>CM061531.1:110092247-110692247 GCA_030545055.2 Neoaliturus tenellus | reverse complement strand
GGTCTGCGCGCTCTGCTTTTATACTCGCGGAATGCATTGGCATGTAACAAAACCGGTTCTTACAATACATTTTTAACAATTCCAGTTAAAGGTGTGTAGGGGAAAGTTGCCATGATCGTACCGCCTCCTTGATCGTACCACCACCGAATTTCCCGCTTGCAGTGATGCTGGAGCGCTCTTGCGGCGACAACTGGTACTTCACGTTGTGTGGAGTTAGTTTGTGCAAGCACACGTGTGTTGTAGATGTATTCAGTGTTTTATTACAGTTTTAATTTTGTTGAACGTTTCCTTAAGCATTTTGACCGTAATCTCTAAGCTTCAGGAGGCTACAAAGGTAAGTGTATCGCTGTTTTCTGATTTATTTCAGTTATTAAACTTAGTTTATTTGTGAAAAATTCACCGGGTTTGACCGTAGCGATATTTATAGGTTAGGAATTGCGAATTACTTTCGAGAGTGTCGAGTTGCCTTCGTCGTACCACTTTGAGTTTCCTTCATCGTACCGGTGTTTTAGGTTGCTTTCATCGTACCGTTCCCTATTGAATGTAGTCCCATCCAACTAATACCTCAGTCAATTGGTTTTTTCAAAGTGAAATATAGTATATTAGTTGTTTTTCCTTCTAACTGTGTTTTTTGAGGTGCTAAATCCGATTTTGAAGGTATCCAAGTACAATTTTCTTTTCGGAAAAAGTGTCTTGTTTTTTTTTTTTATTTTTATATTTGTCGAAAAAAAATATTTTGTTGGGTAGTTTTGGCAATTTATATTTGCAACACCTCATAAAACATAAAATTAGAATGAAAACTCAATATTCCAGTTCAAGCCGTTTAAAAATACCAATTGACTGGGCCGTAAGCCAAACCATTTTTGCAAAACCCTACACTCACGCGCACTGGTTTTGTGTGTTTTAGATGGCAAAAAGGAAATATGGAGAATGGTCCGAAGATGACATGCATAGGGCTCTAAGTGCATTTCGAAACGGAGATATGGGATTTAACGAATGTTGCCGCCAATACAATATCCCCAAACCAACCTTCAACCGACATCTAAAAGGGCTGAATGTTGCTGCCAATGAAGACACTCGTGTCATCGGGAAACAATGCACGTTACCAGCAGATGTGGAAAAAGCATTAGTCGACCGCATTCTACTATTTCAGAGCTTAATGTTTGGCCTAACAATAACGGATGTCAGGAAGTTAGCTTTTGATATTGCTGATAAAAACCAGATACCTCACAAATTTAACAAGGACACTGGGTTAGCTGGGAAAAAATGGTTTTACGCATTTAAGGCTCGTCACCCTGAAATTAGTCTGAGAGAGCCCCAGGCCACTTCCATGCAACGAGTAAAGGGATTCAATAGACAAAATGTGTATGAGTTTTTCGACATCCTAGAAAAGCTCGTGGATGAAAATAAAATCGATGCTACGCGCATCTATAACGTTGATGAAACCGGGCTAAGCACAGTACAAACGAAATGTCAAAAAATACTTGGTCAAAAGGGGAAGAAACAAATTGGCTCTGTTTCAAGTGCTGAGCGTGGCGTAAACACTACGTTTGTGGCATGCACTAGCGCATCAGGAAATTATGTGCCACCCATGCTCATATTCAAAAGAATGCGAATGAACGATGAGCTCAAAGTAGGTGCTCCACCTGGAAGCTTAGTCGAAGTTTCTGAAACAGGTTACATTACAAGTGCTTTATTCTTAAAATGGCTTAAGAGTTTCATCGATGTAGTAAAGCCAACGACTGAAAAGAAGGTCATCTTAGTTCTTGATGGCCACACCACACATTCTAAGAATCTTGAGGCAATTGATTTGGCCAGGGAAAACGGTGTAATAATGTTGCAACTTCCTGGGCACACCACTCATCGAGTTCAACCCCTGGACAGAACATTCTTTAAACCCCTGAAAACCAACTTCAATCAAGCCGTAGAAAAGTGGTTGAGAACAAACCCTGGGCTGACTGTTTCACAATTCCATATTGCTGGACTAAGTACAGAAGCTTATGGGAAATCAGCAACAATAGAAAGTGCAATGAACGGCTTTCGAGTGAGTGGGGTTTGGCCTGTTGACCGCAGGGTTTTTAAAGATTCAGACTTTGTTGCAGCTGATAATCTTAACCAGGTCTCTACTGTGACAGCTGAAAATCTTAACCAGTTTCCTACCGAGCCTACCTTTGACAACAAAGATAATCCTGACAATCAATTATTGGACATTAGCTGGCCGGACATTCCAAACATTGATGAGCCAGAACAGGAAGTGTCGAAGGATAAAGACACTAAGAAGGTTTCTAATGTTAAGACGAAGCTTTTTGTTTCAGTTGAAGCCCTTAGCCCAATTCCAAAACCTCACCCAAAATCTAAGAAGGCCAAAGGAATACAAAAAGCTACTGTTTTGACTAGTAGCCCATATAAAAACAAACTAGAGCTGGCAAAAGAGCTCCAGTTAACGCAAGAGAAGCTCAAAAAATTGAAAGAGAAACTGGGAAAATCTAAACCAAAAGTCAGCATAAAAAAAGAAAAGAAATCTCCTCAAAAAAAGGAAAATGTCGCCAAGGGAAACCAATCAAAGATCACTTCTAAAGCTTTACTCAACGCACCTTCCTCTTCAAAAGTCCAAAATGTTATAATAGAAGTGCATTCAAGTGACTGGTATTGTTTTTTGTGTGACTCTAACAGGGTAGAAGACATGATTCAATGTCAAAACTGTAAATTGTGGGTACATGATTCCTGTGCAGGCGTTAACAGGCAAGATAAAGTTCAATATTTGTGTGTCAATTGTAAATAGGTGAAATAGTACAACAAGTTAACAAGTTTGATCCATTTTTCATAGTTTTTCAATTCATTTTCACATAAATATTCAAAGTTATTAAAACTGTTTTTTTAAATAACTTTTAAACTTTAACTTAAAATAACTTTAAAAGTTTTTTTCAAATGTAATACCGTAACATGTTCATGTCCTTTCTAACACATTCTTAAAGATTTCTTACAAATGTAATTGCAATTCAATCTGATAATATAATAAAAAACATGTGTTTCATAATTAGTTGTTATTATTCATAAACGTTCCATAAGAATTATATAGGGTACGATTAAGGAAACCCCCGGTACGATGAAGGCAACCAGTTCCCTTGATCGTACCACTTGCAGGGCCCTAGAAAAAAGGAATTTTCAAGCAAAAAATGAGTTTAGACTAAACTAAAAAGGTTACATAATGCATATGAATAACTGCTTCAACGTACGAAATGCTTCTTTACATAATATTTGCAATTATAAAAATTTAAAAAAATAAAATATAAAAAGTGGTACGATCAAGGCAACTTTCCCCTATGTTACGATTTTATCATGTAGAATTAAACAGTATGCAGTTGTATTAGCCGGTATAGGCGCGTTGAATTCCATTTCTATTTTTATATCTACACTTGATGATTTTACCGATTCATTTTGTTTAGAACAATCGATTACAACTATAGGGTAACCATCTAAGTATTTTTCTGGTGATAGTAAAGGTGCATTCGTTTTACCATAATATGAACTTTGGAATCTTGCATACATATCGTACAATATGCTGTACTTTTTATTAGTGAATGACACATTTAAATTATCGTATGGAAAAAATTGTGAATTTAAATAAACTTTAATATTTTTCAAGTTGCAATGATCAAATTGGCCTGCATGTTTGGTGATGGTGTCTCTTCTGCCTGTTTGTAAACCAAATATAATATACCTGGCTCGTTCCACATAATTAGATGTTATAACAGTCCAAGTGTGACGATCCGTAGTTGGCAAGCTGAGTTCATGAAATTCCCAACTTCTAAAAGGAATAACAATATCACGATCAGCCTTTAACTTTCTTAATAGTAGCATTCTATGCTCATCAGCTAATTTAACATGTGGAACTCGCCATACAATTTTGTCTAATGTTAATTTCCATTCCAAAGTTGCATCCGTTGTACCGTCTGCAGCTTTAATAATGTCTTTATCGTTTGAAGATCTCAACAAAACTAATTCTTGTTTAACATTTAATATAATTTTTCTATAGTCTTCAGCAAAACCAAGCAACAAACGTAATGGAATATGAAAATCAAAATTTCCATTTTTATCTGGAGTGATTGTGTCTTTTTCAGGTAAAACCCATCCTGCAGGTTGTATTAAATTGGTTTCATTAGGTGATATAGATGTTAATCCTTTTAAAGTTGTTGCAATACCTACTTTTTTAGTGGAATCAACTGTTACACCTGATATTTCATATCTAATTTCATCAAAAAGGAAAGCCATGGGATTATTTATAAATGGAACTGTTGTACCAGTAGTAGTACCGTCCTTTTTAGTAACTTTTCCTTCAATATACAAGTAACTTTCACATGGTAGTGTGTAAATGTCTTGATTTTGTATAGGAATACGGATTTCATCGTTATTGTTTAATTTTGATGAAGTGTAAGGGTTGTGGGTGTGATATTCTTTTTCCCATAGGGTTTCGTCGAATGTCGGACCCTGCGCTATATCCAGTATATCCATAATCGGTTAATTCTAATCCAATTCTCTCTAAGAAACGAATGTTCTCGCGTGTTAACTCCTCCACAGCTGAAGAGCTACTAATGCGGTTTCCCGTAGGTTGTTCGCTTTTAAATGTTAAACCCATGATTTTGTATTAAAGTGTCGATTTTAAATGTAATCTAACCGTAATAGGCTCTTCTCGGAAATCTATCAAGTTACCGTCTTGATCCAATACGTTCAACACGATGTCTGAAATGAAAGTGGTGTTCAACGGTAGATATACCAGGTTTTGTGGCTTTTCTACAATTTTAAATCCAGGCGGTACACTGGGGTAAAAAGTATGTATTATATGAGTATTTGCTCCATCTCTGTAAGCTCCTTGTATAATGTTACAAGTTATGTCTATACTATTGACTTTTAATATTGTTACAGTTTGTTTACCGGAATGTGTTTTATTTGGTTCTAAAATTGCACCATCTTTGGGAAATCCTAATAAATCACCAATTGAGTTTGGCTTAGTGAAATCGATATAATATTTTGAAGTAAGCTCAGCTTTCATTGTATTGTTATTACCTTTTAGCGATATATTGTCTTTTCCCATTTTATTTTGCAAAAATTCATTAATATGATCAATTTCATAAGAACCTGTGGGTAAACCGCACTCTTCTAAGTCTGTAAACTTCCCACTGGCATCTTTTCCTTTATAATAATGCAATAAGTTATTTTTACCTTCCGTAACATTGGGAATAGAGTTGTAAGTTGTAAAATCTAACAGTGCTGCCTCCCAAAATCTTCCTTTTTGCAAGCGTAACGCTGGAAAAAGGATACTTCGTAAAGTGGACGATTTTCCTGTTAATGATACCGTATAGGAAGACATCTCAATAGTGACTGATACTTTTAGCTAGGAATTCCAAACATAAATGGCCGCATATTGAAGTATTATCAGGTTGTTCTCTTTTATAGTTGTAATATATGTTTTTAGCAGATTTAAAGTAATGTTCAAGTTCTTTAGGTGGTGGCAAATTTCCAAAACTATCAAAATAATATACATTGCTATTTAGTTTCTTATAACACACCCAATGGGTGCCGGGCCCTTCAGTATTATCCAAATTCACGATTCCAGTCTCATTTTTCCATATTTTCTTTGGTAAACTGTCTTTCATAAATACTCCGCGGAAAAATGGTATTTTTAAACAGGAAATATATTTAAATAATTCAACATTAGTCAACGCTTTATGTGGTATAACCAATTGATTTCTTTTATTTAATAAGCACGATACGGTCTTAGGTATAGACCAGCCCCGTTTTTTACCATTGACCATATTGTCGGTTTTTTGTTATTTTTCCTAGGAGAACGTCTTTTTAGTCTAATATTACCACCATGTTTCCTCATGGTTGATCCTTTTTTACTCTTACCCCTCCTTTTTCCACCTCCTACCGCTGTTTTAGCCTTCATACCTGCTGTTACCGCTAAAGCTGCTGCTTTTTCCGCAATACTAGCGTCACTAGACTTTACTCGTTGCCAAGCTATATTCGCTAGCTTTTTATCAGCGATTGACCTATTTTTTGAATCGGTAAACGTGGAATATGCGATATCGTGATCTTTACAAGCCTGATCTAACTTATTTATACCTGGATCACCTCTTTCCAGTCGTTTTTTCAATTTAGTTCCTGGTCCGCAATACTGATAACCTCCCGGTATATGAAATTCGTATGGTAAAGCGTCTATTGCTCTATTTACGATAGATCCTACTGGAATACGATTTAAAGCTTTACTTAACAGAGAAACCGCTGGGGACGTGATATCGCCTCCTTTCCGTATACTGTCTCGATATGGACTGATGTACTGGAATGTCATTATCGTCCTTTTATAATCGAAATGTACAACTTATGTGTTAACTCTATGACGAGTTGGACATAAATGAGATCGTTTATTGTGTTCTTATATTATATATCAATATCACCCCAATCTGATGATCTAAACTTTTGCGTATTAGGGTTAGTAAAGTATTTATTAAAAATTTCCCGTTTGATCCAATTACCTCTCTCGGATTCAGACACCCAATTACCATGTGTACGAGTTGCAATAAGATTGTATATATCAAATAATGCATTTCCTAAAACTTTAATAAGAAAATTAACAGTGACGGCATTATCCACATGTTCAGGGTCTTTAAGGTCTGTTATACGTTTATTATTACAAGTATACACTTTACTATCCATTTGTGATGTTGTGATAGCCTGTCCTAATGTTGCAGCATCATTTGGATCACTTCCTTGTTTTAAATTACCTATTTTCTTATCATCTGCATTAAAAACATCACCACTTGGTTTATCTAATATCAAAGATTGACTAACTACAACACAATCGAAATCGTTGGTACCAGGAGATACATTACGTATTTTTTTAAACCTACATATGTAAGGTTCAGTATCATTATATGGATTAGAAGTTATAGTCTGTGCTACAACTGGAACATCAAATAAATCAAAACCCATACCTACATTTGATAATTTCTTTCCTTTACCATCCCAAACATTATTGTTTTGTTCAAGTAATGTAAACTTTTCATTTCCCTGTACAAATACATCCCCTTTCCGCGATACTACTTGGTCTTGTTTTACAAATCCAGATGTTTCTTGTTTTAAAGTTTCCTTCATTTGACCCACCGTTGCTCCATCTGTTGGTGCCGAACCATCTTTTACATTCGCCAAACAATTACCAAGACAATCGATAACTCCCACATCATGTATGACACAATGATCTTTTATATATTTGAGGTTTACAGCATCATTTTCATTTTTTGGATAACCTATATCGTTAATAACAAATTTATAAAAAGAAAATCCATCTTTTGTCTTTTCAGGTATCAAGGAATGTAAATAGCGTCTATTTGCACTGTCTTTTGCATCTTTAGGGTCATCTACGTTGGATATACGTTTATTGTTAGCACTATACGTTTTCCCATTGAATTTTAACGTATTTTTTAATTCAGATGACAAATAACCTTTGTTTATTGCATCACCGTTTTGATTTGGTTTACCAACGTTGATAATTCTATGATCTTCTGCATCATAAGTGTTATTTTGTAGTCTTAATGTTGGCGATATCTTTTCCTTTAATATTTTTAAATTTATTGCATCGTTTTCATCCGTAGGATCTTTTATGTTTTTTAACCTTTTATTACTCATATCATAATCCCCATCAGGTGTTTGTGGTAAACCAGCACTTCTTTTTAAACTATTCGCATAATATAACCCATCCGAGGAGTAACGTCCGAACTTGTCGACACTCATGGTGCAACTGAATAGTACTCTAGGGAGTAACACATTTTTATGAGATTACCCCACGGTTTCGGAGTTCATCCACTAAAGCCACCCATTCGTTTTCCAATCCAGTATGACCCGCTTCTTTAGCTTCATGTATTAGTTTCATTCTATCCACCAATTTATTGATATTATTGTAATAAATCACATTTGTGTTATATAGTTTCTTCATTAAACCTGTACCTGTAACAGATTTGTTTCTTTTTCTTGGTTCTGGAGCACTTATATCCAAAGTGGATGACACAAACCTTCGTTTTACAGGTTTTCTTGGCATTATCGGCATTGGTTGTCTTCTCGTTGTTGGTATTAACTTGGATACAAATTCTCTATATTTTAAAGACCTAGATCTAAAAACTGGTTGGTCAGCTAAATATTTTCTCCTGTATGCATTGGTGTGTTCCAAAATCTGTTTATATGCTTCCATGTCTTCTTCTTTAACTAACAATTCTAAAGGCTTTTTTTCAAATAATAATTCAAATAATCCTCTTGTGCCCTTATATCTTTGATTACCAACAATAATATTATCATGTTCATCAATGTTTACCGGGCTATTACCAACCATTAAACCTTCTTCTGTTAATCTTACTCCATAACTATGGTAGTTTTTATTAGGATTTATTCCAGCTAACATTTTTATCATGTATTTCCTTCCTAAAGTTCCTTTGTTATGAATGTTTTCACCCAACAAGCTTATGTTTGACGGACCTTCCCTTGCTTCTTCTTCTTTTTCCTCTTCACTAGCAGTTGATACATCTTCATGTCCTCTTTTAGCTTTTACTTCATATAATTCTCTTATACCACTATAGTCTGGTGATTCTAGCTCTCTTTCGGGTTCTCCGCCGGTAAAACCACTATATGTAGAGGATTCTGGGTCTTCATCACTAAAATCTTCTGATTTTACATTTTCTCTTTCAAACTTTGTAATAGGTGCAATTGCATCTCCTTCCAAAACGGGTTTAGCAAATTTTTTGTTTAATTGTTTCAAGGGTTCAGTAATAGGTTTAAAAGTAGATTCAAGAAATTTCTCCCTTTCGCTAATACCTAATTTTAATGCTCTGTTTTTATCCCGAATAGAATCACTAAGTGATTTTATTTCCTTTATTAACTTTTCTTGGTTAACCATGTTTGTAGCAAGACGTGTTGTACAACAATGAATGTTTTACATCATGATCAGTGTATTAGTATAAATTTATCAAATCCTATCCTGTATCGACCATTGTTTAGCGGTTGTTCCTTTATAATTGTTAAAAACCCATACTTTTCACCCCAAGCCTTTCCACACAACTCTTTAAATCGTTCAAATGACATATCCGCACTTACATGGTCATAATATATGTGTTTTAGGTTGGTTTCATCCTGTTTAAATACAATTAACATGTTTGCATTGTCTCTAATGAGCTGTTTCGGTATTTTGCTGTAAGTTTGACCAATATAAATGCTATCTATGTTGTTATGTCGACCCATGGCGAAGTAATTCTTTATTGTATTTTGATTTTCACAAGATACATCGTCAAATATGAATACTGAGAATGGTTTAGCCTCTTGCGGTTGCATGACACTCTCGCTTGCGTTAAATTTAAAATATTTAACTTTAGGCACATTATTGAGTATTTGTTCCAATAACTGATATTTTGGTTGTTGTAGTGACTTTGAAAATACATATAAATTATTAAAACATAATCCTTTAGGGTTTGTAATTAAATTGAATACTACATTTGTTTTTCCACAATTGGAAGGACCGGTAACCAGACAACGCACCGTGTTTGGCAACAAAATATCATGTTTTCCGGTATTGAATTGAGAACCATCCACTGTGAGTTCATCTATATTATTAATAGTAAAATTGTCTTTTTGCGGTATTATCTCCATCCTTTGTAATGGTTCAACCCAAAATGATGCTCTATCGTTATATTAGATCCTTTTTAGGTATCCAAGAATCTTCCGTCTTATTAAATCCTAACCATCGTACTTTAACCTTATCTTTTTTCCGTTGTGATATGGCGTGAACCCAAGGAAATACACTTAAAAAGTGAATAATTTATTATTATAAATGAGCACAAAAATACATAACCAAAACAGAGTAAGTAAACATTCAATTAACAAAAATATAATAATTTACCATATGGTTGAAAGGCCATATGACATCTCCCCGCTGAGACTGGCTACAACCCTAAAAACTTTAAGTTCTCTTTCGGAGCTGGTCAGCGTGTTTTTTAAACACTTGCCCCCCGGCTTCAATTTGCCAAATGTTCGTTCCTAGTCTTTTAACGACTTTGCCAGCGTTCCAGCGAACCTTGCCGTTCCTCACTTCAGACCAATAAATAAGTTGCCCCACAATAAAATCTTTAACGTGAGTGGGTCTTCCTGTTTCAGATTTTTTGGCATTGTTTCTTGAACATTCCGTTTCTTGCTGTTTCGGCCGCATTGAATCAAATTGACACCTTAATTTCCTGCCCAAAAAAAGTTCTGCGGGAGATACCCCAGTTGTTGAATGAGGCGTCAACCTGTATTTGAACAAAAAGTTATTCAAATCGGCCTCCAAACCCTTCGGTGAAACTTCATGATGCAGCTTTTTAAGAGCATTTTTCATAGTTCCAACATATTTCTCAACTTGTCCGTTTGATGATGGGTGATTCACTGGTGTAGTCAAGTGTTTTATATCAAACTGTTTACAGAAATCGGAAAAGTCTGAAGAGGTAAAACATGTTCCATTGTCGGACACAATTGTAGTTGGTATTCCATAACGGCAAATCAATAGCTTAAGCTGTTTGATAGTTGCTGCAGAGGTCATGGAGTTCATAACTATTATTTCTGCCCAGCCCGAGAAAGCATCCACCACCAACAGAAATGTTTTGCCAAGAAATGGGCCAGCAAAATCAACATGTATGCGGTCCCAAGGTGTTTTACAGTGTGGCCAGGAGACGAGAAACTTCTTTTGCGGTTGTTTAGGTGCAAACGTGTTGCATAGAGAGCAAGATTGTGAAATAAGTTCAATAGATTTGTCGATGTCTGGCCACCACATGTACTCACGAGCTAAGGATTTCATTTTCATCATTCCCATGTGAGTGTCGTGTAGATTCTCCAAGACCTTACTTCTTAATATGGTTGGTATGACGACTCGTATACCCCACATTATAGAGCCGTTGTGAAGTGTCAATTCGTGCTTCTTTGCTTTATATGTTTTCAACTTAGGATCAGTGTTGTTCGGCCATCCATTTACAATGTAATTCTTGACCTCCTTTAGAACAATATCATTATCTGTTTCTTTACTCACTTCCTCACATGTTATTGGGAGGGAAGACATGCTCCCTGAAAATATGAGGTTTACCACAGTATCATAGCTTTCACCAGCTTGATCGAAAGTTAGATCTTCTCCGAGTGGAATGCGACTTAAACAGTCTACTTTGGAGAACTTCGTAGTGGACACATATTCTATTTTGAATGTGAATTGTGTGAGATATAGGGCCCACCTTTGCAGCCTGCATGAGGTAACAGAAGGAATTCCTTTCGACGAGCCAAAAATAGATAGGAGAGGACGATGATCAGTTTGGAGAAGGAATTCAGTTCCCCACAGTAGTGTGTTTTTGCGGTTGCTGGCTCAGTTCAATGACCTCTGAGGAATGTGATGACGTCATCGCCAAGGTCAATGACCCCGATGACGTCATCGATGACGTAATCGATGACGTCATCGATGATGACGCAATCGATGACGTCATACCCATGACGTCATCAAAGTGACGTCATCGATGACGTAATTGATGACGTCATCATCGATGACGTCATTTCCGTGACGTCACACCCATGACGTCACAGAAATGACATGCTGATGACGTCATCATCCATTATATCATCAAAATGACGTCACTGACACTGTTAAGGTCAAGGTCACGCCGAAACTCAAAATTTTTTGGCACTTTTGCCGTTTCTCGCACTACGCTCCGAGTTTCAGTCAGAGTCCACGTGACCATTGACGACTTGGAGCGAATTTGCGATGAGAAACGGCAAAAGTGCCAAGTCAAACTCAAGTTTGCGACATGACCTTGCTTAAACCGTCATCCACTAGTCCTCAGAGGCCATTGAACAAGCACAACATCCGCAATTTCATATTACTGTGACCTTGAACACGTAACAACTACAGAGCGCCGACACCGATGCGCACCCCACGACAGCCACCGAGTGACTGAATGTCAGGCTCTGTGTATGCTAGGTATATCGGCTTGAGAGACTAAGACTCTAAACTGTCAGGAATGGGAGTAACTAACTGAATTTTGCAAGGAAAAGTCATTTCATCCAATATTTTAAACAAATCCTCATCAGTAAAACTGACATTAGTCTGTTTTGTATAAAACTTAGGGTGTCCGCGCAACAGTTTGCGCCACTTAGCTAAAGTTGAAACCCTCTTAACTTTGAGTGGTGGACATTGAGCAACTAATAAAGTCTTAACACGGCTAAGTTTCTTACCTAAAGTGTCCTGCGACATGGCTTCACCTCACAAAAGTCCGCACAATACTGAGAGAATGCTTGTAGCGCATGAGTCAAGGGAAAAGAGGTGGGGGAAACAGCAGGAGTGGGGGAAGGTCACAGTGGCGGGGGAAGGTGAGGTGGTACGCTGGAGTATCGCATCACTTCACCATGAGCTGTCCTACAGTCAACACACTGTTCTCTTGGCCCGAGTTGGCACTAGAAGAAACATTTCTGTACAGCTTAGGCTGTGAGAGCCGAGGAAGCAAAGTCAAAGTGGAAATTGTGTTAAACTCCAAGATGAAGAGTCTCCTAAATAAACTAATTGTATCCTTGCAATCTCCTATAAATTTAGAGAAATACCATTTTATTAAGTGACACCTTATACTTTGGCAAAACGAAGCGGAAATGGAAAAGATTACAGTAAAATTAATTTAACTTAAAACCTGGACTGGACACTCATGGCGATACCACGTGGCGTGCAAACGCCACCCTAAACATTACAAGTTAGGTTATTGAGCACCTCTGGTACGATAACCGATGTGCTAGAGTTAAAGTGTGATGACCTTGAGTCAAAACACTGAAATACTACAAGTCGATATCGTCCCAGAGTTAAAGTGTAGTGACCTACATTCAGAACTTGTAAAATTACTTACATATAGAGAGCTAGAGAACAGCGAGACGCACCGCATGGAAGCCGGAGACATACTGGCGAAGCGGTGTTGTGCAGCCTAGGGACCCAGTTGTGGTGGGGGTATAGCCAACACTTAGAGTACAAGTGTTGTGGGTGACCTTGACCCACTTTACTTACCTGACCCCCCCCCCCCCCCGACAAAAAGTGCGAACCCCCCCCCCCCCCCCCGACAAAAAGTGCCCCCCCCCCCCGGGACAAAAAGTGCCCCCCCCCCCGACAAAAGTGCCCCCCCCCCCCCCCGACAAAAAGTGCCCCCCCCCCGACAAAAAGTGCCCCCCCCCCCACCCCCACCCCCACCCCCACCCCCACCCCCACCCCCACCCCCACCCCTGATATCCTGGGCGTGGCAGCCCCGGCGGGGATATAAGGGGGTCCAGCCAGAGCCGGCTCGCAGTCCGCTCCCGCGCGTTGAACGTGAACGACCGGGACGGACCGCCATAGGCATCACTAAACATTGAATGGCGCCTTCAGTGTTTAGCGAAGTCTACTCTAACTTTAAGACTTGTATTAGTTGTAAGATATTGCGCTTGCGTTTGGGTATTGGGAATTGATTTATATGAGAGTGTTTTACTTGTACCCTATGTCTCCTGTGTCTTTTATCCTTTGTGTCTTGTTTGTTATATGTGTTTAATGTGTATGTGCTTGTTCCAGCATTGACTACGTTGAGCTCAATTGTGTGTTGTAAGTGTGTTATATGTTTGTAAAGTGTATACGCTTGTTTTAGCAATCCCCCCTTGAGCTTTTTCAATGCTCAAAGTAAATTGTAAAGTCAGGGAACGGGAGTAGGCCCCCGTGTAAAAGCATTTTATACCAACGTTAGCATGAGTCCTCTCAGGCATGCAATATTGCGGCTGGGTTTGGGACTCGGTCCGTTTGTATGCTGACATGCAGACCACAGCTGTGGCCAATTTGCGGTGGCCTCTGCACTCGGACCGAGGGCGTAAGCCACTAGGGCTGTCCTCAACCTCTTGTTTCCCTTCTGGAAACTCAAAATTATGTAAATGAATCTTTGTTAGCTATTTGTGTTTTTAGTCCCCAAGGCCCCCGAACATTCGTGGTTCGCCATGGATGTACGGGGGCCGAAATTTTTTTAATGTCCGTGTGGCCTTGACCCACAAAGATTTATAAAAATTTACTGCATTGATAAAGTTAAATAGTAAAGGTAGGGTACGGGAGTAGACCCCCGTGTAAAACAATTTTAAACCAATTTTAGCATGGGTCCTCTCAGGCATGCAATATTGCGGCTGGGTTTGGGACTCGGTCCGTTTGTATGCTGACATGCAGACCACAGCTGTGGCCAATTTGCGGTGGCCCCTGCACTCGGACCGAGGGCGTAAGCCACTAGGGCTGTCCTCAACCTCTCTCAAAATTAAGTAAATGTTTTGTTAGCTATTGAAAAGACAATGCAGTAAATGTTTACAAGTCTTGCGTGGCGAAGGGAACACGACATTGGATGTTGCCTTGTTGTCATAGTTGGGTCTCTTTGGAGGCTACAGCGATGACAACCCAAGTGCCCCACACCCCCATCGGGGGTGTGGGGCTTAATTTTTTAAAGTTTTACCGTGACCTTGACCTAAATATATAAAAGTTTTCAAAATTCTTTAACAGTCAGGTCTTATTAACAAGGTAAATATATTAAGCTCTTTTAAAAAAATGTACAAGTCAAGTAACACACAAGGTTTGACTCGTCTATAAGTGTGTCTTTTTTGGAGGCTTCAGCGATGTTAACATAAACGCCTTAAGTGAGGCTTATTGTTTTAAATTGACCCCCCCCCCCCCCCCACAAAAAGTGCGAACCCCCCCCCCCCCCCACAAAAAGTGCCCCCCCCCACCCCCACCCCCACCCCCACCCCCACCCCCACCCCCACCCCCACCCCCACCCCCACCCCCACCCCCACCCCCACCCCCACCCCCACCCCCACCCCCACCCCTGATATCCTGGGCGTGGCAGCCCCGGCGGGGATATAAGGCGGCCGGGTGGCATGCACTTCTCATTCCTGTCCAGGTTCCCGTACCGGACGGTCCTCTCTCGCTCCTGAGATTTTATTTACTTATTTCAATCTTCTTTTCATATTTACTCTTTTCATATTTACTCTTCATTTATTCGCTTCATCAAGATGGGTCTTAAGCTCAAGAATTACCCACCAGCTTCTTCAACCTCGGCCAACACGCCTCAGCCCTCATCGTCGTCCGCTCCGATCCTAGAATACCTCATGACAGCGCAGATTCTGAGCTGCCTGACGATGCCGCCACCGCCGCCGCCACCGCAGCCTGCCTCGATGCCCAGCCTTTCACCATTGCCACCAACATTGGAAGAGGTTGGCGCACCTTCGGCTTCGGAAGAGGCTGGCGCACCTGCGGCATCTTCAAAGAACCCCAGCGGACGAGTCCTGATAGCCTCTCCAGCACTCTCTCTGCTATCGGACTCGGGATCGGAGTCTGCGGTGTTCGAAGAGGCGCCAAGGTCGAGGATAACCCCCTACAGTCGAACTAAGAAAATCCTATCCTACACCAAATCCCAATGTCCCTCACCCATATCCCCCATGCCACCTACACCAACCAAACCACCCCGTAAATCAATCTTCTCCCCCGAACTTCCCTCAATCGACCTAACCCGTTCACCTACCCCACCCAAAATTGTCTGCAGCCTACCTTTTGACCTACTTAAACCTTCACCTCCCACCCCCATTCCTTCTAGCCAGCCTAAACCTGACAAGCTCCAAAACACTCCAGTAAAGCGTCCAACACAAAAACGTAAGCGTGTTAAACTCCCTGCTGGCAAGGGTAATAAATGCGATTACGTTTGGATGTCAAAAGACTTTGGGATTCTTTGCTGTCAGAAGTTTGCTGTTTTAGATAAAGACCGTTGCCAAACGCACTTGAACAAAAACATCAATCTTCCGAGAGTAAGACCCTACAGTCTTAACAACATTAGGTCTAAAAAATCCCAACCCAGACATCCCCACAGTCCGCAACCGCTTGATATTAGAAGACTTAAAGTGGATGAAAAATATTATTTTATTGCTCAAACTTATGGAGCTTTTGATGCCAAAGTAGAAATCATTGTAAAAGGTGATGGCAGCCTTCATACAATGAAAGTACCCGTTCGGATGGTACAAAGACAATTTTTCATCCATAAAAAAGGCTATCTAATACGAAGGGAAGGATGCCAATCTGTGTGGGAAATGGATTAGGATGTAGGCCTACCAAAATAAATTCTAAATTGTTAGGTTGTGTTGGACAATATTTAAAAGTCTTTTTCCAAATTATTTTTCCAAATTTAGTCTTAACTCTCTTAAAGTAAGGGAGAGGGGTATTATACAAGTCAACTAATAAAAAAAAAAAAAATACTTGACTTGTATAATACTTTAACCTGGCGGTGATGTAAAGTCACTGGGACAATCTCAAACCGTGTCCTTGAGGGTGAAGACTAAGTTACAAATAAATCATTAACAAATAAAAACTTACCTCCAAACACTTGTAGCTTGCTACAAGTGTTTGGAGGTAAAAATTTTTCAAAGTTTGAATGACCTTGACATATATATCAGTCTTAATTCTTAACAAAAAACCTCCAAACACTTGCGGCTTGCCACAAGTGTTTGGAGGTGAAAATATTTTTCAAAGTTTGAATGACCTTGACATATATAAACTACACTTTAAGTAAAGTGCTAACCATGCGATTAAGGTGTGTGTATTACGTGATACCCCCACTCTGACGCTTTACTAAGCTTGTATGAACCGTTTATTTGCTTCAGTCTGTTCTGTGAGGGGGTCACCCTTGGCTTGGTGGGGGATATAAGGCGGCCAGGTTGCACGCACTTCTCATTCCACATCCAGCTATCGTACGGACTGGTTATTCCCGCCTTCAACACTACATTCCCATTATCACCGTTTACATTATTTCACTTTTCCATTTTCAAAATGCCTCCGAAGCTCAAGAACTATCCACCAGCTTCCAAAACCACCTCGACCGACACGCCCCCTGCTCCAATACTCCAATATTTGATAACCGCAGAATTCCTGAGCAGCCTGAAGATGCCCAGCCTGCCACCATTACCGTCGACAGTGCCACCAACATCGGAAGAGGCTGCCCTACGTCCAGCGCTGAAATTGTATAAAATATTCTGTTGTTTACTTGATAAAATGCTAAAAAAACAACCACCGATACCAAATACTTTCACGTACAAGCTACCCCTGATAGACAAGGATGATGTAAGCAAACTATCATCAATTCAAGTGAAATTTCTGGAAGAAAAAATTCTTGTTTCTGTAAAAGAAGTGTTTCATAATGAATATTCAAAAAGATTGGCTTTCAACTTTATTAGGGAACATGCAGGACGTGAAAAAGCACAGTATCCAAGACTATATTATTTATATCTCTTTGAGAATGGAGCAAGTGTAACGGTAGAAATAACTATCATATTAATGTAATTCTCCCTACCAAGGTTATGAGGTTAGGAGTGCATAATTTGGATGAACTGAACCTAATGTTTTAGGAACTGGAATATTTGATACATCAGAATTGTACGCTTTGTGAAATTGAAATTTTTAAATTGAAATAAAATGTGTTGAACTAGGACTCGAACTTGGACTTGATTGAGGTTTTGTAGAACAGAGCGGGGGATAGATCACTTTGCGGCAATGGACTAGCATGCTGCTTAGTGGTCTATCCCCCGCTCAAAGGGTATCTTTACATGACCTTGACACACATAAATGCATACTTGGTGGGGGTATAAAAGGGTAAGCAAATTGGATGGATACAACACTTCCATACCATGGCTCCACTTGACAACACCGTGTTCCATTGCAACAGAATTGTCTCTATTCTGGAGGTAATACCTCTAGAAATTATAGAAGTAGAGGACCAACTACCTGCGGTTGATCAAGAAGAGGAGGAGGAAGAAATAATGGATATTGAAACGGACTCTGATGAAGCTGGTTCAACGGACAATGAAGTGGACTTGCACGCCTACGAAACATTACAGTCATCATCTGAGTCGGAAATGGAATTCCAATTGGAAATTGAAGAAGAAGAAGAACAAGACACTCCTCATCGTCCAATGGATAGAATGTTAGTTGCCAGAAGAATTATGTATTGTCATCGCTGCCTATTCCGTGATGAGGATGATTCCAACTCTGATGGTGATGTTTCACCTTTGTAAGAAGTTTTAAACAAAAAGTAAAAAAAAAAACAATGTGAGCGGGGGATAGAGCACTTTGTAGTAATTGATGCTGCTTAGTGCTCTATCCCCCGCTCAAAATAATAATTCCAAATGACCTTGACCTATATAAAGTTGTTGGAACAGACGTCTTTGAAAAACTCGTACAAAATGGTGGATTTAGATCAAACATCATCAGTTTCTCAAGCCTGTTGAAGAATGTATTGGAAATGGGTGTTTAAAAGCCAAATCTACTACATGATTGATAAACCGGATGTATATGACGTCACTTTCCCCCACCCTTCAACCTCGGGTATAAAGGGACCCAGTTGAGCGCGCTGCCCATTATTGCGTGGACATTCACAGAGTGTGCATTCAAAGCCAAACTGTTTGAAATGGCTCTTTGCGACATTTGTGGGGAAATTTTTGAAGACGGAGATCTTTTCACCCTACACAGAGAATTACATGAAGAAGATGGAAAAAAAGATATTATCATCGATGAAATAGACTTAGACTCAATTGACCGGTTTTTAGAAGAGCATCAGAAGCAGATGGACTACTACGACGGCTATCTACAGCAAATGCAAAGAAGAAGACCTAGTGTGATCCAATTTGCTGGTGCTGGACCATCCACTACTAGAAGACCTATTGAAGAAGAGGATATGCAAGAAGAGGACACGGAAGAAGAGGACATGGAAGAAGAACTGGAAGATGTGAGACAACTGCGCACCACGGCCTTACCAGGACGAGTTGTAACACATTTTAAAATTGATAATGTACAATTGGAATTGGATAATTTTATAACCCAGGCCAGAGTACTTGTTGGAAAAACGCTAAAAGAAGAATTACAGAGATTGAACTTCATTAAATTTGGACTGGTGTTAGAATCAAAGTTTACCAATACTGATGGTGAAACGGCATTAAGAGCATTCATTACCAAAAACCGAACCCTTACAACTAAATCTGATATCAATGAAATTATTGAAGAATGTTTGGATGAACTGCTAGTTAAACTGCAAGAACATGAAGGAAGAGGATCCGGCTGGAGTCTGTCATCGATTGAAGGTATGGATGTAAGGGTTCACAAGCACGGATATGGTATAAGGGGTAGTAGTTATATACCTTTGCCAAAGAAGATACAAGCTACCAAATCTTGTATCAATGTGCAAAATGAGGACAATGAATGCTTTAAATATGCTATGCTAACAAAATATGTGCAAGAAAATCCATGTAGAGTTAGCAGAGCGTATCAAAATGTCCAACACCGCTACAACTTTCGAGGTTTGTCATACCCTGTTAGTGTTAAAAGTATTGGTAATTTTGAGAAACAAAACCCAGGTGTTTCTGTAAACGTGTTTGGTTTAGATGATTCCAATAGTGTTTATCCTCTGAGAGTATCAAAATTTGAGGAAAGAAACCACACGGATCTGTTATTGATAACTAAGGGTGAAATTTCACATTATGTGTGGATAAAGGACTTTGCAGCCTTGGTTAAAAATCAATTATCAAAACAGAAACGTAGGTTAACAGTGTGTAAAAGATGTTTCTGTTTTACATATAAAGAGTTGAGACGTGGAGGATCGGAGTGGTTGTCGGAACACCAGCGGCTTTGTAATGACAACTATGAAGTGAAGATTAGTCTGCCACCACCATCTAGAGCATTTGTCCAGTTCAATAAAACAGTTCACCAATACCGGATTCCACTAGTTATCTATGCTGACTTTGAATCCACGTTAGTGCCGCAGGAACTTCCGGATGGTGAAGTAAATAGAAGAACCAAATATCAATTGCATCAACCTAACAGTTTTTGCTTATTGGTGAAATCTACTTTACCTGAAGAACAATTGCAAGACTATGGCTTAACATCCACTCCGATACTCTACCGTGGGGAAGAAGCTGCTAAGTATTTTGTAGACCAGTTGTATGACATTGCTGAAAAGGCGGAACGCTTATACGGTAATGTTTTACCCATGGAACCTTTGAACCAAAATCAACAAGAAGAATACATTTCAGCAACAAGATGTTATCTATGTAAGAAGAGCTTCAGTGAAGAAAATCCAAAAGTAAGAGATCATGATCACCTCACAGGGTTATACAGAGGACCTGCTTGTAATTCATGCAATATAAATTACAAACTGCCAAACTTTATCCCTGTAGTGTTACACAATCTTAGCGGCTACGACTCCCACTTCATTATTCCAGAGTTAGGAAGAGATAATGGTAAAATTGATGTTCTTGCTACAACATTGGAAAAGTACATCAGTTTCTCAAAAACAGTAGGTAAAATTAAACTTCGCTTCGTAGACTCTTATAGATTTATGGCATCTAGTTTGAGCAGATTGTCTGAGAACCTAAGAAGAGAAGACTTAAAAGAAACCAGCAAAATTGTATCTGAAGATAAATTGGACTTAGTAATGCGTAAAGGAGTGTTCCCCTATGATTACATAACTTCTGCAGAAAAATTTGAAGAAACCAGTCTACCACCGATTGAAGCCTTCAATAGCAAGTTAAATGAAAGTGCAATCACCGTTGAAGACTACAATCATGCTTGTAATGTTTGGAACCAGCTCAACATTCAAACCTTAGGGGAATATTCTGACTTTTATATAAAACTGGACGTAACTCTGTTGTGTGATGTGATGGAAGAATTTCGAAACACCTGCTTCTCCGCCTATGGACTGGACCCTTTACACTCGTACACATCTCCAGGATTAGCATGGCAAGCTATGCTAAAGTCAACCAACTGTCGACTGGAACTTCTAACGGATATTGATATGGTGCTCATGATGGAATCTGGTGTACGGGGCGGTTTGACACAAGCTGTAACACGTCATGTTAAAGCCAACAACAAGTACATCCCCGGCTTCGACGAGCAACAACCATCGGTCTACCTTGGCTACTTTGACGCAAACAACCTTTATGGTTGGGCAATGTCAAATCCGCTTCCCTACGCTGACTTCAAATGGATCGACCCGGCCACCATTGGAGACATCTCACAGATTCCGAAAAATGGTCCAAAAGGCTATATTCTGGACTGTGATTTTGAATATCCGGAGCACCTTCATGACCATCACTACGACTTGCCTCTGCTAGCCAAGACTGAAGTTTCACCGACAGGAAGATGGCCAAAATTGATGATGACCTTGGAGAATAAGGATCGCTATGTGGCTCACTACTGGGTAGTTCAACAGGCTCTTGAATTGGGTCTACGTATAGTGAGAATTCATAGAGCAATTGAATTCACCCAGTCTTGTTGGTTGAAACCATATATTGATTCCAACACTGCAAGAAGAGCTGCAGCGACAACAGCATTTGAAAAGGACTTCTATAAATTAATGAACAATGCCATCTTTGGGAAGACCTTGGAGAACAAAAGAAAACACAAAAATGTAAAATTAGTGAGTGATCCTAGGAAATTGGAAAAATTAGTGCAAAAACCAAATTTCGGAACATCCATGATTATAAACGAAAATCTAGTCGCTGTCAGTATGAAGAAAACAACAATAGTCATGGACCGTCCGTTATACATAGGTATGTCGATTTTGGACATAAGTAAAACCCTGATGTATGATTTCCATTATAACAAAATGGTTAAACACTACGGAAGGGAAAACATTGGAGTCGCATACATGGATACGGACGCGTTTATCTACTGGATAAAGACTTTGGACATGTATGAAGACCTAAGGACTTTTCCATACAAAGAAGATTTCGACTTTTCTGACTATCCGAAGAACCATCCAAATTTTAATGAAAAAAATAAAAAAGTAATTGGAAAATTCAAAGATGAAGCAAATGGAATGCCTTTAGAAGAAATAGTGGCGCTGATGGCAAAATTGTATTCATTTAAGATGTACCACGAGAACAACACACCGACAGTGAAAAAAGCAAAAGGAGTGAAGACATCTTATTTGAAAAAACACGTAACATTTGACCACTACAAGACTTGTTTGTTTGAAGATACTACGATATCAGCAACATTCAACAATATCCGAAGCTTCAAGCATCAAGTCTACAGTGTCACCGAAATTAAAAAAGCACTGTCAGCTCGGGATGATAAAAGACATATTTTGCCCGACAAAATCCACACTCTTCCATTCGGCCATTACTCCCTAAACCCTATCAACTAGTAACCTATTCTTCGTCCTTCTACAACTTCGACCTTATTCCTTTCTCCTTCCGTAAAAAAATGGGGAACACGGCAAGTCCAACGCCGTGTTCCCCATTTTTTTACACAAGTTTGGATGACCTTGACCCATATAAATGATGTGAATATTTAAGACAACGTTCATTGTGATTATACATGTGATACAACAAACATTGAAACCTGCAATATGAAGGACTTGAAGCAACAAATTGTCAACGAACTTCATAAACCTGCAAGAAGAAAGTTTCCACGAAGAAATACGGTGATAAAAGGAATTAATGATTTATATCAAGCAGATTTAATCGAAATGATTCCTTATAGCAAACAAAATAAAGGATATAAATACATATTGACTGTTATTAACTGTTTTTCAAAAATGGCAGATGCTTTACCACTAAAAGATAAAAGTGGCAAAAGTGTTACAAAAGCAATGGAAACAGCTATACAAAGAGACAAACATACTATTAAACATTTACAAACAGATGATGGAAAAGAATATTTTAATAAGGAATTTGCAAATTTAATGAAAAAACACAATATAAACCATTATTCAACCAATTCAGAAGTAAAAGCCTCAATAATCGAAAGATTCAACAGAACTTTAAAAAGTGCAATGTATAAAATGTTTTCCAACAGAGGATCGCACATATGGATTGATATGTTACCAAAACTTATAAACGATTACAATAACAAATTTCATAGGACTATCGGGATGAAACCAAACCAAGTAACTAGTAAAAATGAAAACCTTGTATTAAAACGTATAAAAACGAATACTAAACCAAAAGTTGAAAAACTAAAGCCTAAAAAATTTAATGTGGGTGATAAAGTGCGAATAAGTAAATATAAAGGTGTATTCAGTAAAAGATACCTGCCAAATTGGACCAATGAGGTTTTTACTGTATTCAAAGTACAACCTACAGTACCTGAGACATATATTTTAAAAGATAATAAAGGACAATTGCTTGAAGGAGGGTTTTATGGACATGAAATGTTAAAATCAACAGTAGGCGATGTATATTTAGTTGAAAAGGTGTTGCAACGGAAAAAAGATAAGGTCAAAGTACGATGGTTAGGATTTAATAAGACGGAAGATTCTTGGATACCTAAAAAGGATTTGATATAACGATAGAGAATCATTTTAGGTTGAACCATTACAAAGGATGGAGATAGTACCACAAAAAGAGAGTTTTACTATTAATAATATAGATGAACTCACAGTGGATAATTCAGAATTCAATAGTGGGAAGCATGGCGATTTGTTACCAAACACCGTTCGTTGTCTGGTTACCGGACCTTCCAACTGTGGAAAAACTAATGTAGTATTCAATTTGATTACAAACCCTAAAGGATTACGATTTAACAATCTATATGTATTTTCAAAATCACTACAACAACCAAAGTATCAATTATTGGAAAAAATACTGACTAATGTGCCTGAAGTTAAATATTTAAAGTTTAATGCAAGCGAGAGTGTCATGCAGCCACAAGAAGCTAAACCATTCTCCGTGTTTATATTCGACGATGTATCTTGTGAAAACCAAAACACAATAAGGAATTACTTCGCTATGGGTCGACATAACAACATAGATAGCATTTATATTGGCCAAACTTACAGCAAAATACCTAAACAACTCATTAGAGACAATGCAAACATGTTAATTGTATTTAAACAGGACGAAACCAACCTAAAACATATATATTTTGATCATGTAAATGCGGATATGACATTTGAACGATTTAAAGAGTTGTGTGGAAAGGCTTGGGCTGAAAAGTATGGGTTCCTAACAATTATGAAGGAACAACCGCTAAACAATGGTCGATACAGGATAGGATTTGATAAATTTATATTAATACATTAAACGTGGTATAACACATTCATTGTTGTACAACACGTCTTGCTACAAACATGGTTAACCAAGAAAAATTAGTAAAAGAAATAAAATCACTTAGTGATTCTATTCGGGCTAAAAACAGAGCATTGAAACTAGGTATTAGCGAGAGGGAGAAGTTCCTTGAATCTACTTTTAAACCTATTACTGAACCCTTGAAACAATTAAACAAAAAATTTGCTAAACCTGTATTGGAAGGAGATGCGATTGCACCTATTACGAAGTTTGAAAGAGAAAATGTAAAATCAGAAGATTTTAGTGATGAAGACCTGGAATCCTCTACGTATAGTGGTTTTACCGGTGGAGAACCCGAAAGAGAGCTAGAATCACCGGACTATAGTGGAATAAAAGAATTATATGAAGTAAAAGCCAAAAGAGGACATGAAGTTGTATCAACTGCTAGTGAAGAGGAAAAAGAAGAGACAAGGGAAGGTCCGTCAAACATAAGCTTATTGGGTGAAAACATTCATAACAAAGGACCTTTAGGAAGGAAATACATGGTAAAAATGTTACTCGGAACAATTCCTAATAAGAATTACCATAGTTATGGAGCGAGATTAACAGAAGACGGTTTAATGATAGGTAATAGCCCGTTAAACGTTGACGAACATGATAATATTGTCATTGGTGATCAAAGGTATAAGGGCACAAAAGGATTATTTGAATTATTATTTGAAAATAAGCCTTCAGTATCGGTAGTGAAAGAAAAAGACATGGAAGCATATAAAAATATTTTGGAACAGACAAATGCATATAGGAGAAAGTATTTACCTGACCAGCCTCCTTTTAGATCTAAGTCTTTAAAATATAAAGAATTTGTATCCAAGTTAATACCAACTAGAAGACAAACAATGCCGTTAACACAAAGAAAACCTGTAAAACGAAGATTTATGGCATCCACTTTGGATGTAAGTGCTCAGGAACGAAGAAAAAGAAGTAAGTCCGTTACGGGTACAGGTTTAATGAAGAAACTATATAACACAAATGTGATTTATTACAATAATATCAATAAATTGGTGGATAGAATGAAACTAATACATGAAGCTAAAGAAGCGGGTCATACTGGATTGGAAAACGAATGGGTGGCTTTAGTGGATGAACTCCGAAACCGTGGGGTAATCTCATAAAAATGCGTTACTCCCTAGAATACTATTCAGTTGCACCATGAGTGTCGACAAGTTCGGACGTTACTCCTCGGATGGGTTATATTATGCCAATAGTTTAAAAAGAAGTGCTGGTTTACCACAAACACCTGATGGAGATTATGATATGAGTAATAAAAGGTTAAAAAACATAAAAGATCCTACGGATGAAAACGATGCAATAAATCTAAAAATATTAAAGGAAAAGATATCGCCAACATTAAAACTACAAAATAACACATATGACGCAGAAGATCATAGAATTATCAACGTTGGTAAACCAAATCAAAACGGTGATGCGATAAACAAAGGTTATTTGTCATCTGAATTAAAAAATACGTTAAAATTCAATGGGAAAACGTATAGTGCCAACAATAAACGTATATCCAACGTAGATGACCCTAAAGATGCAAAAGACAGCGTAAATAGACGCTATTTACATTCTTTGATACCTGAAAAGACAAAAGATGGATTTTCTTTTTATAAATTTGTTATTAACGATATAGGTTATCCAAAAAATGAAAATGATGCTGTAAATCTCAAATATATAAAAGATCATTGTGTCATACGTGATGTGGGAGTTATCGATTGTCTTGGCAATTGTTTGGCGAATGTAAAAGATGGTTCAGCACCATCTGATGGTGCAACAGTGGGTCAAATGAAAGAGACTTTAAAACAAGAAACAACTGGATTTGCAAAACGAGATGAAGTATTATCAAAGCAAGGGGATGACTTTATTCAAGGTAATGAAAAATTTCGTTTATTGACATACAAAAACGCTTATTGGGATTGCAGGCATGGAAGGTTATCAAATGTGTCATGGGGTCATGCAGATAGAGACGCGGCTGCCTTAGGACAAACAGTACATCTAGATCCAAATAATTACTATGCGTTTTTTATATGTAGTAATAAAAAATTAACAAACATGGCGCAAGGAAGAGAAGCAAATGATGCTGCAACTGTAGGACAGGCTATCACATTATCACAAATGGATAGCAAAGTGTATACTTGTAATAATAAACGTATAACAGACCTTAAAGACCCTGAACATGTGGATAATGCTGTCACTGTTAATTTTCTTGTAAAAGTTTTAGGAAATGCATTATTTGATGTATACAATCATATTGGTATTGGTTCAGGTCGTACTCCTTTGTTGGAATCTGAGAGAGGTACTTGGATTAAACGGGAAATTGTTCAAAACTATTTTATCAACCCTCGTACAAAAAAGTTTAGATCATCGGATTGGGGTGATTTTGATATTTAATAAAAGAACACAATAAACGACTTCATTTATGTCCAACTTGTCATAGAGGTAACACATAAGTTGTACATTGCGATTATAAAAGGACAATAATGACGTTCCAGTACATCAGTCCATATAGAGACACTGTAAGGAGAGGAGGTGGGATCACGTCCACAGCGGTTTCTCTGTTAAGTAAAGCTTTAAAACGAATTCCAGTAGGATCCATAGTAAATAGAGCAATAGACGCATTACCATACGAATTTCATATACCGGGAGGTTATCAGTATTGCGGACCAGGAACTAAATTGAAAAAACGACTGGAAAGAGGCGATCCTGGCATAAATAAGTTAGATCAGGCTTGTAAAGAACACGATATCGCATATTCCACGTTTGCCGATTCAAAAAATAGATCAATAGCTGACAAAAAGCTTGCGGACATAGCTTGGCAACGAGTAAAATCAAGTGACGCTAGCATAGCAGAAAAAGCAGCAGCTTTAGCAGTAACAGCAGGTATGAAGGCTAAAACAGCAGTAGGAGGTGGAAGAAGGAGGAGAAGGAGAGTAAAAAGGAGGTCAACCACAAGAAAACATGGAGGAAATATAAAAAGAAGACGACGATCTACAAGAAAAGGCAGGAAGAAGCCCACCGTGTGGTCAATGGTAAAAAACGGGGCAGGTCTTTACCTAAGACCTTATCGTGCATATTAAATGAAAGAAATCAATTGGTCATACCACATAAAGCATTAACCAATATTGAATTATTTAAATATATTTCCTGTTTAAAAATACCATTTTTCCGCGGTGTGTTTATGAAAGACAGTTTACCAAAGAAAATGTGGCAAAATGAGACTGGAATTGTAAATTTGGATAATACTGAAGGGCCTGGCACCCATTGGGTTTGTTATAAGAAACTAAATAACAATGTATATTATTTTGATAGTTTCGGTAATTTGCCACCACCAAAAGAACTTCAAAATTACTTTAAATCTGCTAAAAACATATATTATAACTATAAAAGAGAACAACCTGATAATACTTCAATATGCGGCCATTTATGTTTGGAATTTCTAGCTAAAAGTATCAGTCACTATTGAGATGTCTTCCTATACGGTATCATTAACAGGAAAATCGTCCACTTTACGAAGTATCCTTTTTCCAGCGTTACGCTTGCAAAAAGGAAGGTTTTGGGAGGCGGCACTATTGGATTTTACAACTTACAACTCTATCCCCAATGTTACGGAAGGTAAAAATAACGTATTGCATTATTATAAGGGAAAGGATGCCAGTGGAAAATTTACAGACTTACAAGAGTGCAGGTTACCCACAGGTTCTTATGAAATTGATCATATAAATGAATTTTTGCAAACTAAAATGGGAAAAGACAATATAACATTAAAAGGTAATAATAATACGATGAAAGCTGAAATTACTTCCAAATATTATATAGATTTCACTCAACCAAACTCAATTGGTGATTTATTAGGATTTTCCAACGATGAGCCTGTTTTAGAACCAGATGTAACACATTCCGGTAAGAAAACAGTAACAATATTAAAAGTCAATAGTATAGACATAACTTGTAACATTATACAAGGTGCTTACAGGGATGGGGCTAACACCCACATCATACATACTTTTTACCCAAGTGTACCACCTGGATTTAAAATTGTTGAAAAGCCACAAAACCTGGTATATCTACCGTTGAACACCACTTTCATTTGAGACATCGTGTTGAGCGTATTGGATCAAGACGGTAACTTGGTAGACTTCAGAGAAGAGCCTATTACGATTAGATTACATTTAAAATCGACACTTTAATACAAAACCATGGGTTTAACATTTAAAAGCGAACAACCTACGGGAAACCGCATTAGTAGCTCTTCAGCTGTGGAGGAGTTAACACGCGAGAACATTCGTTTCTTAGAGAGAATTGGATTAAAATTAACCGAGTATGGATATACTGGATATAGCGCAGGGTCCAACATTCGACGAAACCCTATGGGAAAAAGAATATCACACCCACAACCCTTACACTTCATCGAAATTAAACAATAACGATGAAATCCGTATTCCCATACAAAATCAAGACATTTACACACTACCATGTGAAAGTTACTTGTATATTGAAGGACAAGTTACTAAAAAGGACGGTACTACTGTTGGTACAACAGTTCCATTTATAAATAATCCTATGGCTTTCCTATTTGATGAAATTAGATATGAAATATCAGGTGTAACAGTTGATTCCACTAAAAAAGTAGGTATTACGACAACTTTAAAAGGATTAACATCTATAACACCCAATGAAACCAATTTACTTAAACCTGCCGGATGGGTATTACCTACGATTGACACGATCACTCCAAATCCAAATGGATATTTTGATTTTCATATTCCATTACGTTTGCTGCTTGGTTTTGCTGAAGATTATAGGAAAATAATATTAAACGTTAAACAAGAATTAGTTTTGTTGAGATCTTCTAACGATAAAGACATTATTAAAGCTGCAGATGCTACTACAGATGCGACTTTAGAATGGAAATTAAAATTAGACAAAATTGTATGGAGAGTTCCACATGTTAAATTGGCTGACGAGCATAGAATGCTACTTTTAAGAAAATTAAAAGCCGATCGTGATATTGTTATTCCATTTAGAAGTTGGGAATTTCATGAGCATCCCAGTTTACCTACTACGGATCGACACACTTGGACTGTTAAAACATCGAATTATGTAGAACGAGCCAGGTATATTATATTTGGTTTACAAACAGGTAGAAGAGACGCCATTACTAAACATGCAGGACAATTTGATCATTGTGACTTGAAAAATATTAAAGTTTATTTAAATTCACAATTCTTTCCATACGACAATTTAAATGTGTCATTCACTAAGAAGAAATACAGTATATTGTACGATATGTACGCGAGATTCCAAAGTTCATATTACGGTAAAACAAATACACCTTTATTACCACCTGACAAATATTTCGATGCCTACCCAATAGTTGTAATCGATTGTTCTAAACAAAATGAATCAGTAAAGTCTTCAAGTGTGGATATAAAAATAGAAATGGAATTCAACGATGCTATACCGGCTAATACAACTGCATACTGTTTAATTCTACATGATAAAATCGTAACATACACACCTTTAACTGGAATTGTTAAAAATGTATTGTAAGAACCGGTTTTGTTTCATTCCGCGAGTATAAAAGCAGAGCGTACAGACCGCTCCTCATCAGTTTGTTGCCTACTGTTGTATGGGTAGCATCGTATTCAATATGGCTTCTCCTAGTGGTACACCTGAAAATGTGGTAGATATTGAGAAGGAGATATCTGAGTTTTTAGATCCTCAAGGTCACCAGGAAGGAGGTGAACAAAACGTTTGCGGACAACTTCACGCCAGTAATAATGTTGAAGAAAAAGGTAAAAGAAGAAAGACTATACAAAAGAGAAAAAGGGATATTGAAGATAATATTTCTCCAAACATATTGAGTGAGGTATTTTTGCGAATATTTTACCCAATCTCTTCCAGTTTGGATAAAAGTGTTTTAATCGGTGTTATGAAATCTACAGATTATTCCCCTACTGTAATTTTAACTCATGGACCCAAAATGATTTTGTTTACGGACAGTGCTTGGGAATCGTTTATGAAACATTTGCATCTACTAGAATGCTATTTAAGTAGTAACATGTTTGGAAGAAAGACAAGAGTAGGACTTTTGGATTCAAATGTGGAAATTGATATCATTAAACAACGTGGTGATCATCAGCTACGGTTTAGAGACACAACAAGACATGATAACAAAATTCAACTTAATCGAGAGGAGTTTTTCATTTTAACTTGTGCTACTGAACCTATAACAAGATACTTGAGACAACTGGTGTTTTCAAGTTCGATTATTAAAGATTATCTGGAAGACACTTTGGACAAACAACCGGACGCACCTATATTATACGGACCTGTGGATACTTCTATATTTAATAGAGTTCCTCATGAAGTACAGATGTGGAGACAATTGGAAAAGTACGCTCAACTACATAAGAAATCAGTAAAACAGGAAGAAGAGGAAGATGGAGGAGAAGAATCAAGTGTTAGTGATGAAAATGAAAATAAGGAAAATATAAAGATGGAAACTTAAATGACAATGGTTAGTTTTTAAAACAATAGCCAACATTTTGTGGGGTTAGGCCTATTGGGGACGGTGCCCACGTTAAATATACACCAACGCGCCAACAACTGTACGGCCTGGTATAAAAGTAGTACCTACCGTGGTGTGGAAATCAGTTGACCTCCTGACTTCGTAATGAGCAGACGTGTGACCTTCAAAATGGACAAAGGAGAAGAACAACAAGTAAAGTCCAAGCCTGGTATTATTGAGTTTCAAGCGTTTCGTGGTAATGATGATAGATTCATTATAAAAGAACTTGTGTTTTTGGACATGAATACAAGTGTTCCTTATTCGTTTTTATTTAAACCACCATGTTCTTATTCGTCTTTAACTAGTAAAGCCGCTACTACCAACAGATGGATTTCAAAACACTTCCATCATATCGATTGGTATGATGGATTTACAAGTTACACGGACTTGTATCACATTATGCATCACTTTTCAGACAAGTTTACCAATATTTACACAAAGGGGCTGGAAAAGAAAAGATGGATCGAAGGATTTACTCATGTTCCGGTTAATGATGTGGAATTGGATAAGAATTATCAATACATGCTGGAAACCATATGTATTTGTACAAAAAGCCCAGAACATGATAAAGATAGACATTGCGCTTTGAAAAATGCCTATAAACTCGCCTCTTACCTTCAAAGTGGGGAATTGGGGAGTGGTGGGGGTAACGGAGAGTATATAAGTGGGGAGCAGACAGGGACCTGGCATGAGTATTACTCGAGATTCCGAGACGACAACATCTCCGAGCAAGAAGACGATCTGTAACCTGACCATGGCATCTCACCAGTTCCTTCAGACTTTGGTCGAGCAGTTCAATGCTCACTCCAAGTCAACAATATTACCTGTAAAGAAGTGCTCGGAACTAAAAGACGAGAAGCACTACATAATCCATGCTATGAAGAAGATGGAGACTACAGTTGGGGAGGCCATCTGCTGCAGTCTCAGCGAGGCACCGTTTACTCCGGGGGATGAACCAAAGTTCCAGGTGTACCTGCCCAAGAGATTCGTCCATCTTCTACAAAACGAGGATCTTCGCTCTATTCAACCCGGGTGTCTATACCTGGTGTCGCACGGCTGCACGGGTAGCAATTCTACAGAGTTGACCATCCACATCGCTGACAAGCAGCAGTGTTAGATTTAAGTTTTAATGTTATACATATGTTGTTGTAATGTTTTATAAATAAACGAATCATAAAAGACAAAAAAAATAAAAAAAACAAAAAAAAAATGCAACATATCAATATGTGATAGACTTCACGTATTGATATGTTGCATTTTTTTTTAAACTTCGCGGGTGACCTTGACCTTTGACCTTTGCATTTCACAATTACCCCCACTACCGTAATTACCCCCACTACCGCACTAGGATTCAAACCTGCTTGGATGCAAAGAACGGTCAGTCTGTTGCCAACTAGCAAACGATGAGCACCTTGTACGAGCTTTGCTTACAACGAGTTATAACTGACGCATCTTTATTCCAGACGGCTTTACGAGATAATATCCCTATAACAGTAAAGCAGGATATCGAGGAGTACAAGAAAGATAATAGAGGGTATTCGGGATACTCCTGGTATAGGTTTCAAGACGGGGAAAAGTTTTGTAGGCCTTGTGGCAATGCTGCCGTCAGAGACCTTCGACGGTTCGTACAGGAAGGTGGTAGAAAACAGTTTGGATTTCTAGCACCAATGTTTAGATTTGAAAACTACAAGGACACCTGTGCTATTTGTTCCATCCCTTTGTATCAATGGAAAAAGTTTAGAAGTGTTTAATTGCATCTTCCATACCCCCACCACCATCACCCCCACCACTTTTCCATGTACCTCCAAACGCTGTGCCTCGGCTTCATTTCTACTCCAGCAGCCAACCTAGCAACATCAGGATGTCTCTCAACGTCAGTTGCGCAAGTTACGAGGAGGTGAGCATCAAGACTCAGCAGGAGCTAAACGACTTATACAAGGAGTTGCAGCTGATGGTGGCACGAGGCTACCGTATAAATGTGCAAGTTTACGCTTGCAATATACGGAACACCCGGCAGTCAAAGGAAGAGCCTGGACACTCCTCAACGGCTTCCTCACCAGCATCCATGAAGACCGAGCCAGACAACTTGGACTACTTCAGCTGACTAGCAGTTGTATTTCTTATCCTAACCATTGTAGAATATGTATATTTTTTCATTATATTAAAGAAGTAAAAGAGCAAAAACACCTATCTTGTTACTGACATATAAGCTCAGTAACAAGATAGGTTTTTTTAAAACACAATTTGGATGACCTTGAAACTTCCCCCTCCACTGCTTTGTTACCCCCACCACTTGACTATTGGTGTACATGGCACATCGCAATTGGAAACCTCATTCCATCTTCTACAGCCACATCGACAACATCAACAATGGCAAACCTACCAACAGATGAAAGATGTCCTCACGCATGTTGTGACTTCGTCCACGAGTTAGAGAAGAGGATGCAGGAGAGGGCGATAAGAAGAAAGCAGATCCACTCAGAAAATATCATGATAGTCAACGGCTATCTTTTATTGTTCGGCCTTATTATGGTTGTACTTTTCATACTGTATGGCATAGTCACATGTGTCGGCAAGGTTGCAGAAGAAAACGCTCGCCACCATCAATTGGAAAGTTTTAATGTTACTTTGTAGGTTTTCCTTTTTTTTTAAAACTCCGTTTGGATGACCTTGAAACTTCCCCCACTACTCCACCACGCCCCCCACCATGTTCCTGCATGAGCCTCACATCAAGCATCATTCCTTGTTCAGCAGGCAACCATGGATGACAACAACACCATCACCCAGGCAGACTCCACTACCGATGTTGGAACAAGTACGGGTTGGACACTGTCGATCGACAGTGTGCACTATCTAAAGACAATTTTCCAAAGGATGAAGGAGATACTCCGGGACAACCCTGGAATCATAATTCAAATGAATTTGGACTATGATTGGTCGAGAGTTACACTGCAGCAGGATGGAGACAACACTCAACAGTCACCAGAGTATACCCCAATGTCACCTATTTACCCCTATGAAGGATCTGATGTGGAGGTCAACGACGAGGCTGGTGGGGAGTGACCTTCTTTCTTTTTTTAAAACCCAATTTGGATGACCTTGACCTTTCCCCTCTACTCCTTCATTTTTTTTAAAACTCAATTTCAATGACCTTGAAATTTCCCCCTCTACTTTTCAATACTGTTACTACAGTCTGCGGCTCACCTCATTCCTTCCTTAGCTACCATGGCGAACGAGGCTACTTCTCAAGTTGAAGTTGACTCCACTACGGACGAAGCATTTCCCTTGTGGTGGACCGTTCATTTGCAAGATGTGACAGAACTAGAAATGTTACGCCAAAAATTGCAATATGTTTTTAACGAGAACCGTGACGTTGAATGTAGGATGGAATTGGATTTTGATGCGACCAGGATCAACTCAGAACCTTTAACTTCCAGCCAGCCTCATCCACACTTTACACATCTGTACACTCCTATAGCGCCGAAAGAAATAACCATTGCCGAAGCTGACTCATCCACACGTTTTATTCACCCAACATTTTGGGTGTTGATTATAGACAATGTGTACAAAGTGGAGGTGGTATGTAATAGGTTGAAGGAGTTGATGGTGGAAGATCCTGGCCTTCGCTTTAAAATAGAAATACACTTTATCTATGGAGCACCAGCAAGGGACTCAGACGACTCTGGTTCTTCATCTGAAACTACTACAGACGACGAGGACGACTAGCCATCTTTTTTAAAACTACATTTGAATGACCTTGACCTTTCCCCTTTACTCACCTTAGTTTATATAAGCTGCGCTCTCACTGACTACAGCATCATTTCGTCGTGCGCCTTCGCCGCAGCAACATGGAGAGTCAACTTAACTACTGTTGCAAACAGAAGTGTTTTTCATGGCCCAATGACATTGATGTGGTGGATGGACTGGCTTGTAGAAAGTGTGAAGCTTTTGGACAATGCATGTGTCGGTGCAAATCTTGGGAGAAGCCAAAGCCTGAGTTGAAGACATTCCATGTGTACCAGATGAGAGGGCATAAGTACACTTGTTGCCCTGAACGTTGCATTGAATTTAATCTAAGACAGCTAACTGGCTGCAAAATGTGCAACAATCATTTTGCAGGTTTTTGCAAACATTATTTAGGGGCGTGTCAGTACAGATCAACTTGGCATACCGAAGCACTCACTATCAATGAAATCGCTATAGACTCACAAGAGTAGTCTTTCTACTCTTTAACTTTTTTAAAACTCCGTTTGGATGACCTTGACCTTTCCCCCTCCACTTACCTTAGTTTATATAAGCTCCATTCCCACTGACCACGGCATCACTTCATCTTGCTCCCTCGCCGAAGCAACATCAAGTATGGAAACTAAGCGTGTCTCATGTTGCGAGCATAAGTGTTTGGAGGAGCCAGGCGTCATCCATTGTGCAAAGAAGCTTTGGGAGGAAGAGACAGGGTCAACCTATTGCTGCAAGGACAAGTGTTTCCTACTACCAAGATGGCAAGTGGACGGGTTGGCCTGCCAGCAATGTGAATGCTTCGGATGTTGCAGGTGTAGATGCAAGAACCAGCAGCTGCCTCCACCGGTACTACAGACTTTCAAAATTTACAAGTCCCAGTACTTTTACACTTGTTGTCCGCAGCGGTGTATTAAATTTCATTTTTCTAATCTTACCAATTGTCGGAAGTGCTACGGACAACCTAATGGGTGGTGCACCTGTTTTCTGGACTCCTGCCGCTACAGATCGGATTGGTTTACAGATCCGTTAGAAATTGATGAAGTCGCCCAGGAAGCACAAGAGTAGTCTTTCTACTCTTTAGCTTTTTAAAACTCCATTTGGATGACCTTGAGATTTCCCCCTCTACTTCCCCATATATCTAGGGTACACAGGGCCTGACAGTCAGTCACTCGGTGGCTGTCGTGGGGTGCGCATCGGTGTCGGCGCTCTGTAGTTGTTAAGTGTTCAAGGTCACAGTAATATGGAATTGCGGATGTTGTGCTTGTTCAATGGCCTCTGAGGACTAGTGGATGACGGTTTAAGCAAGGTCATGTCGCAAACTCGAGTTTGACTTGGCACTTTTGCCGTTTCTCATCGCAAATTCGCTCCAAGTCGTCAAGGTCACGTGGACTCTGACTGAAACTCGGAGCGTAGTGCGAGAAACGGCAAAAGTGCCAAAAAATTTTGAGTTTCGGCATGACCTTGACCTTAACAGTGTCAGTGACGTCATTTTGATGATGTAATGGATGATGACGTCATCGGCATGTCATTTCTGTGACGTCATGGGTGTGACGTCACGGAAATGACGTCATCGATGATGACGTCATCAATTACGTCATCGATGACGTCATTTTGATGACGTCATGGGTATGACGTCATCGATTGCGTCATCATCGATGACGTCATCGATTACGTCATCGATGACGTCATCGGGGTCATTGACCTTGGCGATGACGTCATCACATTCCTCAGAGGTCATTGAACTGAGCCAGCAACCGCAAAAACACACTACTCCCCACAAATAGATTCGAAACTTTTTCAAAGCGTAGATTATAGCCAATGCTTCTCTTTCTATTTGGGAATAATTTCTTTCTGTGGATGTCAAGGTCTTGGAACAATAAGCAATTGGCTTGTCCTTACCATCAGGATATCGGTGAAAGATTGCTCCGCCGATGCCTACAGATGACGCATCTGCTGCTACTACGATAGGCAGAGTGCTGTCAAAAGGTACTAATACTGGGGCAGATACTAAAGCTTGTTTGATTTTGGTCACAGCTTCAGAGCACTTATCTGTCCAATTCCATGCAACGTTTTTCTTGCGCAGAGCATTAAGGGGAGCACAGATGTCAGAAAACCCGCAAATAAACCTTGAATAAAAATTTGCCATGCCAATGAAGGTTTCCAATTGTTTGACATCCTTGGGTTCCGGCATATTGAGGACAGATTGAATTTTATCAACATTAGTTGATATGCCTTCTTTGGATACACTCAGGCCCAAATAGTTCACTTTATCTTGCATGAACTTACACTTAGATCGATTCAAACAAAATCCATTAGCCTTGATTCGTTTTAATACCTCTCTCAAGGTCTTGAGATGTTCTTCATTATTCTTTCCAGTCACAATTACATCATCTAGTAGAAAAGCGACACCTTGCAGACCTTCCAACATGGCATGCATTCTCCTTTGAAAAATAGCAGTTGCTGGAGCAATACCAAAAGGAAGTCGATTGTACCGCATCAGCCCGAACGGTGTGTTGATTACTAGAAGTTTCTTTGATTCCTCTTCCATGGGAATAGTCAAGTAGGCATCAGTAAGATCTAGGGTAGTGAATTTGTCACCACCTCCTATTTTTGTAAATAGCTCGTCATGAGCGGGTAAAGGAAAAGTTTGTATCTCCAATGATTGGTTTAAACCTGTAGAAAAATTTGCGCAAATTCTTATTTTTCCATTAGGTTTTCTAACTAAAACACACGGAGCGGCCCATTCAGAATGATCGATTTCTTCGAGCACACCATTGTTAATCAGACGGTCTAGTTCTTCCCTAACCTTATCTCTAAGAGCTAACGGAATAGGTCTAGCCTTCTTAAAAACTGGGACGGCATCCTTCTTTAAGTAGAGCTGAGCGGGTAGTTTTGAACACTTATCGTCCCCCGGTGTGAAAACATCTGAGTACTCATTACATATCTCAATCAATTCTTTTTCAGGGCTTTGAACCAGTAAAGCAGACTGAGTTTGATTTGAGGACAAATCATGCAAACTTACAAGTGACTGTTTTTGTAAGTTAAGTTGAAATATCCAGTCCATTCCTAATATGTTGTGCCGAACTCCAGATGCAACATAGAGATTAAGTATACGCCTGATTCCTCCAAGTGTTACTTGTACACTGACTTTGCCTAATAACTTTACTGTCTGTCCTGTAAATGATGTAAAACATTTTGAGCTTGTATGAAGGGTGGGTTTACCTATACATACCCAGGTTTCTTCAGAGACTATAGTCACACAACTGCCAGTATCGAATTGCATTGATACCGGGCGCTCATTGATCATTAGTTTAAGGAATAAGCTTTGAAAATTCTTAGAGGAGTTATTGACCGACATGACATCAAGAACACCGCCTACTGAGTTAAATGTGTCAACAGGTAAATTCTGATCCAATTCTGAATCATTGTGGTTTACGGATTTAACAGACTTCTTACTTTTACAAACCCTTGTGATGTGTGTTTTACTTCCACACTTGTAGCAAACGGGATTTTTTATTCTACAGCTACTTTTCAGATGCTTTCCTCCACAGATGAAACAAGGGCCTGCGGAAATTGCATTACACTCCTCTGTTGTTTTATTGACAGTGAAGTTACTTGTTGAAGCAGCCTGAACGCAGGAGAGGGTTTTTGCTAACTCTAATACCTCAGTAAATGAATCATAATCTCTTTTAAGAAGATTTTGTTTAATACTTGGATTAGTTATTCCCATAACAAAAGATGTTATTAATGCCTGTTGATAAAATTCGTTTGGGAAATTACATTTGTTGATCATTCGTCTGAGATCGTTAGCAAACTCTGTTAATGATTCAGAATTCTGCTTAAGAGAAAAAAATTTTACTCTCTCAGCGACAGCAATTGTTTTTACTTTATAGTTGGAGGACAATTTCTCGTACAATGTCTCAAAAGAAAAGTCATTAATACAGTTTGGTTTACATAAGTTTATGAGGGTCTCTAAAACTTTTGGACTTAGACAACTGATAAAAAGCAACCTTTTTGTAACATCATCTTTAATCTGAGAAAGAGTAAGACTAGTCACGAGTTTGATGTGCCAAACCTCAATATCCATTTTCTCCGGGTCGAACTGTTCACAATTGAACCTCGGGAGTGCAGGCTGCTGCTCCCGCCCTTCGTCCGGACTGTGCTGGTGTCTCTTAGGCATTTCGTTGGTTCATAAAATTTCTCGTCGCCACTGATATGGCGTGAACCCAAGGAAATACACTTAAAAAGTGAATAATTTATTATTATAAATGAGCACAAAAATACATAACCAAAACAGAGTAAGTAAACATTCAATTAACAAAAATATAATAATTTACCATATGGTTGAAAGGCCATATGACACGTTGCAACACCTTTTCTACTAAATATACATCACCTACTGTTGATTTTAACATTTCATGTCCATAAAACCCTCCTTCCAGCAATTGTCCTTTATTATCTTTTAAAATGTAAGTTTCTGGTATTGTAGGTTGCACCTTAAATACAGTAAATACCTCATTTGTCCAGTTTGGAAGATATCTTTTACTGAATACACCTTTGTATTTGCTTATTCGCACTTTATCATCAACATTAAACCTTTTAGGCTTTAGTTTTTCAACTTTTGGTTTAGTATTCATTTTTATACGTTTTAATACAAGTTTTTCATTTTTATTAGTCACCTCGCTTGGTTTCTTACCGATAGTTCTATGAAACTTGTTATTGTAATCGCTTATAAGTTTTGGTAACATATCAATCCATACGTGTGATCCTCTGTTGGAAAACATCTTATACATCGCACCTTTTAAAGTTCTGTTAAATCTTTCAATTATTGATGCTTTTACCTCTGAATTGGTTGAGTAATGGTTAATGTTGTGTTTTTTCATTAAATTTGCAAATTCCTTATTAAAATATTCTTTTCCATCATCAGTTTGTAAATGTTTTATAGTATGTTTGTCTCTTTGTATAGCTGTTTCCATTGCTTTTGTAACACTTTTGCCACTTTTATCTTTTAGTGGTAAAGCATCTGCCATTTTTGAAAAACAATTAATAATAGTCAATATGTATTTAAATCCTCTATTTTGTTTACTATAAGGAATCATTTCGATTAAATCCGCTTGATATAAATCATTTATTCCTTTTATCACTGTATTTCTTCGTGGAAACTTTCTTCTTGCAGGTTTATGAAGCTCGTTGACAATTTCTTGCTTCAAGTCCTTCATATTGCAGGTTTGAATGTTTCTTGTATCACATGTATGGTCACAATGAATGCTGTCTTTAATATTCACATCATTTATATATATAGGTCAAGGTCATTCAAACTTGTGTAAAAAAATGGGGAACACGGCATTGGACTTGCCGTGTTCCCCATTTTTTTACGGAAGGAGAAAGGAATAAGGTCGAAGTTGCAGAAGGACGAAGAATAGGTTACTAGTTGATAGGGTTTAGAGAGTAGTGACCAAAAGGAAGAGTGTGAATTTTGTCAGGCATAATGTGTCTTTTATCATCCCGAGCTGATAGTGCTCTTTTAACTTCAGTGACACTGTAGACCTCATGTTTAAAGCTTCTGATAGTGTTAAACGTTGCAGACATTGTTGAATCTTCAAACAAGCAGGTCTTGTAATGGTCAAATGTCACATGTTTCTTCAAGTACGATGTTTTGACTCCTTTAGCTTTCTTCACTGTCGGTATGTCATTTTCCTTATACATCTTGAAGGAATATAATTTAGACATCAGCGCAACTATTTCCTCCAAAGGCATTCCATTTGCTTCATCTTTAAATTTTCCAATTACTTTTTTATTCTTTTCATTGTAATTCGGATGGTTCTTTGGATAGTCAGAAAAGTCGAAATCTTCTTTGTATGGAAAAGTCCTTAGGTCTTCATACATGTCCAAAGTCTTTATCCAGTAGATAAATGCGTCAGTATCCATGTATGCGACTCCAATGTTGTCCCTTCCGTAGTGTTTAACCATTTTGTTATAATGGAAATCATACATCAGGGTTTTACTTATATCCAAAATCGACATACCGATGTATAACGGACGATCCATAACTATTGTTGTTTTATTCATACTGACAGCAACTAGATTTTCGTTTATAATCATGGATGTTCCGAAATTTGGTTTTTGCACTAATTTTTCCAATTTCCTAGGATCACTCACTAATTTTACATTTTTGTGTTTTCTCTTGTTCTCCAAGGTCTTCCCAAAGATGGCGTTGTTCATTAATTTGTAGAAGTCCTTTTCAAATGCTGTTGTCGCTGCAGCTCTTCTTGTAGTGTTGGAATCGATATATGGTTTCAACCAACAAGACTGGGTGAATTCAATTGCTCTGTGAATTTTCACTATACGTAGACCCAATTCAAGTGCTTGTTGAACTACCCAGTAGTGTGCCACATATCGACTCTTATTCTCCAAGGTCATCATCAGCTTGGGCCATCTTCCTGTCGGTGAAACTTCAGTCTTGGCTAGGAGAGGCAGGTCGTAATGATGGTCGTGAAGGTGTTCCGGATATTCAAAATCACAGTCCAAAATATAGCCTGTTTGACCATCTTTTGGAATCCGTGTTATATCACCAATGATGGCCGGGTCAATCCACTTGAAGTCTGCGTAGGGAAGTGGATTTGACATCGCCCAACCATAGAGGTTGTTCGCATCAAAATATCCAAGGTAGAGTGATGGTTGTTGCTCGTCGAAGTTGGGGATATACTTGTTGTTGGCCTTAACATGTCTGGTCACAGCTTGAGTCAAACCACCTCGTACACCTGATTCGATCATGAGGACCATGTCGATGTCCGTGAGAAGCTCCAATCGACAGTTAGTTGACTTAAGCATAGCTTGCCATGCTAATCCTGGAGATGTATACGAGTGTAGAGGGTCCAGTCCATAGGCGGAGAAGCAGGTGTTTCGAAATTCTTCCATCACATCGCACAGCAGAGTTACATCCAATTTTATGTAAAAGTCGGAATATTCCCCTAAGGTTTGAATGTTTAGTTGGTTCCAAACATTACAAGCATGATTGTAGTCTTCAACGGTGATTGCACTTTCATTTAACTTGCTATTGAAGGCTTCAATCGGTGGCAAACTGGTTTCTTCAAATTTTTCTGCAGAAGTTATGTAATCATAGGGGAACACTCCTTTACGCATTACTAAGTCCAATTTATCTTCAGGTACAATTTTGCTGGTTTCTTTTAGATCTTCTCTTCTTAGGTTCTCAGACAATTTGCTCAAACTAGATGACATAAATCTATAAGAGTCTACGAAGCGAAGTTTAATTTTACCTACTGTTTTTGAGAAACTGATGTACTTCTCCAATGTTTCAGCTAATACTTCGATTTTTCCATCATCTCGTCCTAACTCTGGGATAATGAAGTGGGAGTCATAGCCGCTAAGATTGTGTAACACGACAGGGATAAAGTTTGGCAGTTTGTAATTTATATTGCATGAATTACAAGCAGGTCCTCTGTATAACCCTGTGAGGTGATCATGATCTCTTACTTTTTGATTTTCTTCACTGAAGCTCTTCTTGCATAGATAACATCTTGTTGCTGAAATGTATTCTTCTTGTTGATTTTCGTTCAAAGGTTCCATGGGTAAAACATTACCATATAAACGTTCCGCCTTTCCAGCAATGTCATACAACTGGTCTACAAAATACTTAGCAGCTTCTTCCCCACGGTAGAGTATCGGAGTGGATGTTAAGCCATAGTCTTGCAATTGTTCTTCAGGCAAAGTAGATTTCACCAATAAGCAAAAACTGTTAGGTTGATGCAATTGATATTTGGTTCTTCTAGTTACTTCACCATCCGGAAGTTCCTGCGGCACTAACGTGGATTCAAAGTCAGCGTAGATAACTAGTGGAATCCGTTTTTGTTGAACTGTTTTATTGAACTGGACAAATGCTTTAGATGGTGGTGGCAGACTAATCTTCACTTCATAGTTGTCATTACAAAGCCGCTGGTGTTCCGACAACCACTCCGATCCTCCACGTCTCAAGTCTTTATTTGTAAAACAAAAGCATCTCTTACACACTGTTACTCTAATTTTCTTTTTAGTCACTTGTCGTCCAACCAAAGTTTCAAAGTTCTTGATGTAAACATAATGTGATATTTCACCTTTGGTCAATAGCAGCAAATCTGTATGATTTTGACATTCAGTCTTTGTAACTCGTAACGGGTATACGTTATTTGATTCGTCTAAACCAAACACATTAACTGAAACTCCTGGGTTTTTTCTTTCAAATTTAGCAACATCATTAAGACTAACAGGATACGACATACCTTGGAAGTTATAGCGGTGTTGAACAGCTTCGTATGCTATGCTAGGTCTAATGGCATTATGTCCCACATATTTTGCTAACATTGCATACCGGAAACATTCATTATCCTCATTTTTCACATTGATACATGATCTTGTATCTCGGATCACCTTTGGTAGAGGGATAAAGCTGCTTCCTCTCATACCATATCCATGCTTGTGAACCCTCACATCCATACCTTCAATTGATGATAGCGTCCAGCCGGATCCTCTTCCTTCATGTTCTTGAAGTTTTACTTGCAGTTCAACCAAACATTCTTCTAAAATTTCGTTGATATCAGATGTGGTTGTAAGGGTTCGGTTTTTAGCAATGAATGCTCTCGGTGAATTTTCACCATCGGTATTAGTAAACATAGCCTCCAACACCAATCCAAATTTAATAAAGTTCAATCTTGCCAATTCTTCCGTCAATGTTTTTACAACTAGCTTTTTAGCTTGACTTATAAAATTTTCCAATTCTAATTGCACGTTATTAATTTTGAAATGAATTACAACTGGTCCTGGCAAGGCTGTAGTGCGCAGTTGTCTTATATCTTCCATATCCTCTTCTTGGGTACGCAGTTGTCTTACATCTTCCACTTCTTCTTCCGTATCTTCTTCTTCCATTTTCTCTTCTTGAATAAATCCTCCAGCTGTAGATGGTCCAGCTCCGGCAAATTGAATAACACTTGGTCTTCTTCTTTGCATTAACTGTAAATAGCTAGCCCAGTCCTGCTTCTGAGGTTTTTCCAAAAACCGATCAATCGCATCCAAGTCTTCTTCACTTACTACAATCTCTTCTTTTCTGTCCTCTTCATGATGCAATTCTCGGTGTAACTGTAGATAGCTATCCAATTCGTCCATCTGATTATGATGGTTTTCCAAAAACCGATCAATCGCATCCAAGTCTTCTTCACTTACTACAATCTCTTCTTTTCTGTCCTCTTCATGATGCAATTCTCGGTGTAAAACAAAGATATCTTCGTCTTGGAAAAACTCACCACAAATATCGCAAAGGGCCATTTTTACAGTTTGGCTTGGAGTGTGCACTCGGTGAATGTCCACGCAATAATGAGTGGCACACTTGGCCGCGCCCTTTTATAACGGCAATGGAGGGGTGGGGGAAAAGTGGACTATAGGTCAAGGTCACCGTTGGAAAACATTGGATTAAGATAGATTTAAACAAACACTTTAAATAAATATATCAACAAGCGTTAAGTTAGATAAATAAGGTTTATATTCCATAAATTGTTAAAAGATCAGGTTTTAAACACAATTTATTTAATAAATGGTTTCTGGAATACTGACTGCACTGTAATATTCATAAAACATGTAGTATTATGAATAGTGTCATGAAATAATCATGTTTTTCTTTTTTTACAACCTGTGATGGTTTTAATAAGAAATGCAATCTGTACTGCAACCATTGCGGGTTTTATTCGTACCCACACGATTACTTCTTGTCTCAGTCCAAGGTCACCCTCTACTTCAACTTCTAGGTCAGCGGACTTAAACTCTAGCGAACCATCGAACTGCTATACCAATATACCAACAGTAAAGTTTTCTAAGTGTTGGCTCAAACCTGTAGGTACTTCATTTACATCTATGGAAATATTCTAAGTCCAGAGGGGCGGGGGGGGGTCCGCCCCTCAGGGGTGGTTCAAGGTCACCAACTACACTTCTACTCTAAGTCTGAGTGTCTCAGAAAAAGTAAAATTTTCTAAGTGTTGGCTCAAACCTGTAGGTACTTCATTTACATCTACGAAAATATTCTAAGTCCAGAGGGGCGGGGGCGGGGCTCGCCCCTTGGGGGGGGGGGGGGGGGGGTTCGCCCCTCAGGGGTGGTTCACCGACTACACTTCTACTCTAAGTCTGTCTACTCTGAGTGTCTCAGATAAAAGTAAAATTTGCTAAGTGTTGGCTCAAACCTGGAGGTACTTCATTTACATCTACGAAAATATTCTAAGTCCAGAGGGGCGGGGGCGGGGCTTGCCCCTTGGGGGGGGGGGTTCGATCCTCAGGGGTGGTTCACCGACTACACTTCTACTTTAAGTCTGAGTCTCCCCCTAAAAATGGAGACGAGGCTTTACTATATTTAGGTCAAGGTCACTAAAAAACTTTAAAAAAATAAAGCCCCACCTGGGGCATTTAGGTTGCCATCGCTGTAGCCTCCGAAGAGACCCAACTATGGACAACAGCAGACTTGTATGTTAGTTATACCTAACCGTTAGGAATTTAGGTCAAGGTCACGAAAAAATTTTTAAAAAATAAAGCCCCACCTGGGGCATTTAGGTTGTCATCGCTGAAGCCTCCGAAGAGACCCAACTATGACAACAGCAAACATCCAATGTTGTCTGACCTTCACCACGCAAGACTTTTAAACATTTACTGCATTGCTAACTTTTTCAATAGCTAACAAAGATTCATTTACATAATTTTGAGAGAGGTTGAGGACAGCCCTAGTGGCTTTACGTCCTCGGTCCGAGTGCAGAGGCCGCCGCAACCTTTTGCCTGCCAGCGTACAAACGGACCGGTTCCCAACCCAGCCGCAACCTTTTGCATGCCTGAGAGGACCCATGCTAGCGTTGGTATAAAATGATTTTACACGGGGGCCTACTCCCGTTCCCTATCTTTATTAGTAAGTTTAGCAATGCAGTAATTTTGTACAAGTACTTACTAGGTCAAGGACACACACACATTAAAAAAATTCGGCCCCCGTACATCCATGGCGAACCACGAATGTTCGGGGGCCTTGGGGACAAAAACACAAATAGCTAACAAAGATTCATTTACATAATTTTGAGTTTCCAGAAGGGAAACAGAGGTTGAGGACAGCCCTAGTGGCTTTACGTCCTCGGTCCGAGTGCAGAGGCCGCCGCAACCTTTTGCCTGCCAGCGTACAAACGGACCGGTTCCCAACCCAGCCGCAACCTTTTGCATGCCTGAGAGGACCCATGCTAGCGTTGATATAAAATGATTTTACACGGGGGCCTACTCCCGTTCCCTGTCTTTACACTTTAGTTTGAGCTGTGAAAAAGCTCAAGGGGGAGTGCTAAAACAAGCGTATACACATTAAATAAATATAACACACAGAATAAGTTAATAAATAAACACGTATAAAGAAATATTACAGAATAAGTTTGGGGACAAAATCTCAAATAGCTAACAAAGTTTCATTAAAATAATTTTGAGAGAGGTTGAGGACAGCCCTAGTGGCTTACGTCCTCGGTCCGAGTGCAGAGGCCGCCGCAACCTTTTGCCTGTCAGCGTACAAACGGACCGGTTCCCAACCCAGCCGCAACCTTTTGCATGCCTGAGAGGACCCATGCTAGCGTTGGTATAAAATGATTTTACACGGGGGCCTACTCCCGTTCCCTGACTTTAAAATTTAATTTTGAGGTGTGAAAATGTTCAAGGGGAATACTTATTCTGTAATAACTTTCTATAATATAACACACTTACGGAATAAGTTGAGCTCAACATGGTAAATGCTGGAACATACACATTAAACACATAGGGTACAATTAAAAACACTCAAATATAAAACAATTCCCAACACCAAAACCCAATATCTTAGAACTAATACAAGTCTTAAAACTAATACAAGTCTTAAAACTAATACAAGTCTTAAAGTTAAAGTCTTAAAACTAATACAAGTCTTAAAGTTACATTAGACTTCGCTAAACAGTGAAGGCGCCTTTCAGTGTTTAGTGATGCCCATGGCGGTCCGTCCCGATCGTTCACGTTCAACGCTCGGGAGCGGACTGCGAGGCGGCTGTGGCCGGGCCGCCTTATATCCCCACCGGTCGCCCCACGTCACTACGTCATGGGGCGGAGGCGGCCGGCATGGGGCGGGGGCGGGGCTCGCCCCTCGGGGGGGGGGTTCCGCCCCCCAAAAAATGGAGACGGGGGGGGAGGGGGGTTCGCCCCTGGGGGGGGGGGTTCCGCCCCCCAAAAAATGGAGACGGGGGGGGGGTTCGCCCCTCGGGGGGGGGGTCCGCCCCCCAAAAAATGGAGACGGGGGGGGGCCACCCCTCAGGGGTGGTTCAAGGTCACCCACTACACTTCTACTCTAAGTGTTGGCAGTACCCCCACCATAGTCGAGTCCCTACGCTACGCTACGGTGCTCAGCCAGTGTGTCTCAGGCTTGCATGCGGTAAGCATCGCTGTTCTCCAACTCAATACATGTAAGTATTTTTACAAGTTTTGAATCTAGGTCAATACACTTTAACTCTGGGACGATATCGACTTCTAGTATTTCTGTGTTTTGACTCAAGGTCATCACACTTAAACTCTGGCAAATACACATTAAACAGTTGTACTAAGAGTAAATTTTTCTAAGTGTTGACTCAAATCTGAAGATTCTTTGCATACATCTTTAAAGACAATCCTAAGTCCCAAGTTTACAGTCAACCTCAAGGTCATTACACTTTAACTCTGGGACGATATCGAATTGTCTTACAAAGAAAACTTTAACTATTATGCTCAAGGTCGTCACACTTTAACTCTGAGACAACATCGAATTGTCGTACCAAGACAACTTTAACTCTGAAGAGTAGAGTAGTCTCTCTACTCTTTGACTTTTTTAAAACTCCGTTTGTATGACCTTGAGATTTCCCCCACCACTTCCCATATGCCTAGAGTACGCAAGGTCTGAGAGTCAGTCGCTCGCCGACTGTCATGGGGTGCGCATCTGTATCATGCACTCCACTGTGCGGTTTTCAATTATTAAAGTTTTCATTTTAACCAGTTCAAGGTCAACACACTTAAACTATGGAAACAACATCAAGTTGTTTTAGGCTACAAAGAGTAATTTTTCTAAGTGTTGGTTCAAACCTGGAGGTACTTTGGATAAATCTTTGAAACAGTCTCAGAGTCATCACACTTTAACTCCAACTAATAAACATGTACAATTAAGGTAGCACCAAAACGGTGCTCCCTTGCTTGAGATTTAAAAGTTTCCCAAGGTCATCGCAGTTCCCCCCACCACTTCCAATATACCTAGAGTGTGCGGGGCCTGACAGTCAGTCGCTCGGTGTCTGTCGTAGGGTGCACATCGCGGTTGCTACTCCAATTCCTGACAATTTCGGGTATTTCAAGGTCACCACACTTAAACTCTGGCAAATACACATTAAACAGTTTTACTAAGAGTAAATTTTTCTAAGTGTTGACTCAAATCTGAAGATTCTTTAGATACATCTTTAAAAACAATCCTAAGTCCCAAATTTACAGTCAACCTCAAGGTCATCACACTTTAACATGTAAATTTAAGGTAGCACCGAAACAGTGCTACCTGACTTGGCATTTTTAAGTTTCCCAAGATCATCGCAATTCCCCCACCACTTCCCATATACCTAGAGTGCGCGGAGCCGGACAGTCAGTCGCTCGGTGTCTGTCTTAGGGTGCGCATCGCGTTGCAGTAATGGTCGAATGGGGGCTTCTGGGTCATTTCAAGGTCACCCGAGCGGTGTCACATGACGGTTTAGGCAGAGTCACGTTGCAAACTTCAAGTTTCCTCAGCACTTTTGCTGTTTCTCATCGCAAATTCGCTCCAAGTCGTCAAGGTCATGGTAACTGTGACTGAAACTCGGAGCGTAGTGCGAGAAACAGCAAAAGTGCCAAAAAATTTTAGGTTTCAGCGTGACCTTGACCTTTGTGACATCGATGACGTCATCTTGGTGACGTAAGGGGTGATGACGTCATCAGCACGTCATTTCTGTGACGTCATGGGTGTGACGTCATGGAAGTGACGTCATTGGTGATGACGTCATCGATGATGCAATCGATGACGTCATCAATGAGGTCATTGACCTCGATGACGTCATCGATGACGTCATACCTCAGGTGACCTTGAACTGAGCCAAAAGCCCCCATTCCCCACTACTTGTTGAAGATCTTTTGAGACTTTCGATGGATGCATTATCTATTACTAGATCAGGTTCACATTCAACCTCCCCTTCAAGAGCTTCAAAGCGATTTGTAAATTCTACTTTTGTGATATTTGACAATGAAATTCTGGGGTTTCTAGTCTTAAAACCACACTTAGCATCAGATTTTACGGTTTCCCATTTTTCTAATTTATGAGCTGAAGGCTCTCCACTACATTCATCGTCACTGACATTATTAAGAGACTCGTTACTATTTAAGAATTTTACCATAGTTGATACAGTGTTTGGGCAATATATACTGACATTACATGATTGAACCAAACCAACCGAGTCTCCATTAGTGTGATTATAAGTGACATCCTTATTTTCATTTTGTTCATCTTCTTCTATTATTTTTTTCATGGTATCAAATCTTTCTGACAACTCCTTGAAAAAATTATCATTGTTTAAGATAGATAAAATGCTTGACTGAGTATTTTGTACTTTTATAGTACTAATGTCACTTACTTCAATGGAATTAATCTGATTATTGCTATTTGTAAAGTTGGCTTTTAAATATTCATTTTCATGGACAGCCTTCTCTAATTCTATTTCCAAACTAAGCACTTTACTCATCAAGCTTTCTATTTGTAGTGCAAAAGTTCAACATTACATGATAAACATTGCTTTGTTTTATCATTTTCCTCTGTTTGAGTGCTCACATTCATTAAAATATATTTATTTTGCGGAGTTGAACTTAGTTCCTTGAGGTTTATGATTCTTGCCTGTTTTGAAGTCTTTGTTAGCGTACATTTTTGGGATAATTTCATTTGAGAATATTTAATGATTGTCTTGTCAATCTCTTTGTTTGTCATAGAGCATATTTCTTCTTTCTTTTTTTGTGACCTTGTTCGTATAATTAATGAAAACTTTTTGATCATAATTTATTTGTTTATTTACAATCCAATTTTTGAAGTTTATATTTGAGGTTATTATTATTGATATTTGAAGTTTTCTTGTTGTTAAGTGCAATGGAACTGTTTAGGATTTAAAATTTCATGATTCTATTAGTATTTGTTAAAAAGGACAATAAAATATCTACTTACTATGCAATAAATTCCTTAAATTTAAAAATATTTTACCATAAATTGTTCAGTGAGGTAACAGTTTGAAGTATCAGCTGTTGAATAATTATCACTAATTATAATCAAACAAATAATAAGTTTTCTGACCAATTTAAATATATCTGTTTCGTAATGTCATAAGTTACATTGTTTGGCCTGTAACACTGTTGAAGTTCAAGAGTAGTGTCAAATTGTTGGTGCTGGCTCAGTTCAAGGTCACCTGAGGGATGACGTCATCGAGGTCAATGACCTCACCGATGACGTCATCGATGACGTCATCGATTGCGTCATCGATGACGTCATCACCAATGACGTCATTTCGATGACGTCACACCCATGACGTCACAGAAATGACGCGCTGATGACGTCATCACCCCTTACGTCATCAAAATGACGACACCGACGCCACTAAGGTCAAGGTCACGCCGAAACTTAAAATTGTTTGGCACTTTTGCCGTTTCTCGCACTACGCTCCGAGTTTCAGTCAGAGTCCCCGTGACCTTGACCACTTGGAGCGAATATTCGACGAGAAACGGCAAAAGTGCCAAGTTAAACTCGAGTTTCTGACATGACTCTGCCTAAATGGGCAATCGGTTATCGCTCAGGTGACCTTGAACCAGCACAACACCAACAATTTGATATTACTGTGACCTTGAAAACCTAACAACGGAGCGCCGACACCGATGCGCACCCCACGACAGTCACCGAGCGACTGACCTTCAGGCTCCGCGTACTCTAGGTATATGGTGAAGTGGAGGGGGAAATCTCAAGGTCATCCAAATGGAGTTTTAAAAAAGTTGAAGAGTAGAAAGACTACTCTTGTGCTTCCTGGGCGACTTCATCAATTTCTAACGGATCTGTAAACCAATCCGATCTGTAGCGGCAGGAGTCCAGAAAACAGGTGCACCACCCATCTGGTTGTCCGTAGCGCTTCCGACAATTGGTAAGATTGGAGAAGTGAAACTTAATACACCGCTGCGGACAACAAGTGTAAAAGTAGTTGGATTTGTAGATTTTGAAAGTTTGTAGTACCGGTGGTGGCAGCTGTTGGTTCCTGCATCTACACCTGCAACATCCGAAGCATTCACATTGCCGGCAGGCTAGCCCATCCACTTGCCACTTCGGTAAGAGGAAACACTTATCCTCACAGCAATAGGTTGTCCCCGTCTCTTCCTCCCAACGCTTCTTTGCACAATATGTGACGCCTTGTATCTCCAAACACTTATGCTCGCAACATGAGACACGCTTAGTTTCCATACTTGATGTTGCTTCGGCGAGGGAGCAAGATGAAGTGATGCCGTGGTCAGCGGGAATGGAGCTTATATAAACTAAGGTGAGTGGAGGGGGAAAGGTCAAGGTCATCCAAACGGAGTTTTAAAAAAAGTTAAAGAGTAGAAAGACTACTCTTGTGAGTCTATAGCGATTTCATTGATAGTGAGTGCTTCTGTATGCCAAGTTGATCTGTACTGACACGCTTCTAAATAATGTTTGCAAAAACCTGCAAAATGATTGTTGCACATTTTGCAGCCAGTTAGCTGTCTTAGTGTGAATTCCATGCAACGTTCAGGGCAACAAGTGTACTTATGCCCTCTCATCTGGTACACATGGAATGTCTTCAACTTTGGCTTCGGCTTCTTCCAAGACTTGCACTTGCACATGCACTGACCAAAAGCTTCACATTTTCTACACGCCAAGCCATCCACCACATCAATGTCATTTCTCCATGAAAAACATTTCTGTTCGCAACAGTAGTTGAGTTGACTCTCCATGTTGCTGCGGTGAAGGCGCACGATGAAATGATGCTGCAGTCAGTGAGAGTGCACTTTAAATAAACTCAGTGGAGGGGGAAAGGTCAAGGCCATTCAAACGGAGTTTTAAAAAAGATGACTAGTCATCCTCCTCCTCCTCCTCGTCCGTTGTACTTGGAGAGCTGTCAGACGAAGAGCCCCGCGCAGGTGCTCCCCAGATGAAAAACATATCAATGTTAAAACGAAGACCTGGATCTTGCATCATCAACTCCTTTAATTTATCACATACTAAGTCAACCTTGTGTAAGGTGTCAACAATAAGCTTCCAATTTGTTGGCTCAATATAACTTGTAGTTGAATCAGCCTCGCTAATAACCACATCCTCCGGCCGTATTGGAGTGTAAAGATGTGTAAAATCCCTCGGTTGAAGCTGAGGCTCAAGCTGGCTGGAAGTGGAAGGTTGAGTGTGGACCCCTGTTGCATCGAAATCCATAGTCATCCTACATTCAATGTTAGGGTTTTCGTTTAAAACATATACCAATTTTTCATGCAACATATCCACTTCTGCTGAATCTTGCAGATGAACATTCCAAGAAAATGGCCATTCTTCATCCGTAGTTGAGTCAACTTGAGAAAGAGTGCTGTCCGCCATGATAGCTAAGCAAGGAATGAGGTGAGCTACAGACCGTGGTAATAGTATTGAAAAGTAGAGGGGGTAAACCAAAAGTATGTGGAGGGGGTATTCTCAAGGTCATTTAATTTGGGTTTAAAAAAAAGGAAATAGTGGAGGGGGAATTCTCAAGGTCATCCAATTTGGGTTTTAAAAAAAAGGAATGAAGGTTACTCCTCTTCAGCCTCGCTGTCTCCCACATCTTCATGAGCCTCGTCCCCCACATCTTCTTCAACATCAGACTCACCGTAAGGATAGATTGGCGACATAGGCGAATATTGTGGAGAGTGTTGACCGTTGTTGTCGTCCCCTTGCATTCTAACTTGGGACCAATCATATTGTAAATTCATTTGAATTATTATCCCAGGGTTGTCCCGCAGTATTTCTTTCAACCGTTCACAAATGGTTTCCAAATAGTGAACACTGTCGATGGAAAGTGTCCAACCTGTACTCGTTTCAACATCAGTAGTTGAGTCAGCTTGGCTGATGGTGTTGTCTGCCATGGTTGCTTGTCGGACAAGGAATGACGGTTGATGTGATGCTCAAGCAGGAACATGGCGAAGTGGTGGGAGGCTTGGTGGAGTAGTGGGGGAAGTTTCAAGGTCATCCAAACGGAGTTTTAAAAAAAAGGAAAACTTACAAAGTAACATTGAAACCTTCCAATTGATGGTGGCGGGCGTTTTCTTCCGCAACCTTGCCGACACATGTAACTATACCGTACAGGATGAACAGTACAACCATAATAAGTCCAAACAATAAAAGATAGCCGTTCACTATCATAATATTTTCTGAGTGGATCTGCTTCCTTCTTATCGCCCTCTCCTGCATCCTCTTCTCCAACTCGTGGACGAAGTCACAACATGCGTGAGGACATCTTTCATCTGTTGGTAGGTTTGCCATTGTTGATGTTGTCGGTGTGGCTGTTAAAGATAGAATGAGGTTTCCAATTGCGATGTGCCATGTACACCAATAGCCAAGTGGTGGGGGTAGCAAAGCAGTGGAGGGGGAAGTTTCAAGGTCATCCAAATTGTGTTTTAAAAAAACCTATCTTGTTACTGAGCTTATATGTCAGTAAAAAGATAGGTGTTTTCGCTCTTTTACTTCTTTAATATAATGAAAAAATATACATATTCTACAATGGTTAGGACAAGAAATACAACTGCTAGTCAGCTGAAGTAGTCCAAGTTGTCTGGCTCGGTCTTCATGGACGCTGGTGAGGAAGCCGTCGAGGAGTGTCCAGGCTCTTCCTTTGACTGCCGGGTGTTCCGTATATTGCAAGCGTAAACTTGCACATTTATACGGTAGCCTCGTGCCACCATCAGCTGCAACTCCTTATATAAGTCGTTTAGCTCCTGCTGAGTCTTGATGCTCACCTCCTCGTAACTCGCACAACTGACGTTGAGAGACATCCTGATGTTGCTAGGTTGGCTGCTGGAGTAGAAATGAAGCCGAGGCACAGCGTTTGGAGGTACATGAAAAAGTGGTGGGGGTAATAGTGGTGGGGGTAATGGTGGTGGGGGTATGGAAGATCCAATTAAACACTTCTAAACTTTTTCCATCGATACAATGGGATGGAACAAATAGCACAGGTGTCCTTGTAGTTTTCAAATCTAAACATCGGTACTAGAAATCCGAACTGTTTTCTACCACCTTCCTGTACGAACCGTCGAAGGTCTCTGACAGCAGCATCGCCACAAGGCCTACAAAACTTTTCCCCGTCTTGGAACCTATACCAGGAGTATTCCGAATACCCTCTATTATCTTTCTTGTACTCTTCGATATCCTGCTTTACTGTTATAGGGATATTATCTTGTAAAGCCGTCTTGAATAAAGATGCGTCAGTTATAACTCGTTGTAAGCAAAGCTCGTACAAGGTGCTCATCGTTTGCTAGTTGGCAACAGACTGACCGTTTTTCGCATCCAAGCAGGTTTGAATCCTAGTGCGGTAGTGGGGGTAGTTACGGTAGTGGGGGTAATTGTGAAATGCAAAAGTCAAAGGTCAAGGTCACCCGCGAAGTTTAAAAAAAATGCAACATATCAATACGTGACAAACTTAACATATTGATATGTTGCATTTTTGTTTTCTTATTTTTTTTGTCTTTTATGATTTATTTATTTATAAAACATTACAATAACATATGTACAACATTAAAACTTAAATCTAACACTGCTGCTTGTCAGCAATGTGGATGGTCAACTCTGTAGAGTTGCTACCCGTGCAGCCGTGGGACACCAGGTATAGACAGCCGGGTTGAATAGAGCGAAGGTCCTCGTTTTGTAGAAGATGGACGAATCTCTTGGGCAGGTACACCTGGAACTTGGGCTCATCCCCCGGAGTAAACGGTGGCTCACTGAGACTGCAGCAGATGGCCTCCCCAACTGTAGTCTCCATCTTCTTCATAGCATGGATTATGTAGTGCTTTTCATCTTTTAGTTCAGAGCACTTCTTCACAGGTAATATTGTTGACTTGGAGTGAGCATTGAACTGCTCGACCAAAGTCTGAAGGAACTGGTGAGATGCCATGGTCAGGTTACAGATCGTCTTCTTGCTCGGAGATGTTGTCGTCTCGGAATCTCGAGTAATACTCATGCCAGGTCTCGGTCTGCTCCTCACTTATATACTCTCCGTTACCCCCACCACTCCCCACTTCCCCACTTTGAAGGTAAGAGGCGAGTTTATAGGCATTTTTCAAAGCGCAATGTCTATCTTTATCATGTTCTGGGCTTTTTGTACAAATACATATCGTTTCCAGCATGTATTGATAATTCTTATCCAATTCCACATCATTAACCGGAACATGAGTAAATCCTTCGATCCATCGTTTCTTTTCCAGCCCCTTTGTGTAAATATTGGTAAACTTGTCTGAAAAGTGATGCATAATGTTATACAAGTCCGTGTAACTAGTAAAACCATCATACCAATCGATATGATGGAAGTGTTTTGAAATCCATCTGTTGGTAGTAGCGGCTTTACTAGTTAAAGATGAATAAGAACATGGCGGTTTAAATAAAAACGAATAAGGAACACTTGTATTCATGTCCAAAAACACAAGTTCTTTTATAATGAATCTATCATCATTACCACGAAACGCTTGAAACTCAATAATACCAGGCTTGGACTTTACTTGTTCTTCTTCTTCTCCCTTGTCCATTTTGAAGGTCACACGTCTGCTCATTATGAAGTCAGGAGGTCAACTGATTTCCACACCACGGTAGGTACTGCTTTTATACCAGGCCGTACAGTTGTTGGCGCGTTGGTGTATATTTAACGTGGGCACCGTCCCCAATAGGCCTAACCCCACAAAATGTTGGTTATTGTTTTAGAAACTAACCATTGTCATTTAAGTTTCCATCTTTATATTTTCCTTGTTTTCGTTTTCATCACTAACACTTGATTCTTCTCCTCCATCTTCCTCTTCTTCCTGTTTTACTGATTTCTTATGTAGTTGAGCGTACTTTTCCAATTGTCTCCACATCTGTACTTCATGAGGAACTCTATTAAATATAGAAGTATCCACAGGTCCGTATAATATAGGTGCGTCCGGTTGTTTATCCAAAGTGTCTTCCAGGTAATCTTTAATAATCGAACTTGAAAACACCAGTTGTCTCAAATATCTTGTTATAGGTTCAGTCGCACAAGTTAAAATAAAAAACTCCTCTCGATTAAGTTGAATTTTGTTATCATGTCTTGTTGTGTCTCTAAACCGCAGCTGATGATCACCACGATGTTTAATAATATCGATTTCCACATTTGAATCCAAAAGTCCTACTCTTGTCTTTCTTCCAAACATGTTACTACTTAAATAGCATTCTAGCAGATGCAAGTGTTTCATAAACGATTCCCAAGCACTGTCCGTAAACAAAATCATTTTGGGTCCATGAGTTAAAATTACAGTAGGGGAATAATCTGTCGATTTCATAACACCGATTAAAACACTTTTGTCCAAACTGGAAGAGATTGGGTAAAATATTCGCAAAAATACCTCACTCAATATGTTTGGAGAAATATTATCTTCAGTATCCCTTTTTCTCTTTTGTATAGTCTTTCTTCTTTTACCTTTTTCTTCAACATTATTACTGGCGTGAAGTTGTCCGCAAACGTTTTGTTCACCTCCTTCCTGGTGACCTTGAAGATCTAAAAACTCAGATATCTCCTTCTCAATATCTACCACATTTTCAGGTGTACTACTAGGAGAAGCCATATTGAATACGATGCTACCCATACAACAGTAGGCAACAAACTGATGAGGAGCGGCCTGTACGCTCTGCTTTTATACTCGCGGAATGAAACAAAACCGGTTTTTACAGTACATTTTTAACAATTCCAGTTAGAGGTGTGTATGTTACAATTTTATCATGTAAAATTAAACAGTATGCAGTTGTATTAGCCGGTATAGCCGAGTTAAATTCCATTTCTATTTTTATATCCACACTTGATGATTTTACTGATTCATTTTGTTTAGAACAATCAATTACAACTATTGGGTAGGCATCGAAATATTTTGAAGGTGATAATAAAGGTGTATTTGCTTTACCGTAATATGAACTTTGGAACCTTGCGTACATATCGTACAATATACTGTATTTCTTCTTAGTGAATGACACATTTAAATTGTCGTATGGAAAGAATTGTGAATTTAAATAAACTTTAATATTTTTCAAGTCACAATGATCAAATTGTCCTGCATGTTTAGTGATGTCGTCTCTTCTACCTGTTTGTAAACCAAATATAATATACCTGGCTCGTTCTACATAATTTGATGTTTTAACAGTCCAAGTGTGTCGATCCGTAGTAGGTAAACTGGGATGCTCATGGAATTCCCAACTTCTAAATGGAATAACAATATCACGATCGGCTTTTAATTTTCTTAAAAGTAGCATTCTATGCTCGTCAGCTAATTTAACATGTGGAACTCTCCATACAATTTTGTCTAATTTTAATTTCCATTCTAAATTTGCATCAGTTGTATTATCTGCAGCTTTAATAATGTCTTTATCGTTAGAAGACCTCAACAAAACTAATTCTTGTTTAACGTTTAATATTATTTTCCTATAATCTTCAGCAAAACCAAGCAACAAACGTAATGGAATATGAAAATCAAAATATCCATCTGAATTTGGAGTGATTGTGTCAATTGTAGGTAATACCCATCCGGCAGGTTTAAGTAAATTGGTTTCATTGGGTGTTATAGATGTTAATCCTTTTAAAGTTGTTGTAATACCTACTTTTTTAGTGGAATCAACTGTTACACCTGATATTTCATATCTAATTTCATCAAACAGGAAAGCCATAGGATTATTTATAAATGGAACTGTTGTACCAGCGGTAGTACCGTCCTTTTTAGTAACTTTTCCTTCAATATACAAGTAACTTTCACATGGTAGTGTGTAAATGTCTTGATGTTGTATGGGAATACGAATTTCATCGTTATTGTTTAATTTCGATGAAGTGTAAGGGTTGTGGGTGTGATATTCTTTTTCCCATAGGGTTTCGTCGAATGTTGGACCCTGCGCTATATCCAGTATATCCATAATCGGTTAATTTTAATCCAACTCTCTCTAAGAAACGAATGTTCTCGCGTGTTAACTCCTCCACAGCTGAAGAGCTACTAATGCGGTTTCCCGTAGGTTGTTCGCTTTTAAATGTTAAACCCATGGTTTTTGTATTAAAGTGTCGATTTTAAATGTAATCTAATCGTAATAGGCTCTTCTCTGAAGTCTACCAAGTTACCGTCTTGATCCAATACGCTCAACACGATGTCTGAAATGAAAGTGGTGTTCAACGGTAGATACACCAGGTTTTGTGGCTTTTCAACAATTTTAAATCCGGGCGGTACACTTGGGTAAAATGTATGTATGATATGGGTGTTAGCCCCATCCCTGTAAGCTCCTTGTATAATGTTACAAGTTATGTCTATACTATTGACTTTTAATATTGTTACTGTTTTCTTACCGGAATGTGTTACATCTGGTCCTAAAATTGGCTCATCTACGGAAAACCCTAATAAATCACCAATTGAGTGTGGTTGAGTAAAATCTATATAATGTTTGGAAGTAATTTCAGCTTTCATCGTATTATTATTACCTTTCAATGTTATATTGTCTTTTCCCATTTTAGTTTGCAAAAATTCATTTATATGATCAATTTCATAAGAACCTGTGGGTAACCTGCACTCTTGTAAGTCTGTAAATTTCCCACTGGCATCTTTTCCCTTATAATAATGCAATACGTTATTTTTACCTTCCGTAACATTGGGAATAGAGTTGTAAGTTGTAAAATCCAATAGTGCCGCCTCCCAAAATCTTCCTTTTTGCAAGCGTAACGCTGGAAAAAGGATACTTCGTAAAGTGGACGATTTTCCTGTTAATGAAACCGTATAGGAAGACATCTCAATAGTGACTGATACTTTTAGCTAGAAATTCCAAACATAAATGGCCGCATATTGAAGTATTATCAGGTTGTTCTCTTTTATAGTTATAATATATGTTTTTAGCAGGTTTAAAGTAATTTGAAGTTCTTTTGGTGGTGGCAAATTACCGAAACTATCAAAATAATATACATTGTTATTTAGTTTCTTATAACAAACCCAATGGGTGCCAGGGCCTTCAGTATTATCCAAATTTACAATTCCAGTCTCATTTTGCCACATTTTCTTTGGTAAACTGTCTTTCATGAATACACCGCGGAAAAATGGTATTTTTAAACAGGAAATATATTTAAATAATTCAATATTGGTTAATGCTTTATGTGGTATAACCAATTGATTTCTTTCATTTAATACGCACGATAAGGTCTTAGGTAAAGACCTGCCCCGTTTTTTACCATTGACCACACGGTGGGCTTCTTCCTGCCTTTTCTGCTAGATCGTCGTGTTCTTCTTATATTTCCTCCATGTTTTCTTGCGGTTGACCTCCTTTTTACCCTTCTTCTCCTCCTTCTTCCACCTCCTACTGCTGTTTTAGCCTTCATACCTGCTGTTACTGCTAAAGCTGCTGCTTTTTCTGCTATGCTAGCGTCACTTGACTTTACTCGTTGCCAAGCTATGTCCGCAAGCTTTCTGTCTGCTATCGATCTATTTTTTGAATCGGCAAACGTGGAATATGCGATATCGTGTTCTTTACAAGCCTGATCTAACTTATTTATGCCAGGATCGCCTCTTTCCAGTCGTTTTTTCAATTTAGTTCCTGGTCCGCAATACTGATAACCTCCCGGTATATGAAATTCGTATGGTAATGCGTCTATTGCTCTATTTATTATGGATCCTACTGGAATTCGTTTTAAAGCTTTACTTAACAGAGAAACCGCTGTGGACGTGATCCCACCTCCTCTCCTTACAGTGTCTCTATATGGACTGATGTACTGGAACGTCATTATTGTCCTTTTATAATCGCAATGTACAACTTATGTGTTACCTCTATGACAAGTTGGACATAAATGAAGTCGTTTATTGTGTTCTTTTATTAAATATCAAAATCACCCCAATCCGATGATCTAAACTTTTGTGTATTAGGGTTGATAAAATATTTTTGAACAATTTCCCGTTTAATCCAAGTACCTCTCTCAGATTCCAACAAAGGAGTACGACCTGAACGAATACCAATAAGATTGTATACATCAAATAATGCATTTCCTAAAACTTTTACAAGAAAATTAACAGTGACAGCATTATCCACATGTTCAGGGTCTTTAAGGTCTGTTATACGTTTATTATTACAAGTATACACTTTGCTATCCATTTGTGATAATGTGATAGCCTGTCCTACAGTTGCAGCATCATTTGCTTCTCTTCCTTGCGCCATGTTTGTTAATTTTTTATTACTACATATAAAAAACGCATGGTAATTATTTGGATCTAGATGTACTGTTTGTCCTAAGGCAGCCGCGTCTCTATCTGCATGACCCCATGACACATTTGATAACCTTCCATGCATGCAATCCCAATAAGCGTTTTTGTATGTCAATAAATGAAATTTTTCATTACCTTGAATAAAGTCATCCCCTTGCTTTGATAATACTTCATCTCGTTTTGCAAATCCAGTTGTTTCTTGTTTTAAAGTCTCTTTCATTTGACCCACTGTTGCACCATCAGATGGTGCTGAACCATCTTTTACATTCGCCAAACAATTGTCAAGACAATCGATAACTCCCACATCACGTATGACACAATGATCTTTTATATATTTGAGATTTACAGCATCATTTTCATTTTTTGGATAACCTATATCGTTAATAACAAATTTATAAAAAGAAAAGCCATCTTTTGTCTTTTCAGGTATCAAGGAATGTAAATAGCGTCTATTTACGCTGTCTTTTGCATCTTTAGGGTCATCTACGTTGGATATACGTTTATTGTTAGCACTATACGTTTTCCCATTGAATTTTAACGTATTTTTTAATTCAGATGACAAATAACCTTTGTTTATTGCATCACCGTTTGCATTTGGTTTACCAACGTTGATAATTCTATGATCTTCTGCATCATATGTGTTATTTTGCAGTCTTAATGTTGGCGATATCTTTTCCTTTAATATTTTTAAATTTATTGCATCGTTTTCATCCGTAGGATCTTTTATATTTTTTAACCTTTTATTACTCATATCATAATCTCCATCAGGTGTTTGTGGTAAACCAGCACTTCTTTTTAAACTATTCGCATAATATAACCCATCCGAGGAATAACGTCCGAACTTGTCGACACTCATGGTGCAACTGAATAGTATTCTAGGGGGTAACGCATTTTTTATGAGATTACCCCACGGTTTCGGAGTTCATCCACTAAAGCCACCCATTCGTTTTCCAAACCAGTATGACCCGCTTCTTTAGCTTCATGTATTAGTTTCATTCTATCAACCAATTTATTGATATTATTGTAATAAATCACATTTGTGTTATACAGTTTCTTCATTAAACCTGTACCTGTAACAGACTTGTTTCTTTTTCTTGGTTCTGTAGCACTTATATCCAAAGTGGATGACACAAACCTTCGTTTTACAGGTTTTCTTGGTATTATTGGCATTGGTTGTCTTCTCGTTGTTGGTATTAACTTGGATACAAATTCTCTATATTTTAAAGACTTTGATCTAAAAACAGGTTGGTCAGCTGAATACTTCCTCCTGTATGCATTAGTTTGTTCCAAAATCTTTTTATATGCTTCCATGTCTTTTTCTTTAACTAACAATTCTAAAGGCTTATTTTCAAATAATAATTCAAATAATCCCCTTGTGCCCTTATATCTTTGATCACCAACAATAATATTATCATGTTCATCAATGTTTACCGGGCTATTACCAACCATTAAACCGTCTTCTGTTAATCTTACTTCATAACTATGGTAGTTTTTATTAGGATTTGTTCCAGCTAACATTTTTATCATGTATTTCCTTCCTAAAGGTCCTTTGTTATGAATGTTTTCACCCAACAAGCTTATGTTTGACGGACCTTCCCTTGCTTCTTCTTCTTTTTCCTCTTCACTAGCAGTTGATACAACTTCATGTCCTCTTTTGGCTTTTACTTCATATAATTCTCTTATTTCACTATAGTCTGGTGATTCTAGCTCTCTTTCGGGTTCTCCACCGGTAAAACCACTATATGTAGAGGATTCCGGGTCTTCATCGCTAAAATCTTCTGATTTTACATTTTCTCTTTCAAACTTTGTAATAGGTGCAATCGCATCTCCTTCCAATACAGGTTTAGCAAATTTTTTGTTTAATTGTTTCAAGGGTTCAGTAATAGGTTTAAAAGTAGATTCAAGGAATTTCTCCCTCTCGCTAATACCTAGTTTTAATGCTCTGTTTTTAGCCCGAATAGAATCACTAAGTGATTTTATTTCTTTTACTAATTTTTCTTGGTTAACCATGTTTGTAGCAAGACGTGTTGTACAACAATGAATGTTTTATACCACGTTCAATGTATTAATATAAATTTATCAAATCCTATCCTGTATCGACCATTGTTTAGCGGTTGTTCCTTCATAATTGTTAGGAACCCATACTTTTCAGCACAAGCCTTTCCACATAACTCTTTCAATCGTTCAAATGTCATATCCGCATTTACATGATCAAAATATATATGTTTTAGGTTGGTTTCGTCCTGTTTAAATACAATTAACATGTTTGCATTGTCTCTAATGAGTTGTTTAGGTATTTTGCTGTAAGTTTGACCAATATAAATGCTATCTATGTTGTTATGTCGACCCATAGCGAAGTAATTCCTTATTGTGTTTTGGTTTTCACAAGATACATCGTCAAATATGAACACAGAGAATGGTTTAGCTTCTTGTGGTTGCATAACACTCTCGCTTGCATTAAATTTTAAGTATTTAACTTCAGGCACATTATTCAGTATTTTTTCCAATAATTGATACTTTGGTTGTTGTAGTGATTTTGAAAATACATATAAATTATTAAAACGTAATCCTTTAGGGTTTGTAATCAAATTGAATACTACATTAGTTTTTCCACAGTTGGAAGGTCCGGTAACCAGACAGCGCACGGTGTTTGGTAACAAATTGCCATGTTTCCCACTATTGAATTCTGAATTATCCACTGTGAGTTCATCTATATTATTAATAGTAAAACTCTCCTTTTGTGGTATTATCTCCATCCTTTGTAATGGTTCAACCTAAAATGATTCTCTATCGTTATATCAAATCCTTTTTAGGTATCCAAGAATCTTCCGTCTTATTAAATCCTAACCATCGTACTTTAACCTTATCTTTTTTCCGTTGCAACACCTTTTCAACTAAATATACATCACCTACTGTTGATTTTAACATTTCATGTCCATAAAACCCTCCTTCAAGCAATTGTCCTTTATTATCTTTTAAAATATATGTCTCAGGTACTGTAGGTTGTACTTTGAATACAGTAAAAACCTCATTGGTCCAATTTGGCAGATATCTTTTACTGAATACACCTTTATATTTACTTATTCGCACTTTATCACCCACATTAAATTTTTTAGGCTTTAGTTTTTCAACTTTTGGTTTAGTATTCATTTTTATACGTTTTAATACCAGTTTTTCATTTTTGCTAGTCACCTGGTTTGGTTTCATCCCAATAGTTCTATGAAACTTGTTATTGTAATCGTTTATAAGTTTCGGTAATATATCAATCCATATGTGCGATCCTCTGTTGGAAAACATTTTATACATTGCACTTTTTAAGGTTCTGTTGAATCTTTCAATTATTGAGGCTTTTACCTCTGAATTGGTTGAATAATGGTTTATATTGTGTTTTTTCATTAAATTTGCAAATTCCTTATTAAAATATTCTTTTCCATCATCAGTTTGTAAATGTTTAATAGTATGTTTGTCTCTTTGTATAGCTATTTCCATTGCTTTTGTAACACTTTTGCCACTTTTATCTTTTAGCGGTAAATCATCTGCCATTTTTGAAAAACAGTTAATAACAGTCAATATGTATTTATATCCTTTATTTTGTTTGCTATAAGGGATCATTTCAATTAAATCTGCTTGATATAAATCATTAATTCCTTTTATCACCGTATTTCTTCGTGGAAACTTTCTTCTTGCAGGTTTATGAAGTTCGTTGACAATTTGTTGCTTCAAGTCCTTCATATTGCAGGTTTCAATGTTTGTTGTATCACATGTATAATCACAATGAATGTTGTTTTAAATATTCACATCATTTATATGGGTCAAGGTTATCCAAACTTGTGTAAAAAAATGGGGAACACGGCGTTGGACTTGCCGTGTTCCCCATTTTTTTACGGAAGGAGAAAGGAATAAGGTCGAAGTTGTAGAAGGACGAAGAATAGGTTACCAGTTGATAGGGTTTAGGGAGTAATGGCCAAAAGGAAGAGTGTGGATTTTGTCGGGCATAATATGTCTTTTATCATCCCGGGCTGACAGTGCTTTTTTAATTTCGGTGACACTGTAGACTTGATGCTTGAAGCTTCGGATATTATTGAATGTTGCTGATATTGTAGTATCTTCAAACAAACAAGTTTTGTAGTGGTCAAATGTTACGTGTTTTTTCAAATAAGATGTCTTCACTCCTTTTGCTTTCTTGACTGTCGGTGTGTTGTTCTCGTGGTACATCTTAAATGAATACAACTTCGCCATCAGCGCCACTATTTCTTCTAAAGGCATTCCATTTGCTTCATCTTTGAATTTTCCAATTACTTTTTTATTTCTTTCATTAAAATTTGGATGGTTTTTCGGATAGTCAGAAAAGTAGAAATCTTCTTTGTATGGAAAAGTCCTTAGGTCTTCATACATGTCCAAAGTCTTTATCCAGTAGATAAACGCGTCCGTATCCATGTATGCGACTCCAATGTTTTCCCTTCCGTAGTGTTTAACCATTTTGTTATAATGGAAATCATACATCAGGGTTTTACTGATGTCCAAAATCGACATACCTATGTATAACGGACGGTCCATGACTATTGATGTTTTCTTCATACTGACAGCGACTAGATTTTCGTTTATAATCATGGATGTTCCGAAATTTGGTTTTTGCACCAATTTTTCCAATTTCCTAGGATCACTCACTAATTTTACATTTTTGTGTTTTCTTTTGTTCTCCAAGGTCTTCCCAAAGATGGCATTGTTAATTAATTTATAGAAGTCCTTTTCAAATGCTGTTGTCGCTGCAGCTCTTCTTGTAGTGTTGGAATCAATATATGGTTTCAACCAACAAGACTGGGTGAATTCAATTGCTCTATAAATTCTCACTATACGTAGACCCAATTCAAGAGCCTGTTGAACTACCCAGTAGTGAGCCACATACCGATCTTTATTCTCCAAGGTCATCATCAATTTTGGCCATCTTCCTGTCGGTGAAACTTCAGTCTTGGCTAGGAGAGGCAAGTCGTAGTGATGGTCATGAAGGTGCTCCGGGTATTCAAAATCACAGTCCAAAATATAGCCTTTTGGACCATCCTTTGGAATCTGTGAGATGTCACCGATGGTGGCCGGGTCGATCCATTTGAAGTCAGCGTAGGGAAGCGGATTTGACATTGCCCAACCATAAAGGTTGTTTGCGTCAAAGTAGCCAAGGTAGACCGATGGTTGTTGCTCGTCGAAGCCGGGGATGTACTTGTTGTTGGCTTTGACATGACGTGTTACAGCTTGTGTCAAACCGCCCCGTACACCAGATTCCATCATGAGCACCATATCTATATCACTTAGAAGTTCCAATCGACAGTTGGTTGACTTTAGCATAGCTTGCCATGCTAATCCTGGAGATGTGTACGAGTGTAGAGGGTCCAGTCCATAGGCGGAGAAGCAGGTGTTTCTGAATTCTTCCATCACATCGCACAGCAGAGTTACGTCCAATTTTATATAAAAGTCAGAATATTCCCCTAAGGTTTGAATGTTTAGTTGGTTCCAAACATTACAAGCATGATTGTAGTCTTCAACGGAGATTTCACTTTCGTTTAATTTGCTGTTGAAGGCTTCAATCGGTGGCAGACTGGTTTCTTCAAACTTTTCTGCAGAAGTTATGTAATCGTAGGGGAACACTCCTTTACGTAATACTAAGTCTAATTTATCTTCAGATACAATTTTGCTGGTTTCTTTTAAGTCTTCTCTTCTTAGGTTCTCTGACAATTTGGCTAAACTAGATGGCATAAATCTGTAAGAGTCTACGAAGCGAAGTTTAATTTTACCTACTGTTTTTGAAAAGCTGATGTACTTTTCCAATGTTGTAGCAAGAACATCAATTTTACCGTCATCTCTTCCTAACTCTGGAATAATAAAGTGGGAGTCGTAGCCGCTAAGATTGTGTAAAACGACAGGAATAAAGTTTGGCATTTTGTAATTTATATTGCATGAATTACAAGCAGCTCCTCTGTATAACCCTGTTAGGTGATCGTGATCTCTTACTTTTGGATTTTCTTCACTGAACATCTTCTTGCATAAATAGCATCTTGTCGCTACGTTGTATTCTTCTTGTTGATTTTGGTTTAAAGGTTCCATAGGTACAATATCACCGAACAAGCGTTGAACCTTTCCAGCAATATCGTACAGTTGGTCTACAAAATACTTAGCGGCTTCTTCACCACGGTAGAGTATTGGAGTGGATGTTAAACCATAGTCTTGCAATTGGTTTTCAGACAAGGTTGATTTAACTAGTAAACAAAAACTGTTGGGTTGATGCAACTGATATTTTGTTCTTCTAGTCACTTCGCCGTCCGGCAACTCCTGTGGTACTAATGTTGATTCAAAATCTGCGTAGACCACTAGTGGAATTCGGTATTGGTGAACTGTTTTGTTAAATTGTATTGAAGCTCGGGTAGGTGGTGGAAGACTTATCTTTACTTCATAGTTCTCGTTGCAAAGTCTTTTATGTTCCAATAACCAGTCCAATCCTCCACGTCTTGAATCTTTCCAAGAAAAGCAGAAACATCTCTTGCAAACTGTAATCCTATTTACTCTTTTGGTCAATTGTTTTACAACTAAGGCTTCAAAGTCCTTTATCCATACATAATGGGAAATTTCACCCTTAGTTATCAATAGCAAATCCGTGTGGTTTCTTTGCTCAACCTTTACTACCCGCAAAGGATAAACGTTGTTCGAATCATCCAGACCAAAAACATTGACTGAAACGCCAGGATTTTTCTTTTCAAATTTGTCAATATCTTTTAAAGTAACTGGGTAAGTAAGACCTTGAAAGTTGTAGCGGTGTTCATTCTCGTAGTATTCTCTACCAACTCTACAAGGATTGTTTTTAACATACTTGGTTAACATTGCATACTTGAAACATTCATTACCCTCATTTTGAACATTTCTACACGAGTTAGTGTTTTGGATTTTCTTTGGTAGAGGGATAAAACTACTACCTCTTAAACCATATCCATGTTTATGAACCCTAACATCCATACCTTCAATTGATGACAAAGTCCATCCAGATCCTCTTCCTTCATGTTCTTGGAGTTTGGTTATAAGTTCCTCCAAGCATTCTTCAATAATATCATCAATGTCGGAGGTGAAGGTAAGGGTTCGATTTTTGGTAATGAATGCTCTCAACGCTGTTTCACCATCAGTATTGTTAAACATAGCCTCTAACACCATTCCAAATTTAATAAAATTTAGCCTTTGTAGTTCTTCCCTCAAAGTTTGACCAACAAGTTCCTTAGCCTGGGTTATGAATGTTTCCAGTTCCAATTGAACGTTATTAATTTTGAAATGTGTTACAACTCGTCCTGGCAAGGCCGTGGTGCGCAGTTGTCTTACATCTTCCATATCCTCTTTTTCGGTGTCCTCTTCTTCGGTGTCCTCTTCTTCAATAGGTCTTCTAGCAGTAGATGGTCCAGCACCAGCGAATTGTATCACACTAGGTCTTCTTCTTTGCATTTGCTGTAGATAGCTGTCCCAGTAGTCCGTTTGCTTCTGGTGCTCTTCCAAAAACCGGTCAATTGAGTCTGTCTATTTCATCCATGGTAATATCTTCTTTTCTATCTTCGTCTTCATGTAATTCTCTGTGTAGGGTGAAAAGATCTTCGTCTTGAAAGATTTCCCCACAAATGTCGCAAAGAGCCATTTCAAACAGTTTGGCTTTGAATGCACACTCTGTGAATGTCCACGCAATAATGAGCAGCGCGCTCGACCGGGACCCTTTATATCAGAGGCAGATAGGTGGGGAAAGTGACGTCATATAGAAACAGGTTATCAATCATGTGCTAAATTTAGCCTTTACACAACCGTTTGTAATACATTTATCAGTAGGCTTGATAAATTGATGATATTTGGTCTAGATTCAATAATTTGTACAAGTTTTTTCAAAGACATCTGTTTGAGCAAGTTTATATAGGTCAAGGTCATTTGGAATTATTATTTTGAGCGGGGGATAGAGCACTAAGCAGCATCATTTACTACAAAGTGCTCTATCCCCCGCTCACATTGTTTTTTTTTTTTTTACTTTTTGTTTAAAACTTATTACAAAGGTGAAACATCACCATCAGAGTCGGAATCATCCTCATCACGGAATAGGCAGCGATGACAATACATAATTCTTCTGGCGACTAACATCCTATCCATTGGACGATGAGGAGTGTCTTGTTCTTCTTCTTCTTCTTCAATTTCCAATTGGAATTCCATTTCCGACTCAGATGATGACTCTAATGTTTCGTAGGCGTGCAAGTCCACTTCATTGTCCGTTGAACCAGCTTCGTCAGAGTCCGTTTCAATATCCATTATTTCTTCCTCCTCCTCTTCCTGATCAACCGCAGGTAGTTGGTCCTCTGCTTCTATAACTTCTACAGGTATTACCTCCAGAATTGAAAGAATTCTGTCGCGATGGAACACGGTGTTGTCAAGTGGAGCCATGGTATGAAAGTGGTGTATCTATCCAATTGGTTTGCCCTTTTTATACCCCCACCAACTATACAATTTATGTGGGTCAAGGTCACGTAAAGAAACCCTTTGAGCGGGGGATAGACCACTAAGCAGCATGCTAGTCCATTGCCGCAAAGTGATCTATCCCCCGCTCTGTTCTACAAAACCTCAGTCAAGTCCAAGTTCGAGTCCAAGTTCGAGTCCTGTTTAACACATTTTATTCTAATTCCATATCCAATTTAAAAATTTCAATTTCACAAGGTTTACATTCCTGATGTATCAAACACTCCAGCTCCCTAAACATATCGTCCAGTTCGTCCAAATTATGATGTCCTACTTTTAACACATGGAGGTGGTTCATGCTTTGCATTGTAGCATGACCATCAACAAACAAGTTTCTTTTCCACGCTAACATAAATTCGCAGTTTTCTTGAAAAATCCTTCTCACCAAACACTCATACACAGCCGTCAACATGTCTCTACAGTTTTCATAATGCACCATCACAGTATACCTGTCCAAGTTAGCACCAAGAAGAGATCCACTCATTTTTCTACCGTTCTACTGGAAAATCCAAAGCAGAATGAAGTCAAAATGTACAGACCCCCTCTTTTATACCAGTTAACAGGTTGTCCTTGCTTATAAGTGGGTCAAGGTCATACAATGCTACCCTTTGAGCGGGGGATAGACCACTAAGCAGCATGTTAGTCCATTGCCGCAAAGTAGTCTATCCCCCGCTCTGTATTCTACACACACACACACACATGTCCCTGTCTTTTCATTACATACCTAATATATATTCACTACCTTCATCGTCACTATCACTCATCTCCGTTTCTACAAACTCCATCGGGTTAAAGTTAAATTGTTTTAATTGTTCTTTTAGGTTTTCAATTTGTTGGTCCTTTACTTCTAAAACACTGTGAAGGTGTGATATGTAGTCTGCTGCCTCGTTGATGCTTGCTACTCTGGGATCACCTAACTTCAAGCTGGGAACTACACCCTGCAGCCTGAAGTACGCCATACGCCTTTCTTGCTCCTGCCGTTGACCAGGACTGAGCAAGCCTTGCCCGTCTTGGCTCACCTCCAGCAAGGTCCGTAGCATCGGAGCTTTGCAGGCGTTTGCCCGAGCAACAGTTATGCTATGGAATGGTCGAGCAGGTCCACGAGTAGCAGGCAGGACGTTGGCAGCACGCCTTCTTGAAGAAGAGGAAGCTTGAGAAGTTTTGCAGTTGGAAGCCATGTTAAAGTGTAGTATTCAGCTAAGCGGTACAAAGCAGAATAACCAAACTGCACATCAATACCCGTATATATACACTTATCAGTGGTGGGGGTACTGGCTAGCCTTGGTAAAGTGGGTCAAGGCCATCCGAAAACATTACCAGAACGGGGGATAGATCACTAAGTGGCATGTTAGTCCATTGCCACAGAGTGATCTATCCCCCGCTCTGTATTCCACATTCACGCACACATTCATACAAACACACAAGTCCCAGTCCAAGTCTTTACCCACACACCTATCCACTCTCATCCTCACTATCATCACTGTCCAACAGGCTTTCACACTTCCTAATTAGTTTCTCCCATTTACTCCGGATCAAAAGTACCTCACCGCGTGCACACTCTAACAACCTGTTCTTTTCCTCTATTATTTCGTTAAGACTTTTAATGTATCTAGTAGCGGCTCTAAGAGTGTCTTCCTCTGATAATGCACCAACCACTACACCTGGCACTACCTGCTGGAGCTCTTCATACAAGTTGTCCAGAGAAGACTCTGGTCTGGAGGCTCGGCTGCTGCACAACTCCTTCCTGACAGGGCCAAAGCCGGAGAATCGGACACGACTCCTTGACGAAGGCCTCGATCGGATCGGTCCAATGCTCGGGCTGGAGTTGGAGGCGGCCGGGCCAGAGGTAGAGGCTGGAACGTTCATGGCAGACATGGTGGTGTTCGGCTTAACAGTGTAAAGCAGAATGAGAGAACGGTTGATCACCACTCCTATATATACCCATTTTTAGTGGTGGGGGTAACGGGGGGGGGGGGTTCCAATAAATTTCGCTTAGTCTTCGCGGTCATCAGTTTTACATACCTTTAGCACACCCATCGTTTTGGTTTCTTCAATAACTTTACACACCTCAAAAACCCAAGCAAACAGCTCATCTATGTTGTTATAATTAATTTTTGTCCAGTGTTCATACTTATGAGTTTGGTTGTTTATAATACATAGATAAAATGTAGACCCATCTCGTCTTATACAATACTCAACTTCCATTCTATGCCGGTTTAGCACTTCCCAAGCATTGTGTTGATCTATCAAGAAGTCACCACCTTTGTAATTGTACCGTGACATGTTTACACGGAGTACAGAAACAGACTGAAGCAAATGAACGACTCATACAGGCTTAGTAAGAGCGTTAGAGTGGGGGGTATCACGTGATACACGACATTAGTTGTAAGGTTAGCACTTTACTTTAAACAGTAATTTATATGGGTCAAGGTCATTCAAACTTTGAAAAATTTTTACCTCCAAACACTTGTAGCAAGCTACAAGTGTTTGGAGGTAAGTTTTTATTTGTTAAAGATTTTTGTAACTTAGTCTTCACCCTCAAGGACACGGTTTGAGATTGTCCCAGTGACTTTACATCACCGCCAGGTTAAAGTATTATACAAGTCAAGTGTTTTTTTTTTTTTATTACTTGACTTGTATAATACCCCTCTCCCTTACTTTAAGAGGGTTAAGACTAAATTTGGAAAAATAATTTGGAAAAAGACTTTTAAATATTGTCCAACACAACCTAACAATTTTGATTTTTTAGTGAGCCCATGTCCTAATCCATTTCCCAAACAGATAGGCATCCTTTTCTTCGAATTAAATAAGCCCCGGGGACAAAAAATTCTCTTTGTACCATCGCAGGTGGTACTTTCATTCTATGAAGGCGGCCATCACCTTTTAGAATGATTTGCACATTTATGTTAAATGCTCCATAAGCTTGAACAATGAAATAATATTTTTTGTCCCTCTTGAGCCTATTAATTTTCAGCTTCTGCGGACTGTTGGGGTGTTTGAACTTGGACTTTTCAGGCATAATATTAAGGCTATAGGGCTTTGGTGTCGGAATTTTGATTTTCTGATTTAAGTGTCGTTGGCAACGATCTTTTTCTGGAAGAGCAAAATTCGGACAACAAAGAACCACAGCCTCTCTGCTAAACCAAACATAATCGCATTTATCACGCTTGCCAGCAGGGCGTTTAACACAATTACGTTTCTTTTGTGTTGGACTCTTAGTGTTTTGGAGCGGCGCTTGATCTAATTTAGGCTGGCTGGAAAGGATGGAGGGTGATGGTTTAGCACGGTCAAGGGGCAATTTGCAAACAATTTTGGGTCGGGTAGGAGAATGGGTTAGATCAATGGTGGTTTTAGGTGAGGTAGAATTGTCTGGGGAAAAGATCGATTTACGGGATGATTGGACTGTAGATGGAATGTTGGCTTTGGGTGAGGTAGAATTGTCTGGGGAAAAGATCGATTTACGGGATGGTTTGACTGGTGTGGATGGCATGGGGGATACGGGTAGTGGACATTGGGTCTTTGTATAGGAAAGGATTTTCTGTGTACGTGAGTAGGGAATGATTTTGGACCTCGACTTCTTCTTCTCCTCAAAGACCGCTGACTCCGAATCAGAATCTGACAGCAGTGAGATTGGCGGTGATGCTATGAGCACTCGGCTGCTTGCAGGGTGAGCGCCAGCCCCTCTTGAAGTCGACGGAGCATCACCAGCACCAGCACCACTGACACTTGGACTTGTTCGTTCCGTTGGTAGCAGCGGAGATAGGCTGGGCATTGAAGGAGCCGACGGCATCTCCAAACAGCTGAGGATTGTGCTCATCAAACACGATTGGAGAATCGGAGCAGCGGAGGTTGAAGTCGGAGTAGATGTGTTGGTCGGAGTAGACGTGTTGGTTGGATTCGATTTGATGTATGGGAGAACGGGTGGATAGTTCTTGAAGCGCATGTTGCGGTGAAGAGAGCGTTAATTGCAAAAAACGGAGAAGCACTTCCAACGAAGGCTGGAGCAAGAATGAGAAGTGCGTGCAACCGGGCCGCCTTATATCCCCACCGGGGCTGCCACGCCCAGGATATCAGGGGTGGGGGAGGGGGTGGGGGTGGGGTTGGGGGGGGGGGTCTCGCACTTTTTGTCGGGGGGGGGGGCTCGCATTTTTTGTCGGGGGGGGGGGGGGGGGCACATGACGGGCGCGCCCGTCACTCGCACAAGACTACTCTAAGTGTTGTTGCCTCCCAAGAGACCCAACTATAAACAACTCCAAACTTGTGTGTTACTAATACCTAACTGTTAACTTTTTAAAAGACCTCTATATATAAACTGTGTTAATAAGACCTGACTGTTAAAGATTTTGAAAACTTTTATATTTAGGTCAAGGTCACGAAAAAAACTTTAAAAAATTAAGCCCCACACCCCCCTATGGGGGTGTGGGGCACTTGGGTTGTCATCGCTGTAGCCTCCGAAGAGACCCAACTATGACAACAAGGCAACATCCAATGTCGTGTACCCTTCGCCACGCGAGACTTGTAAACATTTACTGCATTTCTAACAAATAACTTTTCCAATAGCTAACAAAAAGTCATTTACATAATTTTGAAAGAAACTGAGGACACCCTAGTGGCTTACGTCCTCGGTCCGAGTGCAGAGGCCATCGGCTCATTACCCCCGTATAAGCGTACAAACGGACCAACTCCTATTTCTCAGCCACATTGAAGCATGCATGAGAGGAGCCTAACAATTATAAAAATTGGCTTTACACGGGGGGCTACTCCCGTAACCCTATCTTTAATATTTTTAATTTAGCAATGCAGTAAATTTTTACAAGTCCTATGTGGGTCAAGGCCACACGGACATTAAAAAATTTCGGCCCCCGTGCATCCATGGCGAACCACGAATGTTCGGGGGCCTTGGGGACAAAAAACACAAATAGCTAACAAAGTTTCATTTACATAATTTTGAGTTTCCAGAAGGGAAACTAACTGAGGACACCCTAGTGGCTTACGTCCTCGGTCCGAGTGCAGAGGCCATCGGCTCATTACCCCCGTATAAGCGTACAAACGGACCAACTCCTATTTCTCAGCCGCATTGAAGCATGCATGAGAGGAGCCTAACAATTATAAAAAGTGGCTTTACACGGGGGCCTACTCCCGTTCCCTGAAGTTACAGTTTACTTTATGAGCATTGAAAAAGCTCAAGGGGGAAATACTAAAACAAGCGTATACACTTTAGATAAATATAACACACTTACAACATGTAATTGAGCTCAACGTAGTCAATGCTGAAACAAGCAAATACACATTAAACACATATGAGAAACAATACACACAGGATAAAGGACACACAGGAGACATAGGGTACAAGTGAAACACTCTCATATAAAACAATTCCCAATACCCAAACGCAAGCGCAATATCTTACAACTAATACAAGTCTTAAAGTTAGAGTAGACTTCGCTAAACAGTGAAGGCGCCATTCAGTGTTTAGTGAGGCCTATGGCGGTCCGTCCCGATCGTTCACGTTCAACGCGCGGGAGCGGACTGCGAGCCGGCTGTGGCCGGGCCGCCTTATATCCCCACCGGGGCTGCCACGCCCAGGATATCAGGGGCTGCCACGCCCAGGATATCATGGGTGGGGGAGGGGGTGGGGGTGGGGGGTGGGGGGGGGCTCGCACTTTTTGTCGGGGGGGGGGGGGGGTCAGGGGACACATGACGGGCGCGCCCGTCACTCGCACAAGACTACTCTAAGTGTTGGCTAACCCCACCACAACTGGGTCCCTAGGCTGCACAACACCGCTTCGCCAGTATGTCTCCGGCTTCCATGCGGTGCGTCTCGCTGTTCTCTAGCTCTCTATATGTGAGTAATTTTACAAGTTTTAAATGTAGGTCACTACACTTTACCTCTGGGACGGTATCGACTTGTAGTATTTCAGTGTTTTGACTCAAGGTCATCACACTTTAACTCTAGCACGTCGGTTATCGTACCAGAGGTGATCAATAACCTAACTTGTAATGTTTAGGGTGGCGTTTGCACGCCACGTGGTATCGCCATGAGTGTCCAGTCCAAATTTTAAGTTAAATTAATTTTACTGTAATCTTTTCCCATTTCCACTTCGTTTTGCCAAAGAATAAGGTGTCGCTTTATAAAGTGGTATTTCTCTAAAGTTATAGGAGATTGCAGGGATACAATTAGTTTATTTAGGAGACTCTTCATCTTGGAGTTTAACACAATTTCCACTTTGACTTTGCTTCCTCGGCTCTCACAGCCTAAGCTGTACAGAAATGTTTCTTCTAGTGCCAACTCGGGCCAAGAGAACAGTGTGTTGACTGTGGGACAGCTCATGGTGAAGTGATGCGATACTCCAGCGTACAACCTCACCTTCCCCCACCACTGTGACCTTTCCCCACTCCTGCTGTTTCCCCCACCTCTTTTCCCTTGACTCATGCACTACAAGCAGTCTCTCAGTATTGTGCGGACTTTTGTGAGGGGAAGCCATGTCGCAGGACACTTTAGGTAAGAAACTTGGCCGTGTTAAGACTTTATTAGTTGCTCACTGTCCACCACTCAAAGTCAAAAGGGTTTCAACTTTAGCTAAGTGGCGCAAACTGTTGCGCGGACACCCTAAGTTTTATACCAAACAGACTAATGTAAGTTTTACTGATGAAGATTTGTTTAGAATATTGGATGAAATGACTTTTCCTTGCAAAATTCAGTTAGTTACTCCCATTCCTGACAGTTTAGAGTCTTAGTCTCTCAAGCCAATATACCTAGAGTACGCGGAGCCTGAAGGTCAGTCGCTCGGTGACTGTCGTGGGGTGCGCGTCGGTGTCGGCGCTCCGTTGTTAGGTTTTCAAGGTCACAGTAATATCAAATTGTTGGTGTTGTGCTGGTTCAAGGTCACCTGAGGGATAACCGATTGCCCATTTAGGCAGAGTCATGTCAGAAACTCGAGTTTAACTTGGCACTTTTGCCGTTTCTCGTCGAATATTCGCTCCAAGTGGTCAAGGTCACGGGGACTCTGACTGAAACTCGGAGCGTAGTGCGAGAAACGGCAAAAGTGCCAAAAAATTTTAAGTTTCGGCGTGACCTTGACCTTAGTGGCGTCGGTGACGTCATTTTGATGGCGTAAGGGGTGATGACGTCATCAGCGCGTCATTTCTGTGACGTCATGGGTGTGACGTCATCGAAATGACGTCATTGGTGATGACGTCATCGATGACGCAATCGATGACGTCATCGGTGAGGTCATTGACCTCGATGACGTCATCCCTCAGGTGACCTTGAACTGAGCCAGCACCAACAATTTGACACTACTTTCAAGCTTTAAGGTCATTGTACTATCCTCTGTTTGTGCTATGTCAATGTGTATGTCTGGGACAGAATTGATTTGTCAAGCACCGTAATCGAAATTATTCGACCCATCCAACTTAAATAGAAATTTCTGATAAGTGTGTAATGGAATGCATTATTCATATTGTCATTGTACAGTAGAGTCCTCGAAGTCAAACTTTGTTAAACTGTAATTCAGGAAAACTCTAAAATATTGTATGCTATTGATTTTATCTTCACAATACTTTCTTCAATTTTAAGTGATAATCTTTTTTGGCATGATTACAATTCTTGCAGATAACACACCATAGACAAAACTACGCCCTTTCACAAAGGGTGTTGTTGATCCTTCCATGCCTCCTATTATGCTCTAAAAACATTTATTTTTTAGGAATAACTTAAACTATTTGCAATATTTTCCTATTTTAACCCATTCATGTATGCAATTTTGAAATATAATTGAAAGATAGACATAGAACTATATTAATATAACTGGAATACTTATGCAGTATTCTTGTTAATAGGGCAAGAACGGTCAAATTACTGATTCGCACAGCGTGCACACTTACTTTTTCATACTTGTTTACTCAATTTAAACTTAAATATTGCTAACTACATTAACTGCTGAATGAAGCGAAATATATGTATAAATAATGATTATTTATATATTTTACCATTTGAGTTTGTACTTATTAATTAAACATGAAGTTATAAAAATGTGACATGATAAAGTTGGTAAGCGACAAAGTTTGTTATTTTTGGGCTGGAAACAAACTGATGTCTTAAAAGCTTTAGAATAAGACTTGATCTAAAGCTTTTTTAATTTTAATATTTTTTGTGCCGATTTGATTTAGTATTCATTTTAATAATTTGCCCTACTACTTTTAGCCTAGGAGATATAGGGGCTGTTTTTATGCAATATCTTCATTGTTTGTGTTCCATGTATATTAATAAAATTCTAAGCGAAGAGCAAATATGGTCTATTGGGGAATTGAACCCCTGACCTCTTGCAACAAAGTCCAAGATTCTAACCACTAGGCTAGAAAGACACCCTAAATAATCAGTTTATTTAGGCTAATCTGAGCAATCTTTTAATGCAATAAGTGGTCCCAACCTTTTTTTGGTATAGCGGAAACAATTTTGTTTGGTGTAGTGGAACCGTATGTCTGTCCAACGAATATGAGAAATGATGTTTTATGAAACTGAATTTCTCACTTAGTTGACCAGAGGTTACAAATTAAAACTGAATAGGAAACCTTTTCTTACACTTTTACAAAAAATATATTTTAAAGGTAGGTACATTTTTAAAGGTAGTTTTGATAGTCATTTTATTAACTCTTTAAAATTTTTCAGGTATACTGGGCTAGTTTGCAGTTTTCAACCAACTAACCAACACTATTTTTTGAGGTAACCCTAAAATAATTAGCACATGTTGGTAGCTTTGCCACACAGGGACTAAGCATTGTATGCGATGATCTAATTATGGCCCCCTTTAAGGGCCCTGAGCCGCCTGGTGGTCGAGTCAAGTGCACCCTTTAACATTAGTTAATTTAATTTTACTTTAAAAAAGGATATCCCTATATTAGAACATGCAATTTCTTGATAGTATTTGATGTAAATCACATAATGGTATTGTCACTTGTAACTTCATTTAGGGCTACATATGACTTTTCAATTTGCCTAACGATTAGTAATTTTTTATCTCTTTTAAAACTGATTCTTATGACTCAAATACTCAAGCTTTTTTCATTTTATTAAAATTAACTGGTTCAATTAATTTAATTCAAATTAACAAGTTTAAGCAACCCAAAATCACAATATAACATCAAGAACTAACCCAATCCATTTTAATTGAGTATATACTGTAATAAATCTACCAACTAGTAAAAGTTGATTAGATTCCACAACAAAAATTTTTTACTCTCGATGGTCTTAGTCATCAATATCATTGTTTCCCAACCGGTGATATGCGGGAGCATTTTAGGTGGTACGCAAGAACATTTAAGAATTGCAAAATTTTGCCCAAATAGTAAAAAAAAAATTAATTGACTTTTTGAAATTTTTATAGACTCTATAAAAGATATGTTTCTTTAGTAGCATTTCAGTAAAAATTTACCAAATGGAAAATAATACAAAATTTATGACCCTGTACTATTTTTTGTGCATGCAATCCATTTAACCAAACTTGAATGTAATATAAATTAAATCCCATTACTTTTAACCTAAGGCTGAAATGAATAGTCATATTTTGAGCTCCTTTCTTGAGTTATACTGGATTCATAGAGCTCATATACTTATGAACCAGACGTGAAAAATGATTTAAGGTTAAAAATTTGAACACTGGGTAGTAACTATTTTAAGATGTCTGTCGTCATAAGCCTTCTCGCTGTAGGCAAGCTATTTTATATACAGGGTATTTATAAAAGAGTGCTGTGATTTTGATCGGGCACTACAGAAAGATTTTTCAAAATTAAACAATCCAAATCTCAGTCTGAAGTTAAATCAAGTAAGTTTGGTTTACCATATTAAATGGGATTAAACATTGACCTTGATTTAGGAATGATACGCAACGCGAAACAATAGTTTTCCAAATTGTTGAATTGCCATGGATGCGCCTTTTCCTTTGCTGAGTTTACATGAAGAGTGGATGATGAAAACGTTCAATGCTTGAGGCACGCTTATGATCAATGCTCACTCACTTATGATCTTAAAGTCCTGAAGCGACCGTTTAAGATAGAGACTTGAAATTTGGCATGGACATTCTTTGAGATGTTTCAATTTAGGGAAAAATCATAAAACTACAACTTTTTAACTACAGGGAGCGGCAGAAATACCTGACGGTTTTCAAATGACAACCATTTATTAGTTTGTAAGAATATTTACAAGTTATGCACATTTTATGAATGACAAAAACATGCCATTTATGAAAAACACAGCATAAATAGCATAAAGAACCCTTTATGGGGAAATAATCACAAGAAACAAAAAGGTACCTTATTTGAATATTACGTCATTCAAGTGATGTCCATTCCTGGCCATACACTCTTCAAGCCTTTCTGCAAAACTGTCGAACACTTTTTCCAACATTTCAGGGGTGATTGAAGCGACCTCTTGTGTTATGGCTTCCTTAAGGTCTTCCAGTGTTCGGGGTTTGTTCACGTACACTTTTGACTTTAGATAGCCCCACAGGAAAAAATCGCAAACACTGAGGTCCGGAGAGCGGGCGGGCCAAGCAATATCGCCAAACCGAGAAATGACGCGACCACGGAACTTTCTCCTTAAATAGTGCATGACGTCATTTGCAGTGTGAGCAGTAGCTCCGTCTTGTTGGAACAATATGTCCTTAAGGGCGATACGTTTCCTTCTCAATTCAGGAACGAAAAATGTATCTAACATTCTCAAGTACCGGTTTTGGTTCACGGTAACAGTTCGCCCATTTTGCTCAAAAAAGTATGGCCCGATGATGTAATTTTTAGTTACTCCACACCACACAGTAACTTTTGCACTATGGAGTGGCCGTTCGTGTAACTCTTGCGGGTTTGTTTCCGACCAATAACGGAAATTTTGTTTATTGACAAACCCGTCAAGATGAAAATGAGCCTCATCACTCATTACCAGAACTTTGTCATCATCCATTAGATCTATCATTTGTTCTGAAAATGTCTGGCGACGAGCATAGTCCTGAGGCTTAAGTTTTTGAACAACCGCAATTTTATAGGGGTGGAAGTGCAAATCTTGGTGCAAAATTCGTCTCACTGTTCGATCAGAAATTCCTAGAGTAGCAGCTTGCCTACCCGCTGGACGATGCGGGCTGGTTAACACGGCTTGCCTCACTCGCTCGACGTTTTCAGGAGTTCTAACTGACCTTGGACGACCTTTGGGCTTTTGTTTCAGACTTGACCCTGTTGTTCTTAAGTTGTTTACCCATAAAAGTATAGTGTTACGGGAAGGAACATGTCCTTGACGACCAACATTAAAATGCCTTCGGAAATGCCGCTGCGTGGCCACGACAGAATCACCATTTTTGAAATACGTCTCAACGACGAACGAACGATGTTCACTGGACCACTGCTCCATTGCAACTGAAATGGCATCGAGTGGCCTTGAGAACGTGCCCCTCCCCACCACCCCCCACCATGCGGCTTCCAGACTATAGCCACATGAAAACCGTCAGGTTATTCTGCCGCTCCCTGTATAAAGTTGACTTTTATCCATATTCTTTTGAAGTTTTCTTTTTGGTCAAAACTATAAAAAAGTCAAAACTATAAAAAAGGTAAAAAAATATAGATTTGTCGGTAACGTAGTTCAGCCGTATCAGCGTATATCACCGCGTGGTATCGTAGATCACTTAGCAGGTTTAGTTCTCGCTCGTGTTTAAATGATCTATTTCAAGTACACCCGTGTATGGACGGAACTAATTTGTAGCGTATTATAAACATTTCATAATGGCAGGTTTCTATTCTAGAAACCAAAATATTTATCTTAAAAAATGGGATTGCATCATATTGATTTTGTCACACCATTCAAAACTTCAGTATTACTATGATTTTTTTCAAGATACAGCCTCACTTAATCAATGTTTTGACACATAATGTAAGCTTACTAGGCTACTCCTAACTATAACAATAACCACAATTATAACTCTTCTAACTGAAACTTTAAACATTTTACAACTTTTTTAAAATTTAATGTAATAACTAAAAGTTAAAATATTTATTTTATTTTTGATATTACAATTTATTAAAAATAAACCTCTACAACATTCATATATTTATCTGAGTAAAATTTATTTCAAACTTGATAATGGCAACTATATTTAATCATATAAGTAATTTACAATTTTTTTTATCTATAAATCTATAAAAGTCTCATATAAAGATACTTAAGTTAGATTAAACGTTTGGCCCTTTACTTTCTCTCTGTGCCGTACCTAACTCCTTAACGTTGTAGACAAAGTGTGGAGGCATATAGGAGACTGCCTGGTGTGTATTTTTTAGGGATTTGCAATTATGTACAGACACAGGGTTCCTGCGCTTCCCGGCTTCATCGTTTCCAACAGAAACTCAGCACGTTCACCTAAATTTATCCACTGCTAAACATTCCAACTCATAAATCGAAGATGACTTCCTCTCTTGTGGAGTGAGTGGCTGTCTGACTTCATCCACCTCTTGCTGGATCACGGCTCCTAAAGCCTTGCTGGATGCATCCGTCTGCAATATAAACGGTTTCAAGAAATCTGGCACTTTCAACACAGGTTGAAATCTGGCACCTTTGAATCCAAAGGTTGCCGGTTCGATCCTGAGGAAAGTTTGTAGCTTTTTTAAGGATCGATTCTGGGCCCAGTTGCCATTTGTCATTGTGCTATTAATTAATGATGCTTTCTAACAACTGGTCGATGTTAGATAGTAACAAGACTGGGGTTTGGACCGTTCCCCGTCAAAACGTTAAGAAATGCCAATGGCGTAGATAGACACAAAACAAAACATGATAGCCTCTTCGAGAGCTAAAAACGCTGACTCCTGTTCTTCACCCCAGACGAATTTGGCGCCTTTTTCCTTAGTGCGTCGACTCCTGCGTTAACCACGCTCTGCTACTATTCGAGCCGCTGAGGCGGCTATACCCAAATTATGACTAAGACGTGGTCTGAGTGCTTTTTTGCTTCTAGTAGTTCTCTGCCTGCTTGTTCCGTAAATGGCCAGACTCCCTTGTTAAAAGCTGACCCGACCAGTTGTTGGTAACATATCCTTATCAAGTAATACCTGAACTGATTCTGTTCCCACACTTTTGCCTGAGAAGATCTCTCCTCGCTATTGCTTAGTTTGTTCTTTTAAGTTGACATTTTTTAAAGGAAGAGCAGGTTGTCTCTTGTTCTATATGCTCTTAACTTCAAGTTGCTTCGCGGGCACCAGAGCCCGGGATGACTGCCGCCCAGAACGATCTGTCGAAGAGACGGCGCCATCATTCTGAACCTTCTCATTTGTTGAGCTCAACTTTAACTTTTGCAATCTTGCAGTCGCCGAATCAATTTCAGCCATACTTTCCGCGGTGGGTTTATTTTCTGAAGTATTTCTCTTACTTCTTTCTCCTCTATCTCGTATGGATAGTTGTATTTTCCTTTTCTAGCCCAGATGACCAAAAGGATCGCTTGTCACAACTTCCTTTTCACACTGAATCTCAAGAACCTGGGTAGCCTCTAAAGCCGTACCAGCCAATTTGAATGGGACGTTCCTATTAAATGTGAAAATTCCTCTTCGCTGATTAAAATCTATGATCATCCGACTATGGGTGATAAAATCTGCCCCTAAAATACATTTTACGCCCAACTTATCCGCTACCAAGAATTTCCAAGTCCATTAAAACTCTTCTATCTTGAAATGACAATGTGCTAAAAGTTTGATTGACATTATGTCTCTTGCAGGGGTTATGCATTGGATATCAATGGGCTCTGTTACTTAAACGTAATAATTATCCACCAACAGACTATAAAGTTTACTAGACAAAAGACTTCTTGCCGAACCAGAATCTAATAACGCTCCCCCAACGATGATTTACAAAGTGGACCAATACATAAGGGCACTTACTAATAGGCAAACTAATGCTGGTTTGTGCGATTCGGCCAACAAAATTATCCCTAAAATAAAGTCAGAAACCCAGTTTAAAACTCATTTTTATTACAAGAATAAAACCAAAACATTGAACAATTAAAAACAATAACATTCAACAAAACATATCAGCTGATCAGCTGATTGACAAATGCTACACTTTTCCCCCACCATCGTCAATGGCTCCTTCTCTCTTTCGCAATTAATTGATCCGAATGTTTCCGCTGCAACACACCTCCCGACAACACCTCATATGAATACAGTGCATTTCTTTACAGTTCCGGCTTTCCATTCTTGACCACTTTCATTTTTTACCCATACTTATTCTCCTTCTTCAAATGTCTTAAAAGAGGTTCTTTTAGTGGTCTCTTTCTGTTCTTTCCACAGTCGGACTTCCATTTGTTTCCTAAGATTAGGTTTTAGATTGTCGAGTGTAGTTGACATTCGTCTCCCAAGAAATATCTCTGCAGGGGCTCGTCCGGTAGTCTTCTGAGGCGCATTTCTGTAGCTAAAAAAGACATTTTGCAAAGCCAAAGAAGAATCTTTAATTTCCTGCTTTTGTTGTTTTATAACGCCTTTTAAGGGTCCGAATAAGACGCTCAACTAAGCCATTACTCCTCGGGTGGTATGGAGTCGTTCGTATGTGTCTTATTGAATGTCTGTCGAAAAATGCTTCAATCTCGGCAGACACAAACTGTGGACCATTATCAGTTACCACTTGCGACGGTATACCATATCCGCTCATCCAACTTCTCAATCTTTGAATTATGGCCGCCGAAGTAATAATCCTCAAACACTCCACTTCTGCCCACTTAGACAACGCATCTATCCCCACTAACCACATCACTCCATCAACTGGATCAGCCAAATCCAAATGAACCCTTTCCCACACTTTGTCTGGAATATCCCATGGGTATACAGGCACCTCTTCAATGTTTTCACGATTTTCTTGACATGCTTCACAACTTTTTACATACATTTCTACATCTTTGTCGATACCAGGCCACCACACATAGTACCTTGAAATGGACCTCATGGCTGATATCCCTGGATGGCCACAGTGCAAGATTCGCAGAACTTTACTCCTCATGGTTTTCGGCACTACGACCCTACCAAACCTCATTAAAACACCATCTTCTAACGATAACTCCTCTTTCCTCTGTTTGAAAGGCTTTAAGGTTTCAGGGATCGTCTCTGGCCAAGCATTTTGCACATAACTTTGAACTAACTTGATTTCTTTGTCCAGTTGGCTGTTTTGTTTGAGTTCCTTATACGATAACACTGTTTCAAGCTTATCCAAATTTAAAAATTTGATCTCCCTCAGATCTTCAATTGGGTCTTCTTTACTTTCTATAGGAAGACGAGAAAGTGCATCAGCACAAACATTTCCTTCTCCTTTACGATATTGAATCCGAAAATTGTACTGATTTAATTCCAATGCCCAGCGAACTAATCGATTATTCATCACTTTGGGAAGGTTTCTAGTTTCACCAAACAGTCTTTGAAGTGGTTTGTGGTCCGTTACAAGTGTAAAACTTCGTCCATTCAAATATTGATGAAACTTTCTCACTCCAGACAAAATCGAAAGTGCTTCTCGGTCAATATTTGAGTACCTTTTTTCTGCCTCTGACAGTGTCCTACTTGCATAAGCAATTGATTTTTCCAGTCCATCGTCAAACTTATGCATTAGAACACACCCAAGTCCATCTTGGAGCTTCGTTTAAGAAAATCGCCTTTTCGTGTGATATTGATAAATATATAGATAGATAGGTAGATAGATGGATGGATGCAGAGATACATACAGATGCGGCTATTTATTTATCGTTGAATAGGATGCAGAAAACCGGGTGACATTATCTCAGTTCGTTTCTGCAGGAGAGCTGAAGGAAGCGAGTGGTGCGTACAGAGTAGATATAATGAACCCGTAGAGTAAGTGGGCCTCTTTTTCAATATATAACGTATTTAATATAAAACGGCTCATAGAGCCTATGGCCCTATTTTATAATTTTATTTAATATTAATTGAAGAAGGTTCATAGACTCTATGAGCCAATAGATGCTTTGGACCCATACATTTAATTTAAATGGGTTCATAGGCTCTATGATCGCTTTAAATTATATAAAAATATTCAAACAGGCTCATAGAGTCTATGAGCCGTAGACTAATTGAATCTATATTACTTTTTTTAAATTATTAGAAAGGGTCATAGAGCCTATGAGCTAGTAGAGTAAGTGGCCCCATGTTATATTTTATTTAATAGTTAAGAGGGTCGTAGAGTCTATGATCTGTAGAGTAAATGGACCCTAATCCACCAGTTCAGGGTTTGGCTGTGTGTGGAAATCGACCTCCGCCTTCATGTCGGCATTTACACCAAAATGCCTATGCCTTAGCCATCTCAACCAATATGACCGGCAGCCTAGGACGGAAATTAGGATAATGGACGGTGTAGTCTCCTGAATTTAGGCATTCAAAGACTGATTAGATGATTGTACATCCATCATACTCATCAATCAGTTATGGTTGTACCGTATTGAGTACCAATTGTGTTGAAAAGAACGGCTTGATTCTTCTCAAAATCAAGCTCATTAGCACACGGACATCATCTGTCTCTCTCCTCCACCCCCATTTAACACCAATGTCCATAAGAATATCATGGTATTTAGTATGTAGATTTGCTGCCTTGGGGTATTTAAAGAAAATATCAGTTACTTTCAACCTAGTGAATGAACATACCAATTTTTGTTAAGATATGTTAATGAGTAGGCAGTATATTAGGTTTTCTTTCATTTCCCTTAAGAATAACATGGAAAACTTGATTTGAATTTTCTCTATAACCAGTTAAGGTAAACTGATTATTTAAAATGCCGAATTGTTCGTTTTTTTTTTAATTCTTTTAAATGTTTTTAGTTAAAATTGTTGAATTTAGAAAATTGAGGCCCAAAAATTTCTAAACCCCATTTTTCCCTTTTGAAACCCCATAAAACCCCGTTTCCACAACCCGATCACTCTGGTGCGCGAACTCATGGAAATATACCTGGTACTACCAAGTAAGTCCATGCCAATTTAATCAAAATCGGAGGTCGCTTTCAGAAGTTATCAGTACCACGGATATATATATATTTAAGGATTACATTGATGTAAGGATTCACATATTAGGGCTGCTATAATTATAATTATTAAGTTAAAATAAAACTGAGCACCCTTTTTTTTAAAAAAAAAAGGGTGCTCAGTTTTATTTTAACTTAATAATTTAAGGATTAATTAAAACATATGTTTTCCTTATGTTATGTAATATAGGGGGAAATATACAAATTTTTAGTATATTTTTTATGCGTGTGCTTACAGCTTCGCTTTATCCCTCACATACTTAGGGGCCAAATGGAATATGTAACTTATTTATTACTTTAATATTTACATCGTGTCAATATGTCACTTTTACATTGGTCCGCTAAATCGTCCTAGTTTATGATGGGGGTTTGAATTAATGCGAATAGCGTAATAGTTTTAGGCACGGCATTTCACTCATCATTTCGAGTAGCCATACTTTCCTCGCCACGCTAAAGATCCTACCTGATCTTCTGGAGCAATGCGTTTGAGCTCATTGCTGGAATATTCCTCGCGCATTCCGGCTACACACTGTCGTTCCTCCACTATGCTTGACTACTATGTCTTTCGTCAGCTGGTGGTGCAATTCCAACAAGTTAGCTATTTTAGCTCGTTGTTCAGGAATTACATAAATTGCTCGCTCTTGCTCTAATACAACTATTCAACGAAACACTTGCCAAGTTTAAAGAAAATTGGTTGAAAAACGGCGTCTAAAACAGGGTAATAAAATACTATGTTTTGCAACAAAAGCCGTATGGTTAACATTGCCGACTGCACAACAATGGGCTACTGTCTCAAAGGTGATGATGACTCTCAAGACCAGACGTTTCTTAAGTTGCTATTGTAAATAGTGTGTTTGCACCCTCTACTAACCCTTGGCACATTTTCTAAGCATCCATCTAAAAATAATAATTTAAATTTAGATTGCTTTAATCTATTTTATTACTGTTATAATCTTTTAAATTCTAACGTATATATATTGTATACTTTCTTTTTACGGAAAAGAGTAAGTGAGCAGGAATAAGACTGAAAAGAAAAGTGAAAGTTGTTTACATATTGGGTCAGTGCCTCTACCGAATAATGAAGGAAGAACATCGAATGATGTGGGGCGATATATCGATGGCACAGAGGAAGGATAGAATACTGGAATTTCCTGTCACTTACACAATATTTTGTTGTTATATTTGTTGTTGGATTTAGATTTAATTTATTTTTTGTTGTTATTTAATTTATATAGTATATTTAATCGTTATCTCACTTCATCCATGAAAAATTGTATTTAATGTTGAATTAAAAAAGAAATGTTGTTAGATTTAAAGTATTATTGTAAAAATTATGTTGCATTTTTCTCTCAATTAGCATTTAAGCTAGAGAGATAAGCAAGCACTGCTTTGTAAACAAATTGCGCTTGCGAAATAAATTGAATTTGATATATTGATGATATTTGACAATGCATCAGTCTACTTGTTACCATTGTAACGTCTGTGTGTAAACGTTATATGCAATAAAATTTCTGATTTCTGATATATTTATAGTAAGGTTCAGCATGTAAGAGGGTTCAAAAACAATCAACACTTTAAAACCTGTACACATAGGATGTGGGAAAGATAGGTCAGAGTGTTGTGAAAATACACATTAATTTTTGTCAGAGAAGATTTGCAACACATAGGTTTGTTGAAACGTCATCAATGGTCAAACGTTGTGTTACTGCTCTACGACAAAAACTGTTTGACCAAGTTGAATTTCTGTTCCGCAACAATTGAATCCATCACAAAATAACTACATTGTATATTCCACGACCCGTTTAGTGCCACCGCCATGAAGACAAAGAAATTTTTTGCTTCTGGCAAACTGTAATTTATTTTTAAATCAGTCCCAAAATAACCATATACTTTCTTGCCATCAAACTCAATATGTTTATTGCCATTTCATCCATCATCAAGCTTATTACTTCCTTTTCCTCTTTCTTTAGATTTTTCTACTTGCATCCGGATAGCTGTGAACGCCTCTTGAGTAAATCCAGGGTCATCTCCTACGGAAGAATGCCACTGTGTCAACGGTTGGGGGTGAGGTAAGGCGTTTTCTTACGTAACTACAGGCGCTTGGAGAGTAATAATGGGGAGTCAGCGCAAAGGAACGGACTGCAGGTGAATAGGTAACTCCCCCTTGCGGGTTATTAATGACTCGTCAAATTTCTTGGTGTTTTGGGTTAAACCATCTTGTAGGACATTAAATAAGTTCTAATCTAATATCGTTGAGATATGTGCATTTCATTATCATACGACGTTGCTGAAGGGTTTTAACTTTTTTTTGTTTATTTTTACGTTTTTTTGAAGCAATGTTTGTTCAACATTTTTCAATATTTTTTGCAATATTTTTCTTCAATGTTTTATTTTTTTGGAAAATCAGTTTATATATCATAAGCCGTTACTTGCGTACTACGATTCAAAGTGGCGATAACAAACTTCAATTTTCTATGTTTGTGTGCTGCAAGACAAGGGTCTAATTCCCTTTGGGGGCATATGCCCCCAATAGCAATAAATTATGACGTTAAGTATTTAAAATTAACTAGCGTAATTCATAATTCTAGCCTTTTACATAAATATAAATGACTGATTTAATAAATATTTTATACAAGTTTTTAAAAGCTCCCTGGACGGTGTGTATTCTACATGGGCACAATTCTAGAATAAGACGCACATTTAGGCCTCGGGTTGACTTTAACTCTTCTTTGACGGGTTTATGAAAGCCCAGTTAACATTATGACCATCCTAGCCCAGTTGGCCTATGAGCCCCTACTCAGTCCAGAGCCTTTTCACCTAACCACTTCTACCCTCAAATCATCGAAGATTCATTATCCCTTACTCCCAAAAGTTCCAATTTTGTCCCCCCTACTTTATAATTTCATTTCCACAAACACCCTTTTTTCTCCAGACATAAAAACCAATCTAGGTTTTTACACTCTTAAATCAATTTGTCTCCTTTTGTTGTTTGTTTTATTTAACATAAAAAAGTAATATCATTACTGGCAATGTTTTGATATCTTGATTTTATAATTGTGCTGCACTATTTGCAATAACGGCAGATCTTCTCACTCATACTCATTTTTATTTTCTTTGCCTGACTTCTTTGAACTTTGGCTTTACACCTAGAGTTTCACTAAGATCTCTTGCTACCAATTTTGTCGAAATAAAACCTTCAACTGTAAATTTTTGAAAAACTAGCCCTTGAAGTAAATGCGACGCAACTCCAATATGTATTTTTGAGCCTATATCATGTTGTTGCTTCGCAATTTACTGCAAACAGCACATCATAACAAATACTTAAGGCTAGTAAGAACTCATAGCTACCTATTTCAAGTATAACCGATCGTGCTTTACTATTTATTTTCTTTACGATCCTGAATGACCTCAACTAGTTCAACTAATGCAGTATAAATTTCTCTAATTTTATATCGAAGTGATTTTACGCTTTATAGTTTACTCTTTCATTGAGTATGACCAGACCTTTTTGAAGTCAGAGGCCGAACATGTTTATTTAAAATTTCCCACCGCATTGTTAAAATATAAAAAAAGGAAATCAATTCTTTGGACAACAACAAAATGTCTTCGATCAACACCAAAACGTCTTAGATCTAGCCCAACATTTTGCAGCTTCACAAATTAAGAGGTTTAGGCTGGAATTTAGAAGCAGCTGAACAAGAAGTCCGAACTTTTGATACCCACTGGAAGTGGAAGAAGTAGGCTTTTGATAAAACCTAATGAGAATAGTCCTAAATCTGGTCCTAGTAAATGTGTCCAAAACAAAAGTTCAAACAATTCCGATTTGAAATTTTACCGGTGTGGTAAATTTGGTATTTACAGTAACAGTAATTGTAGGAATAAAACCTGGTATTCTCATGGTAAAGTAGGCCACTTGGCCTATGTATGTTAAACGCCCCACACACATAAGTAGGGACTATTAGCCGATTCAAGCGTAAGAGGAGCAATCCCCCCCAAATTTCTTTGCGAGTTTTTAATTTCGCGGACCCCGATGTGCACTAGAACGGAACCCGACCCCCCCCGCGACCACCCACGTTGCGCAGCTAGAATCGGACCCTTCACAGTCCACAGGGAGGGGAGTGAGACAATAAACATCCGTCTGGCCTCACCCCTGCGTGGGAACGTCCCACATCCCTTTCACGACCGGCAGCTTTTATAACAGCGGTTGTGTAACCAAGCGTCGGCCATCTTGTTCAGACGGAGCGCCAGTCTGCTTTCAGCCGCCGTCCCGTGCAGCTGTGTCTGCGCATCGCTCCGCCTCACTCGCGTCTACCAGTACCAGTGACAGTGTCCGTGCATTCCTTTGGATACTCATCAATTCAATTGTAAGTATGATTTCTCATTTACAATAACTAGTTGTAATTAATTTTTTTTTCCTTTTTATTAGGTTTAAGCAGTTTTGTCTTTGTCAAAGAAACCGTAGAGTAGTATGCTAATAGTTTTCACTACCTCCTACACAACAACGTTAAACATATGCAAACTAAATATTTTAACTATAGTAAAAACTTTAAATTTTTATGAAAACTTTTGATCTATAAAGTGTCGCGTTACTCTTTAAACATTATACTCTTTCATACCGAATGCAAATCATTATACTAATATTCAGTTTCCGTAACGATAGTTTGCACCAGTGATGCGGTTTTGGAGACATTATATCGCCGAAAACCTATATTCACTTAGTAGTGTGGTTATGGAGTCATTATACTTACCTAAATTATTAGTAACATTTGTAAATTCATGTTTGCTAGTATTATAGAGGTGTAAATGGATTTTTACACCACCCACGTTGAACCCCCCCCCCCATTTCTTTACCTCTGAGAATAATGTATTTTGAGACTCCCAAGGTATTTCTTAGGTTAATACGCAGTGTTTTGTTTATAGATTACCATGAACAACGTTGAGCGTCGATTTTCCTTTGCGACGTGCGGCAAAGCTTTCTCCGAGAAGCGTAATGTCACACGGTCCCATAGAGGAGCCGACTTTTTGTGTCCGGAGTGCGACAAGACCTTCTCGATGGAGGACACCAATGCACATCGACCTCAACCGGCGATGAGCCCCACATTCGTACCGGGTTAGTATCTTAAAATTTATTTATGTTCACTAAACAGTTACATGTCTATACACTCAAAAAGAAATCAAATTTAGTATCCACTCCACTGCTTGCTATTCGTTCTACTGTAACTTTTGCTCACTTATTCATTTCCAAATCAAATGTTGCACACTTTCACTCGGACGTAAATCCTCACATTTGTATTATTAAACTTTTTGTTACACTTTGTGTCGGAAATAATTTTCAATTTTCACTATGTTTATGCATTTTATATAAAATATTCTAATCATGTCTGTGCTTGTGTTATAGGCTTCGTGCCTACGCCCAGTCCGGTGGAACCGCGACCCGGTCCCTCCAATTCTCCTGACTTTGAGCCGAGGCCCGGCCCCTCCAATGCTCCTGACTTTGAGCCGAGGCCCGGCCCCTCCAACGGTCCTGACTTCGAGCCGAGGCCCGGCCCCACCAATGCTCGGGAACCATCGCAAGCCCCAGAGCCTGTTGAGTTCGTACAATAGGTTTGTGCTCGTCTTTTACTTCAAGTATTAATTTACAAACTCATCTCGAATGTTAAACTTTATACAGATAGTTAGTTGCTCACACTAAATGATCAATTCTGTCAAGTCAAACATTAAATTAATCTTAGCACAATGTAGACAATGCAATTTGGGGGCAGTGGCAATCGCGGCAAGTGAAGTCTTGTCAGTTTGTCCCAAGAGCAATAATAAAGTTCAAGAAACTGGCAAAGCTCTTCAATGTGATGGATTCTGTGATAAATGGCATCATATTACTTGTGTACATTTGGAAGTAAAAATTACAACAAATTAAAAGCTCTTGGAGACATTGTGAAGTGGATGTGTGAGATTTGTGCCGAGAAGCTAGAGACCATGAGGACGTTAAAGGTAGGAGCGGAGGACTACACAAATCTTCATTCACTTGTTGGAAATGTCGTTAAAATGATCAAAGACGTAGCTAACGATAATATAGAATTAAATAATGGACTTACAAATATTGAAAACCAACATGAGAGGTTATGTGTCAACGATGGTACATCGGGTAATTCAATTGCGTCATTCGACTGTACTGATTGACCGTCTACAGATTTGAATAGTCAGAAATCGATTCAAGCTAGTATCGATAGTACTATTGTATGCGAGAAAACTGGTGGGGAAATTGGCAATGAACGTGAGGTTTTAAACTCTGAAGAGTTCCCGTCACTTTCGGACGAAGAGAAGCAGTGTGAAAATACGCAATATAGCTGGAAAGTAAAAAGTTGCAAAAAGAAGTTTTCTGAAAATAGTCAGCTGGAAAAAAAGACAAATCAACAAGGCAGTGGTTCTGTTTCTCACAGACGAAACTATGGAAACTTGAATAATAAACACATAGCCAAGAACATTGAACGTAAAACCAATGTTGTTATTGGGACTGGAGGGAATTCGGCAATCTGTGCAAGCGAGAAAAAAGCGTTGTTCTATGTCGGCCGGCTAAAAAGTGACACATCAGTGGATGCAGTGAAACAATTTATTTCAGACTCTTTCACCGGTATACATGCATCTGTAGAGAAGCTGGAAAGCAAAGAAGCAAGTTTCAAAGTTGGTGTGACCTATAATAAAAAATATTACTTTCTGAATAGCTCACGGTGGATAAAGAACACTCTCTTGAAACGTTTTTTGTTCAAGAGAGTCAGAACCAAGAATTTAATATAAGCAACAATGTAAGCCTACCTTGTATTCGAAACTCTGAAGGTAGGCCTAGGCCGGAGGATTGTCCCTATTCTCTGCAGTTATTCGGCGGAGTGAATAAAAACGAGTAAAAGCGTTTACTTGTCTTGACTTTTCATAATTCGAGTATTTACTTCAACTGAAGTGAATAAGCACGAGTATTTACTTGTACTTGTAATTAAAGCCTTGCCAAGGAAGTAAATACTCGAATACCCACTGAAACCTATAAAACTAGTGTGAATAATCACAAGTAAATACTTGTCCAAAGAGTAAATACTCGTGATTTTACAAGTTACCTCCAACCCAGGCTTGCTTGTGTTTACTCGTGCAAAAATGGCCGCCTTTATGCATTTACGAGTTGTTAAAAGTTACCAAAACCGTAGGGATATTAGTCCTAGATCATCCAAGAGACTTTTACGTTTCGAAAGTGAAAGTGTAGATTTGAAATTTTTTGGAAGATAACTATGAGGTGCGGGGTGGTGCGCTATCCTCACGTAAAAGAATGGAGCTGTTCCTGAGATGTATTAGTGATCCAGGATTCCAAAGTGGTGTAGCATCTGATGTTGGAGTGGAACGGAGCACGGTATGTAAAACATTCTCAAGCGTTTTGGCCAGTATCGTCGAAAAAGCTAATAACTGGATCAAGTTTCCGTCCACCGCTGAGGATATGAATCAAGCTAAGGATGATTGGAACTCTATATTCCATATTCCGACTGTGATTGGCCCGATAGACTGCACTCACGTGAATATCTTGAAGCCACATGTTTATGGAGATGAATATGTTAACAGAAAAAATGACATCTCTCTTAATGTCCAAATGACATGTGACAGTCGTGAATATATCACTAGCGTTGATGCGCAATGGCCAGGCAGTGTTCATGACGCCAGGATTTGGCGTCTAAGCGGTATCCAGGAGCGATTTTTGTCTCCTTGGTGACAGCGGGTATGGCATAACACCATGACTGCTTACGCCATATGATAACGTTATAACCCATCAGCAACGCCAGTTTAATTACGTTCATGCTCAAGAAAGAGTAATAATAGAGAGGGTTTTTGGACAGTTGAAACGATGTTTCCCCATCCTGGGAGGTAACGTAAGGTTGAAGTTAGAGAGGATCCCCAAATTCGCCTGCGCTGTACTCCATAATGTAGCTAAACATTTGAATGATGGTTGGGATTATGAAGAACTACCTGGCTGTGATGAGGAAAACGAGTATGTTGAGGAATGTTTGGACCGCAAAGCCCTCAGGATTCGACGTCTTGGTCAACAAAAACGCGACCAGATTGCTAATCGGCTGTAAATCAAGCTTATCTGAAGTTGAGTTATGTTTCTATAAAATAAAAATTGGTTTTTGTTACTGTACTTACCTTGGGTTTCATTTCACAAAATATATATATATTATTTGCATTCATAACTAAAGTGAAGGAGAAAGAAATACAATAAAAACAATATTTATAGGCCAAACAACTAATCAACTTTATTTAACATAACAATGCCAAGAAGAAATATATACAAAACAATGAAAATGGTATTTATAAATCAAACAGCTAAGTTAATCATCTTTGTTCAACACAACAAATTCATGCAAAACGTTTTCTTCTCCATTTCATTTATTAGCATCTGTTACCGCTGACTCTGGAGTCTTGTTAGCTTGATTTGTTCAAGTAAAAACAGACGTTGCAACTGTCCAGTTGTTAATTTTTCAGTCTCCTTTGTTTCTGCCGTAAGTCGTCGCTTTTTAACTACTTTCTTTGTACTCTGATCGATTGCATTTGTTTTTTCATTCTGGTTTATTGTCCCCACTTCTTCTAGATCACCGTCAATCTCGTCCTCAACACTAGTACACTTACTTGAGGAAGGTATGTCTGTTTTAAGTCCAACACACAAAGCTCCTGTTGCCCTGCAAAATGTAGGGTTTTCATCGGCTTCCAGTAGTTTCATAAAATCTTTTTCCCATGCTAAAAGCTTGATAGGCTTGTTTCCTGTTGTATTAACATAAGTTTTTTTCTTTACAGATGACTTCATATTATTTAAAAGCTTTTTTAGCCGGTTCACTGTTAGTTCTCTTCCAGTGTTGAATGAAAAACTTCGTGCAAGACTTACCCATGCCTTTTCTTTTGCTTTCTGAATTGCAGGAAGCATGGATTTGTTCAAAACAACACTGTTGTCTTTTAATAAAGAAACAAATGCAGCCCTAGTGTCACAATCACCAACTAAGCTCTCAATTTGTTCACTCATATTCTAGCGTTTATTTTTTATAAATAGAACAAAACAGGCGGAATGAACACAAAAAATATGACTCTTAAATGATCACCGTAAACAAGTCAGGTCCGAAGAATATCAGGTTTAGAATGTTAATTAGCCCACTGCATTGTTGCACGTGTGCATTATCAGCTGTTATCTTGTCAGCTGTTACGCACTACAGCTGTGCTGTTCCCTAGCAGGCACTTCCAAAAACGGGCTAAGTGGAAACTTTTTTGCTACTAGTGCTGGATTGTAGCACTAGTTATTTAATCAGAATATTTTTTATATTATAATTATTTTTATATTAAAACACGCTGATGTGAGTTGAGCAAGTTAAAAAATGTCACACCATCGACCATTTTTATAAAATTTGATTTCTTGGCCACATTCTAAAGTAGATTAATAATTTTCTTTCAATGTTTGCTTGGATAATCGTTATATATATATATATATATATATATATATATATATATATTTAATATTTAATTAATTGTTTGAAAAAATAATTTGTTTGAAAATCTAAGTGACATACAGACAAATGGGCATATTTTAAAGAAATAAGCTGGAAGTATTTACTCGTCTAAAGTTTACTTGCTATGAAAAGAGTAAATACTTGCAAGTATACCCTCAGAGAAGCGAGTATACCCACTTTGTGGGAAGTATTTACTAACAAGTAAAGTGTAGCTTTTATTCACAAGACTTTACTTGCAGGTATGAATACTTGCAAGTAAATACTTCAGTAGTATATATACGTCACTCCGACGTCATGAGGAAGTGCGAGAAGTGCGAATTTCCTAACAGTCCTGCAGACCTATTTTTAACCGATTTTCGGTGATTTTTTGCCTACTTTTCGGCAATTTCAAAGCATTTTTAAGGATTTCCGAGGCATAAAAAATTGATGAGGCCATGAGGAAGTGCGAGAAGTGCGAATTTCCTAACAGTCCTTGATGGGGTCATGAGGAAGTGCGAGAAGTGCGAATTCCCTAACAGTCCTTGATGGGGTCATGAGGAAGTGCGAATTTCCTAACAGCCCTACAGACCTATTTTTAACCAGTTGTCAGTGATTTTTGCCTACTTTTTGGCAATTTTACAGCACTTTTCAGGATTTCCGAGGAATAAAAACATTGATTGAGGAGGGTGACTGCGCCAAGAGTTGTGCAAGAAGTGCGAATTTCCTAACAGTCCTACGTAAGGACTAGTCCCGTGTAAGGACTATTGTATTTAGATAGTCCCGCTTGCTATTGTATTTAAATGGTCCTACACAAGGATTAGTCCCGCGTGGGGGCTATTGTATTCAGATGGTCCTTCGCAAGGACTTTTGTATTTAGATAGTCCCGCGTGAGGACTAGTCCTGGTTTTGGGCCAGTTGTTATCTGATTATAGGCTAATTTCAACCATTTTCCAGCATTTTGATCAGGTTTTGCCAATAGTGAATTTAGGAAGTACGAGGGACGTACGAGGGACGTACGAGGGAAGTACGAGGGAAGTACGAGGGAAGTACGAGGGACGTACGAGGGAAGTACGAGGGAAGTACGAGGGAAGTACGAGGGAAGTACGAGGGACGTACGAGGGAATTACGAAGGAAGTACGAGGGAAGTACGAGGGAAGTACGAGGGACGTACGAGGGAAGTATGAAGGAAGTACGAGGGAAGTGGGGGTTTTCACCATACAAAAGCAATAAAAAATAATAGCGATTGGAACAAATAAGTTTTCAACCATCGTCTTCTTCATCAGAATACTGCAAGTACCCCAGCTGATCTAAAATTCCCACATGACCTGGATAGTCTTGAAAGGGTATCTCAGACAATATACAAACATTTTCGTCACCATCCGACATTTCATCTTCATAATCGGGATCCGCCAACAGATCACGTCCGCATCTCGTAACTTTAAATGCTGACTTATGACATAGGAAACACAGCGATTTAAAACACTTATCAGGTAACTCAACAGCTTCATCATTTGCTTCTAGTTGAACTATGCGATCGAACCCGCAATCATAGCAGTATATTATCTTGGCATCCTCCATTTCTCGAACCGCAAACTTTAATTTGATATTACCTTAGTCTTAAGCCCTAAAACATAGCAGCTAAGGCTTTGACCTGTGAATAGGGCCTATTAGCCACCAGCTTAGACCTAATGTGTTGGACCTAAGATCTAAACCTAAGGCATTACACCTTAGTAGAAAGCCCCAAAAGCTAGCAGCTAAGGCTTTGACCTTTGAATAGAACCAATTAGCCACCAGCTTAAACCTAATGTGTTGCACCTAAGATCTTAACCTAAGGCCATGCACCTGAGTCCAAGGCCCTAAAACCTAGCAGCTAAGGCTTTGACCTGTGAATAGGGATTATTAGCCACCAGCTTAGACATAATGCGTTGCACCTATGATCTAATTCCTTAGACCCAAGGCTTTAGACTTAAGCCCTAAAACCTAGCAAGTAAGATTTTGACCTATGAATAAAACCTATGAGGACTATTGTATTTAGATGGTCCTGCGTGAGGACTATTGAATTTGGATAGTCTAGTATGGGGACTATTTGTTTTGGATAGTCCGGTATGAGGACTATTGTATTTAGATAGTCCGGCGTGGGGACTATTGAATTTAGATGGTCCCGCGTAAGGACTATTATTTAGATGGTCCTGCGTGGGGACTGTTGTATGTGGATAGTCCGGCATGGGGACTATTGTATTTAGATAGTCCGGCGTGGGGACTATTATATTAGATGGTCCTGCGTGAGGACTGTTGTATTTAGATAGTCCGGTGTGGGGACTATTGTATTTGAGATAGTCCCGCATGAGCACTAATGAGTTTTAGATAGTCCGGTGTGAGGACTATTGAATTTTAGATAGTCCGACATGGGGACTATTGTATGTAGATAGTCCGGCATGGGGACTATTACATTTTAGATATTCCGGTGTGGGGACTATTGAATTTGAGATAGTCCTGCATGGGGACTATTGAGTTTTAGATAGTCCGGTGTGAGGACTATTGAATTTTAGATAGTCCGACATGGGGACTATTGTATTTAGATGGTCCCGCATAAGGACTATTGTATTTAGATAGTCCTGCATGGGGACTATTGTATTTAGATAGTCCGGTGTGGGGACTATTGTATTTGGATAGTCCGGCGTGGGGACTATTGTATTTAAATGGTCCTGCAAAGCCCAAAAACCTAGCAGCTAAGGATTTGGCCTGTGAATGGGGGGTATTAGCCAACAGCCTAAACCTAATGTGTTGGGACTAACACATAAACATAAGGCCTTGCACCTGAGTCCAAAGCTCTAAAACCTAGCAGCTAAGGATTTGAACTGTGAATAGGGCATATTAGCCAACAGCCCACACCTAATGTGTTGGCACTAAGATGTAAACCTAAGGCCTTGCACCTGAGTCCAAAGCTTAAAACCTAGCAGCTAACGATTCGCACTGTGAATAGGGCCTATTAGCCAACAGCCTAATGTGTTGGGACTAAGATGTAAACCTAAGGCCTTGCAACTGAGTCCAAAGCCCTAAAATCTAGCAGCTAACGATTCGACCTGTGAATAGGCCTATTAGCCAACAGCCTAGACCTAATGTGTTGGACCTTTGATCTAAACCTAAGGCCTTACACCCGAGTCCAAAGCCCTAAAACCTAGCAGCTAAGGATTTGGCCTGTGAATAGGGCCTATTAGCCAACATCCTAAACCTAATGTGTTGGACCTATGATCTAAACCTAAGGCCTTACACCCATGCCCAAAGCCCTAAAACCTAGCAGCTAAGGATTTGGCCTGTGAATAGGGCGTATTAGCCAACAGCCTAAACCTAATGTGTTGGGACTAACATGTAAACATAAGGCCTTGCACCTGAGTCCAAAGCCCTAAAACCTAGCAGCTAAGGATTTGACCTGTGAATAGGGCCTATTTGCCAACAGCCTACACCTAATGTGTTGGCACTAAGATGTAAACCTAAGGCCTTGCACCTGAGTTCAAAGCCCTAAAACCTAGCAGCCAAGGATTTGACCTTTGAATAGGGCCTATTAGCCAACAGCCTAGACCTAATGTGTTGGACCTTTGATCTAAACCTAAGGCCTTACACCCGAGTCCAAAGCCCTAAAACCTAGCAGCTAAAGATTTGACCTGTGAGTAGGGCCTATTAGCCAACAGCCTAAACCTAATGTGTTGGACCTATGATCTAAACCTAAGGCCTTGCACCTGAGTTCAAAGCCCTAAAACCTAGCAGCTAAGGATTTGACCTGTGAATAAGGCCTATTAGACATCAGCCTAGACCTAATGTGTTGGGACTAAGATGTAAGCCTAAGACCTTGCACCTGAGTCCAAAGCCCTAAAACCTAGCAGCTAAGGCCTTGACCTGTGAGAAGGACCAGGAGGCCTTAGACTTAAGACCTAAGACCTAGCAGCTGAATTGGCCTATGAGCCATTAGCCTAGAACTAAAACCTGAATTAATTAGACCTAAGATCCAAACCTAAGGCCTTACATTGCACCTGAGTCCAAAATCCAAACACCTTAGACTAGACTAATTCCTTAAACCTAAGATCAAATTCCTAAGACCCAAGGCCTTAGACTTAAGAACTAAAAACCTACAAGGGGGCCGCGATTCACAGCCCCCCATGAATTGAGCAAATATTAGGCAACGAGGTCTTTTTTCTTTGATTATGAAATCATGATCAGAAATGGTTATCAGATTCAGATTGGAGTATTTAAAGACCAACCTCCATCCATTTTACCCAACTCCTAAGGCCCTACCGCATGGACTTGACCCAAGACCTAAGGCTATACACCATAGTCTAGGCTTGAAGGTTGTTAGACCCAAGACCGAGGCCATAGAGTTAAAACCTGAAAACTGAAAACTTACAAGGGAGTTACGATTCACGACCCCCCTGAACGGAACACTGTGGTCCAGACCTAAGGCCTTACACAATGGTCTAGGCTTTTAAGCTATTAGACCCAAGACCTAAGGCTCTACACCATGGTCTAGACCCAAGATCTAAGGCCTGCGGTCTAGGCCTTTAGGTTATTAGCCCCAAGATTTAAGGCCTGTGGTCTAGGCATTTAGGTTCTTAGCATCCAGATCTAAGGCCCGTAGTCTAGTCCTTTAGGTTCTTGAATCCAAGACCTAAGACCCTACATCATGGTCTAGACCCTAAACCTAAGACCTGTGATGTAGGTCTCTAAGTTCTTCTCAAGACATAAGGCCATCCATGGTCTAAAACCAAGACCTAAGGTCCGTTGTGTAGGCTTTTAGGTTCTTATACCCAAGACCTAAGGCCCTACACCAGGGTCTAGAACCAAGATCTAAGGTCCGTGGTCTAGGCTTTTAGGTTGTTATACCCAAGACCTAAGGCCCTACACCATGGTCTAGGACCAAGACCTAAGGTCCGTGGTCTAGGCTTTTAAGTTCTTATACCCAAGTCCGAAGGCCCTACACCATAGGCTAGAACCAAGACCAAAGATCCGTTGATTAGTCCTTTAGGTTCTTACACCCAAGTCCTAAGGCCCGTGGACTATGCCTTTAGGTTCATAGACTCAAGACCTAAGACCATGCAGCATGTTCTAATACTCGTTTGAAAGGCGGCCGGACCAAAGACCTCAGGCCCTTCACCATGGCTTATATCCCCAAGACCTAAGGCTATACACCTTGATCCTAATGCTATACACCGTGGTCTAAGATCCTAGACACAATTTCTAATTCCATCATGGTCTAGATCCTTAAACTCTAAGGCCCTCCACCATGGACTAGTATTCATCTTAAACCATGTGCAGTTGTGATTGTTTCGTCTCTAGCTAGAGAAAACTCGGCCTTTAAGTTCTTAGCCCTAAGACCTAAAGCCATACAACGTGGTCTAGGCTTTTAAGTTCTTAGACCCAAGACTTTGGGCCATACACCACGGTCTAGGCTTTTAAGCTCTTAGACCCAAGACCTAAGGCCATACACCCTGGTCTAGGCTTTTAGGTTCTTATACCCAAGACCAAAGGCCCTACACCCTGGTCTAGGCTTTGAGGTTCTTAGACCCAAGACCGAGGCCATAGAGTTAAGACCTGAAAACTTACAAGGGAGTTACGATTCACGACCCCCCTGAACGGAACACTGTGGTCCAGACCTAAGGCCTTACACAATGGTCTAGGCTTTTAAGCTATTAGACCCAAGACCTAAGGCTCTACACCATGGTCTAGACCCAAGATATAAGGCCTGCGGTCTAGGCCTTTAGGTTATTAGCCCCAAGATTTAAGGCCTGTGGTCTAGGCTTTTAGGTTGTTATACCCAAGACCTAAGGCCCTACACCATGGTCTAGGACCAAGACCTAAGGTCCGTGGTCTAGGCTTTTAAGCTCTTAGACCCAAGACCTAAGGCCATACACCCTGGTCTAGGCTTTTAGGTTCTTATACCCAAGACCAAAGGCCCTACACCCTGGTCTAGGCTTTTAAGTACTTAGACCCAAGACCTAAGGTCATAAAGTAAAGACCTGAAAACTTACAAGGGAGTCGCGATTCACGACCCCTGAACAGACACTGTGGACCCAAGACCTAAGGCCTTACACCGTGGTCTAGACTTTTAAGTACATAGACCCAAGACTTAGGGCTATACACCGTGGTCTAGACTTTTAAGTACTTAGACACCAAGACCTAAGGCCATACACCCTGGTCTAGGCTTTTAAGTATTTAGACCCAAGGCCTAAGGCCCTACACCGTGGTCTAGGCTTTTAAGCTCTTATACCCAAGACCTAAGGCCATAAACCCTGGTCTATGCTTTTAAGCTCTTAGACTCAAGACCCAAGGGCATACACACTGGTCTAGGCTTTTAAGTACTTAGGCCAAGACCTAAGGTCATAAACCGTAGGCTAGGCTTTTAAGCACTTAAACTCAATGCCTAAGGCGGTCCGCATGGGCTAGACTTAAGACCTAAGGCCATAAACCATTTTCTAGGCTTTACGCTCTCAGACTCAAGACCTAAGACCATACACCGTGGTCTTGGCTTTTAATTACTTATACCCAAGACCTAAGGCCATACACCATAGTCTAGGCTTTTAGGTTCTTAGACCCAAGATCTAAAACCATAGGGTTAAGACTTGAAAACTTACAAGTTAATCGCAATTCACGATCCCCGAACAGACACCGTGGTCTAGACCCAATACTTAAGGCCCTACACCTAGGTCTAGACCCAAGAGCTAAGAACCCTTCACCATGATCTAGACCCTAAGACCAAAGGCCTTACACTATGGTCTAGTAATCGGCATAAACCATTTGCAGTTGTGGTTGTTTCATCTATTTCTAGAGGTAAGTCGGCCTCTAAGTTCCTAGACCCTAAGACCAAAGGCCTTATACCACGGTCTAGTACTCGGCATAAGCCATGTGCAGTTGTGGTTGTTTCATCTATAGCTAGAGGAAAGTCCTAAGTTCTTAGACCCTAAGACCAAAGGCCTTACACCATGGTCTAGTACTCGGCATAAACTGTTTTGCAGTTGTGGTTGTTTCATCTATAGCTAAAGGTAAGTCGGCCTCTAGGTTCTTAGACCCTAAGACCAAAGGCCTTACATCATGGTCTAGTATTCCTCTTAAGCCGTGTGCAGTGGTTAATTTGTCTATACTTAGAAGAAAGTTGGCCTTTAAGTTCTTAGACCCTAGACCTAAGACCCTACACCCATGGACTACAACCTGGACCTAAGGCCACATCCCGAGGTTTTGTACTCGTTTTAAGCCGTGTGCAGTTGTGGTTGTTTCATCTATAGCTGGGCGAAGATTGGCCTTTAATAACTGTGTGCAGCTATTACTGTTTCGTCTCGAAAAAGAGAATGTTTATGCTTTTACACCATAACTTAGAACGAAAACCCATGGTCTTATTCCTAAAACCTAGGACCTTAGACCGATACCCTAGGACATAAGGGCTTAGACTTATTGCTTTAGATCTAGGGCAAAAGGAACTTAAATGAGGACCTAAGGCCTCATAATTTAGACCAACCCCAATCCCAAGCATTTAAGGCATTATACTATGGACCTGTAAGTATATGACCTTAAACTTTTGACCTAAGACCAAAGACTTTAACATAAGTCTTAAGCCCTAAGACCCTACACCATGGGTTAGTACTGGTCCTACACCATGTGGGACCGTGTAAAATGGCGTGCATAAAGCCAATCACATGGATTATTTGAAAGCCCAGGGCACATGAACACCCGTGTTTGCTGTTGGGCGTTTTTATGATTTGCGCTTTTGGGCGTTCTGCAAACTCGACGCGGAAATTACGATCGCAGACGTAAATTATTAAAAAACATCGTGTACACATCGATTTTGATAAACGATCGTACACGTCGATTATTTTAAACAGCGTCTGGGCATCGATTCTAAAAACGTTCGCAGACGTTAATTTAAAAAAAACATCGTCTACACATCGATTTTCAAAAACGATGTGTACACGTTAATTTTTAAAAACATCGTCTACGGATCGATTTTCAAAAACGATGTGTACACGTTAATTTTTAAAAACATCGTTTACACATCGATTTTAAAAATCGTCGTGACGTTTATTAAAATCGATGTGTAAACGATGTTTTTAAAAATTAACGTGTACACATCGTTTTTGAAAATCGATCCGTAGACGATGTTTTTAAAAATTAACGTGTACACATCGTTTTTGAAAATCGATGTGTAGACGATGTTTTTTTTTAAATTAACGTCTGCGAACGTTTTTAGAATCGATGCCCAGACGCTGTTTAAAATAATCGACGTGTACGATCGTTTATCAAAATCGATGTGTACACGATGTTTTTTAATAATTTACATCTGCGATCGTAATTTCCGCGTCGAGTTTGCAGAACGCCCAAAAGCGCAAATCATAAAAATGCCCAACAGCAAACACGGGTGTTCATGTGCCCTGGGCTTTCAAATAATCCATGTGATTGGCTTTATGCACGCCATTTTACACGGTCCCACATGGTGTAGGACCAGTACTAACCCATGGTGTAGGGTCTTAGGGCTTAAGACTTATGTTAAAGTCTTTGGTCTTAGGTCAAAAGTTTAAGGTCATATACTTACAGGTCCATAGTATAATGCCTTAAATGCTTGGGATTGGGGTTGGTCTAAATTATGAGGCCTTAGGTCCTCATTTAAGTTCCTTTTGCCCTAGATCTAAAGCAATAAGTCTAAGCCCTTATGTCCTAGGGTATCGGTCTAAGGTCCTAGGTTTTAGGAATAAGACCATGGGTTTTCGTTCTAAGTTATGGTGTAAAAGCATAAACATTCTCTTTTTCGAGACGAAACAGTAATAGCTGCACACAGTTATTAAAGGCCAATCTTCGCCCAGCTATAGATGAAACAACCACAACTGCACACGGCTTAAAACGAGTACAAAACCTCGGGATGTGGCCTTAGGTCCAGGTTGTAGTCCATGGGTGTAGGGTCTTAGGTCTAGGGTCTAAGAACTTAAAGGCCAACTTTCTTCTAAGTATAGACAAATTAACCACTGCACACGGCTTAAGAGGAATACTAGACCATGATGTAAGGCCTTTGGTCTTAGGGTCTAAGAACCTAGAGGCCGACTTACCTTTAGCTATAGATGAAACAACCACAACTGCAAAACAGTTTATGCCGAGTACTAGACCATGGTGTAAGGCCTTTGGTCTTAGGGTCTAAGAACTTAGGACTTTCCTCTAGCTATAGATGAAACAACCACAACTGCACATGGCTTATGCCGAGTACTAGACCGTGGTATAAGGCCTTTGGTCTTAGGGTCTAGGAACTTAGAGGCCGACTTACCTCTAGAAATAGATGAAACAACCACAACTGCAAATGGTTTATGCCGATTACTAGACCATAGTGTAAGGCCTTTGGTCTTAGGGTCTAGATCATGGTGAAGGGTTCTTAGCTCTTGGGTCTAGACCTAGGTGTAGGGCCTTAAGTATTGGGTCTAGACCACGGTGTCTGTTCGGGGATCGTGAATTGCGATTAACTTGTAAGTTTTCAAGTCTTAACCCTATGGTTTTAGATCTTGGGTCTAAGAACCTAAAAGCCTAGACTATGGTGTATGGCCTTAGGTCTTGGGTATAAGTAATTAAAAGCCAAGACCACGGTGTATGGTCTTAGGTCTTGAGTCTGAGAGCGTAAAGCCTAGAAAATGGTTTATGGCCTTAGGTCTTAAGTCTAGCCCATGCGGACCGCCTTAGGCATTGAGTTTAAGTGCTTAAAAGCCTAGCCTACGGTTTATGACCTTAGGTCTTGGCCTAAGTACTTAAAAGCCTAGACCAGTGTGTATGCCCTTGGGTCTTGAGTCTAAGAGCTTAAAAGCATAGACCAGGTCTTGGGTATAAGAGCTTAAAAGCCTAGACCACGGTGTAGGGCCTTAGGCCTTGGGTCTAAATACTTAAAAGCCTAGACCAGGGTGTATGGCCTTAGGTCTTGGTGTCTAAGTACTTAAAAGTCTAGACCACGGTGTATAGCCCTAAGTCTTGGGTCTATGTACTTAAAAGTCTAGACCACGGTGTAAGGCCTTAGGTCTTGGGTCCACAGTGTCTGTTCAGGGGTCGTGAATCGCGACTCCCTTGTAAGTTTTCAGGTCTTTACTTTATGACCTTAGGTCTTGGGTCTAAGTACTTAAAAGCCTAGACCAGGGTGTAGGGCCTTTGGTCTTGGGTATAAGAACCTAAAAGCCTAGACCAGGGTGTATGGCCTTAGGTCTTGGGTCTAAGAGCTTAAAAGCCTAGACCACGGACCTTAGGTCTTGGTCCTAGACCATGGTGTAGGGCCTTAGGTCTTGGGTATAACAACCTAAAAGCCTAGACCACGGACCTTAGATCTTGGTTCTAGACCCTGGTGTAGGGCCTTAGGTCTTGGGTATAAGAACCTAAAAGCCTACACAACGGACCTTAGGTCTTGGTTTTAGACCATGGTGTAGGGCCTTATGTCTTGAGAAGAACTTAGAGACCTAGATCACAGGTCTTAGGTTTAGGGTCTAGACCATGATGTAGGGTCTTAGGTCTTGGATTCAAGAACCTAAAGGCCTAGACTACGGGCCTTAGATCTGGATGCTAAGAACCTAAATGCCTAGACCACAGGCCTTAAATCTTGGGGCTAATAACCTAAAGGCCTAGACCGCAGGCCTTATATCTTGGGTCTAGACCATGGTGTAGAGCCTTAGGTCTTGGGTCTAATAGCTTAAAAGCCTAGACCATTGTGTAAGGCCTTAGGTCTGGACCACAGTGTTCCGTTCAGGGGGGTCGTGAATCGTAACTCCCTTGTAAGTTTTCAGGTCTTAACTCTATGGCCTCGGTCTTGGGTCTAAGAACCTCAAAGCCTAGACCAGGGTGTAGGGCCTTTGGTCTTGGGTATAAGAACCTAAAAGCCTAGACCAGGGTGTATGGCCTTAGGTCTTGGGTCTAAGAGCTTAAAAGCCTAGACCGTGGTGTATGGCCCAAAGTCTTGGGTCTAAGAACTTAAAAGCCTAGACCACGGTGTATGGCTTTAGGTCTTAGGGCTAAGAACTTAAAGGCCGAGTTTTCTCTAGCTAGAGACGAAACAATCACAACTGCACATGGTTTAAGATGAATACTAGTCCATGGTGGAGGGCCTTAGAGTTTAAGGATCTAGACCATGATGGAATTAGAAATTGTGTCTAGGATCTTAGACCACGGTGTATAGCATTAGGATCAAGGTGTATAGCCTTAGGTCTTGGGGATATAAGCCATGGTGAAGGGCCTGAGGTCTTTGGTCCGGCCGCCTTTCAAACGAGTATTAGAACATGCTGCATGGTCTTAGGTCTTGAGTCTATGAACCTAAAGGCATAGTCCACGGGCCTTAGGACTTGGGTGTAAGAACCTAAAGGACTAATCAACGGATCTTTGGTCTTGGTTCTAGCCTATGGTGTAGGGCCTTCGGACTTGGGTATAAGAACTTAAAAGCCTAGACCACGGACCTTAGGTCTTGGTCCTAGACCATGGTGTAGGGCCTTAGGTCTTGGGTATAACAACCTAAAAGCCTAGACCACGGACCTTAGATCTTGGTTCTAGACCCTGGTGTAGGGCCTTAGGTCTTGGGTATAAGAACCTTAAAGCCTACACAACGGACCTTAGGTCTTGGTTTTAGACCATGGATGGCCTTATGTCTTGAGAAGAACTTAGAGACCTACATCACAGGTCTTAGGTTTAGGGTCTAGACCATGATGTAGGGTCTTAGGTCTTGGATTCAAGAACCTAAAGGACTAGACTACGGGCCTTAGATCTGGATGCTAAGAACCTAAATGCCTAGACCACAGGCCTTAAATCTTGGGGCTAATAACCTAAAGGCCTAGACCGCAGGCCTTAGATCTTGGGTCTAGACCATGGTGTAGAGCCTTAGGTCTTGGGTCTAATAGCTTAAAAGCCTAGACCATTGTGTAAGGCCTTAGGTCTGGACCACAGTGTTCCGTTCAGGGGGGTCGTGAATCGTAACTCCCTTGTAAGTTTTCAGTTTTCAGGTTTTAACTCTATGGCCTCGGTCTTGGGTCTAACAACCTTCAAGCCTAGACTATGGTGTATAGCCTTAGGTCTTGGGTCAAGTCCATGCGGTAGGGCCTTAGGAGTTGGGTAAAATGGATGGAGGTTGGTCTTTAAATACTCCAATCTGAATCTGATAACCATTTCTGATCATGATTTCATAATCAAAGAAAAAAGACCTCGTTGCCTAATATTTGCTCAATTCATGGGGGGCTGTGAATCGCGGCCCCCTTGTAGGTTTTTAGTTCTTAAGTCTAAGGCCTTGGGTCTTAGGAATTTGATCTTAGGTTTAAGGAATTAGTCTAGTCTAAGGTGTTTGGATTTTGGACTCAGGTGCAATGTAAGGCCTTAGGTTTGGATCTTAGGTCTAATTAATTCAGGTTTTAGTTCTAGGCTAATGGCTCATAGGCCAATTCAGCTGCTAGGTCTTAGGTCTTAAGTCTAAGGCCTCCTGGTCCTTCTCACAGGTCAAGGCCTTAGCTGCTAGGTTTTAGGGCTTTGGACTCAGGTGCAAGGTCTTAGGCTTACATCTTAGTCCCAACACATTAGGTCTAGGCTGATGTCTAATAGGCCTTATTCACAGGTCAAATCCTTAGCTGCTAGGTTTTAGGGCTTTGAACTCAGGTGCAAGGCCTTAGGTTTAGATCATAGGTCCAACACATTAGGTTTAGGCTGTTGGCTAATAGGCCCTACTCACAGGTCAAATCTTTAGCTGCTAGGTTTTAGGGCTTTGGACTCGGGTGTAAGGCCTTAGGTTTAGATCAAAGGTCCAACACATTAGGTCTAGGCTGTTGGCTAATAGGCCCTATTCACAGGTCAAATCCTTAGCTGCTAGGTTTTAGGGCTTTGAACTCAGGTGCAAGGCCTTAGGTTTACATCTTAGTGCCAACACATTAGGTGTAGGCTGTTGGCAAATAGGCCCTATTCACAGGTCAAATCCTTAGCTGCTAGGTTTTAGGGCTTTGGACTCAGGTGCAAGGCCTTATGTTTACATGTTAGTCCCAACACATTAGGTTTAGGCTGTTGGCTAATACGCCCTATTCACAGGCCAAATCCTTAGCTGCTAGGTTTTAGGGCTTTGGGCATGGGTGTAAGGCCTTAGGTTTAGATCATAGGTCCAACACATTAGGTTTAGGATGTTGGCTAATAGGCCCTATTCACAGGCCAAATCCTTAGCTGCTAGGTTTTAGGGCTTTGGACTCGGGTGTAAGGCCTTAGGTTTAGATCAAAGGTCCAACACATTAGGTCTAGGCTGTTGGCTAATAGGCCTATTCACAGGTCGAATCGTTAGCTGCTAGATTTTAGGGCTTTGGACTCAGTTGCAAGGCCTTAGGTTTACATCTTAGTCCCAACACATTAGGCTGTTGGCTAATAGGCCCTATTCACAGTGCGAATCGTTAGCTGCTAGGTTTTAAGCTTTGGACTCAGGTGCAAGGCCTTAGGTTTACATCTTAGTGCCAACACATTAGGTGTGGGCTGTTGGCTAATATGCCCTATTCACAGTTCAAATCCTTAGCTGCTAGGTTTTAGAGCTTTGGACTCAGGTGCAAGGCCTTATGTTTATATGTTAGTCCCAACACATTAGGTTTAGGCTGTTGGCTAATACCCCCCATTCACAGGCCAAATCCTTAGCTGCTAGGTTTTTGGGCTTTGCAGGACCATTTAAATACAATAGTCCCCACGCCGGACTATCCAAATACAATAGTCCCCACACCGGACTATCTAAATACAATAGTCCCCATGCAGGACTATCTAAATACAATAGTCCTTATGCGGGACCATCTAAATACAATAGTCCCCATGTCGGACTATCTAAAATTCAATAGTCCTCACACCGGACTATCTAAAACTCAATAGTCCCCATGCAGGACTATCTCAAATTCAATAGTCCCCACACCGGAATATCTAAAATGTAATAGTCCCCATGCCGGACTATCTACATACAATAGTCCCCATGTCGGACTATCTAAAATTCAATAGTCCTCACACCGGACTATCTAAAACTCATTAGTGCTCATGCGGGACTATCTCAAATACAATAGTCCCCACACCGGACTATCTAAATACAACAGTCCTCACGCAGGACCATCTAATATAATAGTCCCCACGCCGGACTATCTAAATACAATAGTCCCCATGCCGGACTATCCACATACAACAGTCCCCACGCAGGACCATCTAAATAATAGTCCTTACGCGGGACCATCTAAATTCAATAGTCCCCACGCCGGACTATCTAAATACAATAGTCCTCATACCGGACTATCCAAAACAAATAGTCCCCATACTAGACTATCCAAATTCAATAGTCCTCACGCAGGACCATCTAAATACAATAGTCCTCATAGGTTTTATTCATAGGTCAAAATCTTACTTGCTAGGTTTTAGGGCTTAAGTCTAAAGCCTTGGGTCTAAGGAATTAGATCATAGGTGCAACCCATTATGTCTAAGCTGGTGGCTAATAATCCCTATTCACAGGTCAAAGCCTTAGCTGCTAGGTTTTAGGGCCTTGGACTCAGGTGCATGGCCTTAGGTTTAGATCTTAGGTGCAACACATTAGGTTTAAGCTGGTGGCTAATTGGTTCTATTCAAAGGTCAAAGCCTTAGCTGCTAGCTTTTGGGGCTTTCTACTAAGGTGTAATGCCTTAGGTTTAGATCTTAGGTCCAACACATTAGGTCTAAGCTGGTGGCTAATAGGCCCTATTCACAGGTCAAAGCCTTAGCTGCTATGTTTTAGGGCTTAAGACTAAGGTAATATCAAATTAAAGTTTGCGGTTCGAGAAATGGAGGATGCCAAGATAATATACTGCTATGATTGCGGGTTCGATCGCATAGTTCAACTAGAAGCAAATGATGAAGCTGTTGAGTTACCTGATAAGTGTTTTAAATCGCTGTGTTTCCTATGTCATAAGTCAGCATTTAAAGTTACGAGATGCGGACGTGATCTGTTGGCGGATCCCGATTATGAAGATGAAATGTCGGATGGTGACGAAAATGTTTGTATATTGTCTGAGATACCCTTTCAAGACTATCCAGGTCATGTGGGAATTTTAGATCAGCTGGGGTACTTGCAGTATTCTGATGAAGAAGACGATGGTTGAAAACTTATTTGTTCCAATCGCTATTATTTTTTATTGCTTTTGTATGGTGAAAACCCCCACTTCCCTCGTACTTCCTTCATACTTCCCTCGTACGTCCCTCGTACTTCCCTCGTACTTCCCTCGTACTTCCTTCGTAATTCCCTCGTACGTCCCTCGTACTTCCCTCGTACTTCCCTCGTACTTCCCTCGTACTTCCCTCGTACTTCCCTCGTACGTCCCTCGTACTTCCCTCGTACTTCCCTCGTACTTCCCTCGTACGTCCCTCGTACGTCCCTCGTACTTCCTAAATTCACTATTGGCAAAACCTGATCAAAATGCTGGAAAATGGTTGAAATTAGCCTATAATCAGATAACAACTGGCCCAAAACCAGGACTAGTCCTCACGCGGGACTATCTAAATACAAAAGTCCTTGCGAAGGACCATCTGAATACAATAGCCCCCACGCGGGACTAATCCTTGTGTAGGACCATTTAAATACAATAGCAAGCGGGACTATCTAAATACAATAGTCCTTACACGGGACTAGTCCTTACGTAGGACTGTTAGGAAATTCGCACTTCTTGCACAACTCTTGGCGCAGTCACCCTCCTCAATCAATGTTTTTATTCCTCGGAAATCCTGAAAAGTGCTGTAAAATTGCCAAAAAGTAGGCAAAAATCACTGACAACTGGTTAAAAATAGGTCTGTAGGGCTGTTAGGAAATTCGCACTTCCTCATGACCCCATCAAGGACTGTTAGGGAATTCGCACTTCTCGCACTTCCTCATGACCCCATCAAGGACTGTTAGGAAATTCGCACTTCTCGCACTTCCTCATGGCCTCATCAATTTTTTATGCCTCGGAAATCCTTAAAAATGCTTTGAAATTGCCGAAAAGTAGGCAAAAAATCACCGAAAATCGGTTAAAAATAGGTCTGCAGGACTGTTAGGAAATTCGCACTTCTCGCACTTCCTCATGACGTCGGAGTGACGTATATATACTACTTACTTCCTGTACTCGTTTTTATTCACTCCGCCCATTATGTATCAATGTACAGTGTTTAAGGACCATGTACAATTTACTTTCACTTTTTATTGGTGATATATCTCCAGATGTCCTTGCCTTAGTGAACATTGGCTTGAGAAGAATGAGGCTGAATTTCATAGGAAAATTGACACAATGACTTTGGCCAATGGTCTTTATCAAACAGTGCAAAAAATGGTGGTGTAGCAATACAGGGTGTCACAAAAAAGTGTACCTGGCTATACAGGACCTGATTCTACATGCAAAAATAAGTCAAAAATAAAGAATAAAAATTTTTGGATTTCTGCTTAGTTTAGCCGTAATCCGCCATTTTGTTTTTTATACATAATAATTTTTATTTCCGTGACTGTTCGTTGTATTAAGTTCAAATTTGGCATGAACCTTTATAACAGCAATGTCCATTTTCACAAAAAAATTATTTTTGTCCGATGTATATTTTCAAAATGGCGGCCATTTTAAATTTTTAAACTCAAATATCTCAAAACCGGTAAATTTTATCAAAATCTTACAAGAGACAAAAAATTTGACAAATAAAATTACCTAACTAATGGTACCAAGATTGTAAGGACCGAACAACAAATAACGGAGTGATTGCCATTTGTATGCATAAAATCATCGATTTTCCATTAAAATGCATGCAAATTTAGGTTATTTTTTAAGAAAAATCTCAATAACTCCATTATGTGTCGTCGGATCCTTACAAATTTGGAATAATTAGTTAGGTAATTTTATTTGTCAACTTTTTTGTTACTTGTAAAATTTTGATAAAATTTACCGGTTTTGAGATATTTGAGTTTAAAAATTTAAAATGGCCGCCATTTTGAAAATACACACCGGACAAAAACAATTTTTTTCCTGATAACGGACATTGCTGTCATAAGGGTTCATGCCAAATATGAACTTAATACAACGAACAGTCACGGAAATAAAAATTATTATGTATAAAAAACAAAATGGCGGATTACGGCTAAACTAAGCCGAAATCCAAAAATTGTTATTCTTTATTTTTGACTTATTTTTGCATGTAGAATCAGGTCCTGTATAGCCAGGTACACTTTTTTGTGACACCCTGTATATCTGAACTAGAGCATAAATTTTCAGCCTATAGACTTGACCACTTTTTGCTCGGATATGGACAGAGAGCTAAACGCATTGAAACTTGTGGATTTGTTTTTTACTGGTTGGATCTGTGTACAGACCCACTAGCGGGAATATTAATACATTTTTTAACAATCTGGACTGCTGTTAAATATGGCTGTCGAACTTTAATACGCCAATTATAATAGTCGGTGATTTCAATATTCATTTAGACACAGATGACACTAGAACCCATAGAATTTACTTTGTGCTTAAGTCATGGACTCTTTGTGACGAACCGAGCTGCAACCCTTGGTGACAAATGTCTGGATACCTTCGCTACTCCCGTTGACACAAGGGAGTGTGTGACTTATGTTGTGGATCCGGTTGTTGCCGACCACAGACCAGTAATCCTGAATGTTCCATCACTAGGTTTAAGTGAATAAAAAAAATCTAGGTTCTCTAGTTATACTAGACTCATAAGATTAATCAATGATGATATACTTTATAATTTTAAGTTGTCTCTGATGACTATTAATTGGAATACAATAATTCAAATGAATGACCCTAAGGTGGCCTTTGACTCATTTTTTCAATTTTTTTTATTGAGCTTTTTGAGCAGACACTCCCACCTAAAGTTTTACCGAATTATAGGGCTTCAAATGGACCAAAGAACTCTAGTAGACCTACCTGTAAGTCTTGGTATACACCTGACTTAGCTCACCTGAGGAAATTTGTTCTTGCCTTAAACGATAGGTACAAGAATTGTAATAATGAAGCTGAAAGATGTAAACTGGTATGCCTTGTACCTAAAAAGTAAAAGGAATTACCGAGTTAGAGTAGACGAAGCCTAGAAAAATGCTAACATGAATTAAATTGGGACTGCAAAAAATCCATGTAAAGCGGCTTGGAATATTATTAATCGGGTTTCAAAGCAAACTCCATCTCTCAAGTGCACTGCAAGCCCTGATGAATTTAACTCTTTTCTTATTGGGGAGGTAGATAGAATAATTAACTCTGTGACCACTTTGAGCACTGGCAGCAATACTGGGACCCAGACTCTTAATAGGCCCATAGATACTTACCTTACGGACTGGTCTTATGTTACGCCGAAGTCATCAAAATAATAATAAATTTCAAGTGTCAAGATGTTTATTGGATGAACATTGTCGTCTTGAAGTATGTTGCCGAAATTATTGCTTATCCCCTTGCTACAGTTTTAAATGTTTACATAAGACATGGTATATTTCCTGACTCTCTTTAACTACTACTCAGTGCGGACGCGTGGCAGTTGTGCTCCCCGGTTTTTCGTATTTTTGAGTGTTTTTTTTTTTCGGAGTTTCCGCGTTCCACGCTATTGGATTGTGTGTGGTCGTGACCTGGATGTGTGGGTGAAGTTTGGTGACTTTTGGATTATATTTCGAATTTTTGTGAGTTTTTTTTAAGTTTTGGACTCAACGACCCTTTTTTGGAAAAAAGTAAATGGACAATAACTTGGGGCCCCTTTAGAAACTTTAAAGTCTGACTTTGACATAAGTTTGAGGTGATTTTTCTGAACAATTTGACACCCCACTCAAGGGGCTAGAACCACATTTAAGGGGGGGGGGGGGGTGGCGTGGGGCAATTTTTGAAAATCTCAAAAAAGCCCACGACAACTCCGGATGGGGTCGGATTACAGGTTCCAACAAGTTGTCCTAGAATAGATAATTTTTAGAAAAAAATTTAGGTTAAGTTTCATGGACATAGCTCTAAGGGTTTTTGAGAGTGGCAATTTTTTGTAAAATTTTGGAAACCGGAAGTCGCACACGTGGTTTTCAAATTTTGGAAAAGACAGTAGTGTGACACATCATTGGATTCGGCTTGACCTCTGGTGTTCAGCGACATATGGTTTCTGGGGTCTAGCCCCAAAATTGGAGCCCTCAGGCCCGTTTTTGGAACTTTTTTTAAGTTTGGGCCCCCACCCTGCCACTGGGGCCGATGTTTTTTGGACCTTGTTAAAAGTGTAGATCTCAACGTCCCGGATTTTTTGATATGCCGTTTGTGACATTCGGACAATTTTTGGAAAAGTTATCGATTCATTGATTTTATTGATAAAATAATAGCCAAGTAGAGTAGAAATACCGGTCCTATGACAAAAAAATCTTTTTTCCCAAAATTGTTTGTTTTATGTTTTTCTCATGTTTATTATGTTATTAAGTGTGTTTGAGCTCTAAGAACCCATTTCTGGACTTTGTAATTTTTTTGGGAAATATGAAATTTGGAATTTTTTTTTTAAATTTTTTTGGAACTTTTATTGTAGTGTTTGGTCACTGCTGGAACACTGAAAACCATTCACCATTCTCAATTTGTGCTTTTTTGATCTGATATTTTCGAATTATGATGTGCTGAAGTGTTTCCCATGTATGTAGATAGTGTGTTAAATAGTTAGAACATTTAGGGTTAATTTTTTTTTAACTTTTTTTGCAAATTTCTTCTAGGGGTGGGCGAGTGCTCGACTAAGAGTAATTACTTGAGTAGTTAGCACTACTCGGTATCGAGTCGAGTAGTGATAGATACTCGTCCAAACGAGTCGAGTAGTTGATAACTCCGTGTGTTTTTACGAAATCGGTACGGCAAATCGCCGATTTCGTTGGTGTTGTTCATATTTGACAAATAAAGAACAGAAAATGGTATTGTTTGTGCTTTATTCATTTTCCCATACCTTTTTAAATTGTTTAATTTACAAACATACTAACCCCATCGGCAACCAAAACTGAGTCATCAATTTTGAATTACAACCCCAGCAGACGGCAAGGAGAAAGAACGACGGCAGACGAAAGACATCAAGTAAGTTGCGCAATAGTACCATAGAGTAACGTAATAAATAACTGTAGTTTACGTAAGTATATTGGTATAAAATATTTAATGCGAGGAAAAACCTGAATCGTTATTTCCAAAATATACAAACAGGATTGAGTTCCAACAAATCTTAATAAAATTTGTCATTGGGTTCTCTTGATTAAAAAATACATTTACTATACATTTTAACGATATTAAAAATGGAAAATAAAGAGTGGTGTTTGTTATATGAAACAAATTAAAATAGTTTAAACATTAAATTGTTTATTAAAATTTCTTAGCTCAAATAATTCATTGCCATTGAAATATATTGATCTATTACGAAGGACAGTAATCACCATTATATTTGGTTGTCACATTATTGAGTAAGGTAGATACCGGTAATATTCGTCCTTGATGCAAAAATGATTAAAGAATATTTTTTCCTAACAACGAACGTTAACTGGGTTTGTGATTACTTGTAGGCCTAATCCATGTTCAGAACTATTTCAAAGGGACAAGTATCAATCAGCAATATTGTTTTTACTATTAGCGAATTTCCCATAGGGAATAAGCTATTACCGTAGGTCTCATGGTAAGACCTATGCCCGGGACCATGTTACTTTTTCGTTTTTAGGTGCCCAGACACCAAAAATTATAGTCACTAAAATTTGTGTATATATATATGTATATATTTATATATATATGTATATATTTATATATGTATGTGTCCCTAGGCACGATAACTCTCGTAAAAACGGTCCGATCGACACCAAATTTGGTAGAGATGTGTAATCCTACGTTTATTCGGATGAGTTCGTAAACCAGACATATCGACCTACCGGGAGGGGTAGTTTTGGGGGGTTTTATACCCCAAAAATGGGTTTTTTGCATTTTTCATGTGTAATTTTTAAAAATTTTAAATTTTTATTTGGACCATTGGATTTAGCTAAAAAAAACACACAATTTAGTATTTTGAAGCTTTGCTCTATCTCCATTGGTTACCGAGATATTAAAAAGTCTAAAGACAGTATATTGTATTTTGAAGCTCCAATGTTAATCTTATGGAGAATAAGGATGTGTTAATATTTCTCTTATTAACCAATATTTTTGGATGAAACTTGGTATTTAGCATAATTTGGTTGAGATTCAACCATTTATGCTAAAAAATCTTGGTTTTTATGCTTATCATGGCAGCAAACCTGCATACTCTTTTCCCATGTTAATCATATGGAGAAAAGGCGAACTCCTTTAGCAATGGACAGATATTGATAAAACTTAGTATATGGCTTTATATGGACGAAATAAATTGTTTTTATACCAAAAACCTTCTTTTAGTGTTCCCCATGGCAGCATACCTGCATACTCTTTCCCTATATTAATCATAAGGAGAATAGAAATTTAACCCCCTATTTATGAGCATGTGATGATATTTGGTTTGCAGGTTTATGTGGTGATAATTAATATTACTAATTTGGAAATTCGCTGAGTACGCAGGTCTGCTGCGACGGGGGGTATTTATGGTAGGTAGGGCTACTGCGTCACGCTTCATGTCAAAACTTTCAAGATATTATTAGGTTGAACTGTATGATAGCAGACGTCTTTCTTCTTAATACTTAAGACGTGACGTAACACATCAACATATATATAAGCCCCCAAAGTAAATTCAAATCTCAAATACGTGTTGGTAATAGTGAACAGTTGCCGTCCTGCGTCTGATCTGCCTTCTGCCGCTCTGTCGTATGGGATAGAAATTCTTATTGTTGAGTAAGCTGATAACAAGTTTTAAAGTTTTCTTTGTCAATGTGATTGCGATAAAATGTCTTGAAAGTTGTCCGTGATTTCACAGATAATTTATTACAGCTCTGTGGTAATAGTGTGTAGTTTAGGCTAAGTAAAAGTTCGCATTTATTTGTTGTTTAGTTAGTGTTTCAAGATGATTGGTGAAAATGAAGATGACTTGCCATCACTCGATGAACCCAAGTTGGTCGAGGAGAGACCAAGTTCAACAAGCACGCAACCCAAACCAGTAAGTTTAAGTGAGGGTATCAAAGTAAAAAAGCACCTATATGGAAACATTTTCAATTATCTGATGAAGGTCAAAAGGCTGAATGCAATTACTGCAGGACTAAAATAGCACTAAAGTCTTGCAGCACCACAAGTCTGCATAGACACCTCACAGCGAAGCATAAAAAAGAATCGGAGGGCTTTATTTTGGAACAAAATGTGAAGGCAGAAATGGAAAAGGCAAAAATAGTGGCAAAAAGCCAAAGCCTAAAGCCAAACAACAAACATTGAGTCAGTGTTTTGAACTACAATCAGTCTGGCCTGGTGACCACCCAAAAGCTAAAGTGTTGACCAATAAAATTGGTATATGGATGGCGAAGAATCTCCATCCATATTCATTGGTAGAAGAGGAAGGCCTAATTGACGTACTAAAAGAGGCTTCACCTAAATACAGATTGCCTTCTAGAAATATATTTCTAGAAGGATTATTCCAGAGTTGTATCAGCCAACTAAAATCAAAATGAAAATTGAAAATGACCTACCCATGACTGAATCATTGAGCTTTAAGTCCGACTTATGGACATCAAGAAACAATGACCCCTTTCTGTCTCTCACATTACACTATATGTCAGGAGATTTTAGGTTAATAAGATTTTGTCTTGCCAATGAGTGCCTTCCGGGTGAACGTTTCCCTCTTTAAAATTACTGTTTTTAATATATTATATTGTATAACATTTAGAATTTATACGATACTTGAAAATTAGAAGATTAAATGATTTCCACTTTAAAACCAGTAGTGATGTAATTTCCAAACTGTTCGGCAAAAATGTAACTGTCTTGAGTTCAGCATCATAAAAGTTTCCATTTGAAATATTTATATAAAACAAGGATGTTTAGTTTGTTTATTTATAAGAAAACACAGACATACAGACAGACACACGGCAAACTAAACCAGATTTAACCATACATTACAAAAATAATTTTGCCCGCTTCATTCTAAAAGTAACCTGGTGAAGTGTTGGTTAATACTTTTGTGGGATACTGTTTTTATGTTAAGGACAAGGTAGATTGTAAATACAAATAAGATGGTTAGCGCACGTAAACTGCAAACTAATCATTTATTGCTTAGTTTTAAGGCGATTACCAAACGCCGATTTGCGGACTAAATCAAGACGGAAAATCAAAGATTTTTTATGAGATCAGTAAATGATATTAGTAAAATTATCCTGAGAAATTTATTTCAGTCAAACTCATCGAAACATACATACAAACTTTAACTTTAAATTCAGAGTAGTATGAAATTGAAAACCCCTTTCAGAGGTTCTTTCAAGTAAAAAAAAGGAAATCTTTATGAAATGTAAGATACCAAGGTTCTATTTTCATTCAAGGGCTTTGAGATCTCGCATTGCTACTAATCTGTTGCGACCGGCTGAGTCGGCACATTGCGAGCCAGACGACGAGATGTCCGACACCGATCATCCCCCGTTTACCACGACCCTCCACGAGCGCCAGTGCAAGTGCTGCTACTTCGGCCTCCCCGAGATACGAAAGTGAGGTTGAAACATTTCAATTAGACAACGACCCTGAACAACCTGATGTAGAATACGTTATTGAAGACTTCTCTCAGCATGGGGAAGCGGATGATTAAATAATAAGAGCTAGTGCCGTCACATATTTGAGTGGAGTGGTATTACCCCATTTGGAAAGGGAATACCACTGTAATGATTATTCAAAAGCTTTAAGTAAAGAAAAGAGAATTCTAGAAAATGTTACGAACTATTTGTTCATTTTAAAGCATACAAGACCAAAGTTCCCTCTGATTTTGGCAATTTAAAATGCCATCAATTGAATTTTGAGCTGTAATGGACATGTAAATTGCTGTATTTGAAAACAATATCAATAGACTGATAACGTAAAATAATGGTAAGAAAACTCTGGTTTCTTTATGCGTTTCTAGAGTCAGCGAGGAATTTTTAAATTGGTTAGTCCAATGTCACATTTACAGAATGTTCTGTATTGAAAAGGTTGTATTAATTAAACTGCAATATGATGTTTAAAGGCGCTCATGCCTCTTAGGGCTAACTAAACCAACTCAAAAACGGAAATCACAAGAGATTAATATTAAAGAAGTGCAGAAAAAAGTTGGGAGAAAGATGTTTTATTAAGTTTCAATTGAACCGGAACAGAAAGTACAAGGTAAATGCTTTGTATGTTGGGTAGCCTACATGAACTAAAAAGATTTTCTTCACTGTACAAATAAAGGAATTATAATTTTTTTTTAATCGTAGTCAGTGGGTCGTAAAAACAACGTAACTTATTATTTTTTTATTATCTTTTTTGTAAGTAACAAGAGTAGTTTGCCCTAAATGTAATAAAACTTATATATGCTTTATTAAAAAGTTTAAAACTTGTAAAATATGATCGTGAATGTTATTTAAATTATGTAAAAAGTACAGTATAGCTTAGTTTATTTTGTAGATTTCACCACCGGTGCTCCATTGTTTAGTACTATATTAAACTGTAAACCGTGCAATGATTAACATTCTATACTATAGTTATTCTGGAATAATTTTAAGGAGTAAAATTTGTATTTCAAGATATCATACTAATAACATAAATATCATTTTTTAGGTATTGGGTTCATAGAAAATTCACTTCAAGTTAAAGAGAATTTTAAAAGCCATAAAGTTAGGCGTAAGTTCTTCAAGTTAACTGAATATTATCATTTGTTGGCATTATTTTAGATTTAAAATTTAATTTGAAAAACATATAATTATGCACAGTCTAAAAAATTTCAGTCTGTAAAAATTGTACACGGATTATATTTCATATAATTTTATGTTTTTAAAATGTACTGCATTACAATAGTTAAATTACATTAATTCTTTAAAACACTGTGAACAATTAGTTTGCCCTTTATATATTATGCACTTACAAATTTTGCAATCAACTTTAAAATAAAAAATGAATTTTTTTGCATTTATGTACTTGTATTTCTCTTTAAGGTCAACCCCTTATATACATACATTGTTTCGGCGGTGAGCCCAAAAAAATAAATTATCTGTATTTCATGAATATATTAACGTTTTGTAGAATTAATTAAATTGATTAGGCCTATTGTACAAGATAATAAACAATTTACAAATGTTTGTGTTTTTTGAATAAAACTTATTGTTATAAAAGATTGAATTTTGTTCTGAAGTGCATTCAATGCCTTCAATTCCATCATGAGATTGCCTGTTCTCAAATTTGACGAACTGCTTGAATTAGTAACACCTTTGATAAAAAAGGAAGATACAAAACTAAGACAAGCAATATCATGTCGAACTAAACTAGAGATAACACCAAGATACATTGCGACGGGTGACAGTTTGAAATCATTACAGTACTTGTTCAGAGTGCCACACAATAAAATTTCTACGTTTCTGCCAGGAGTGCTGAAGGCAATTTATGAAGTACTACAGCCCTTTGTACAGGTAAGTGTTTTTCTTGGATAAATAAATGTGGCTTATACCTGCCAGAAGGTAAACCAAAACGCGCCAAAAAGTAAATTAATTATTTAATGAATTCTATATCATTATTTCAAGAAAGGTGTTGATGGTATTAAAACCATACTTAGCATAAGTATTTAAAAAATTTTTGGTGAAGGGTTTTATAAAAAACAATTTTTGTTTCTGTTCAAAAACAAAATTTATTTATTTTCATTATGTTACAAAACATACAAAATACATCAAATACATTTATTTAAATTTCATCTTAAATTAATAAAATATTTTATTAATTAATAACTCACTAAATGGTTTTTGGTACTGTAGGTACTTTAGTTTTATTCTCGATTTTCTACCTGCGCATCGCCTATATTAATAAGAGCTTCTTGGAGCACATCAAATGAACTCGTAATCAACGGTTCCTCACTTGAAACATACACATAATCATTAAAGGGTGTGTAACCGTTGTCATTACTGTTTGAGTTGGCTGTAGATAATACTAGTTGCACTTCGTTTAGCTGTGCCAACCATTCCTGAGGTATTAGTTCTTGAATTTTTTTTTTTAAATCAGGAAACTTCTCATAGGCAATTAACGTAACTGAGACGCAATATGTTTTGAAAATGCATCGTATTGGTCCTCGCCTGGTTTTGTCTCCTTTAGACCTGTAGATGCAAGCTCAGCAATACCTTGTCATTTATTGAGCAGATTCAAAACGTGATGGGTATTTAGTTGTACAGTTGGTTTTCAAAGTTTTCGCAGGGCGAGGAGGAACAATTTTACTGGAGCTTCTTATTTGTGACAGGCTCAGGTTTGGAGTTGTCCACGTTTCGTTTATTCCATCAACAAAGTCCAAACTTTCACCATCAACATCTTGATGTGTCTGGGTTGTATTTATATGTACAGATTCTAAAATACATGTACATATAAATACTGAATTTATTTTAATTTTCAGGTACCTAGTACTGAGGAAGAATGGACTGAAATCCAAAATGTTTTTGAAACAGCTTGGAATTTTCCCAACTGCTGTGGGGCGCTTGATGGAAAGCATTTGCAAATAAGACGGCCATTCAATTCAACATCACAGTTTTATAATTACAAAGGAACCTACAGCATTGTGTTATTTGCATCTGTTGATGGGGATTACTGTTTTCGGTATATTGATGTTGGCAGTGATGGTAGAGCCAGTGATGGTAGAGCCAGTGACAGTACAATTTTTCAAACATCGACATTGATGAGTGCTTTGGAACAAAACTTATTAGGTTGGCCAGAGTTGGGTGTGTTTGTTGGTGATGACATTTTCCCCTTGTCTTCCAACTGGTTAAAACCATATTCACATCGAAATTTAACTTTACCTGGGAGAATTTTCAATTACCGTTTGTCCAGAGCAAGACATGTCGTTGAAAATGCTTTTGGAATATTGGCTGCGAGGTTCAGGGTTTTTTCAAAACCAATTCCACTACGGCTGAACTTGTAATCAAAGCGTGTTGTTCCATACATAACTGGCTGAGAATGACTGCATCTCTAACGTACTTCCCCCCTGGTTCAGTTGATGAGGAGGACACAAGTACAGGAGTAATGAACTTGGGCTCATGGCGACAGGTACAAACAGCTATGGCACCAATCAATAAACTGTATAGTTCAAACAACATTTCAATGGACGGTGAAGAAGTATGGAAGAGCTATTGTAATGTATTTATGACATACATGAGTGTGCCATTTCAGAAAAAAAAAATGTGTAAAGTAAAATGAAGCGAGACAGAGGGTGAAAAGAGGATTTTTTTAAAAGACATGTTTTAGTTGTAGAAAGTCTTTCTTATAATTATTGTAATTTTCATTGTTTCATTAAATGAGTTTTTACTACTACTATTGTGTATGAATTAAAAATTATTTAGCAAAATGGGGTTTTATTCAATACTTAAAGAATTTAGATTATTTACTAACATTTACCACCATGTTAACTTAACTCCCCAGTTTGATAAAAAATATGTCAATTTTTTTATTTTTCTCCAAGTCTATATTAACAGGTCGAAACAGTTAGTTATGTATTAAGGAGGTTAAGTGAGTATTTTTATCGCTTGAGCTAAACACTTGCGAAAGCGACAAAATACACTTTACACGCGAAATACATACAACATTTTAACTACAACTGCAGTTTTTTATTACTATATTATAAAAACTTACATATCGTGCCCTTGTCTCTGAACTCTCAATTTTGAGGTTTTGTAAAATGTATGAGTCAAATGAAATACTAATAGAAATTTTTTAAATGAAATAGCTGAGGGAAATTTTTTGAAATAGGGCCTATTTTATAACGATTGTAATAGCTACCACATACACCACGATACACTTGCCAAATTAGAAACCGATGGTCTACCAGATATGACGGGATTCAAGAATGAATCCCGTCATATTCATTTATTTAATGAAAACTATTAGGTTATTATTCACGGATAAAAAATGCAATTCCGAATATAACTTGACCTAACCTAAATAATGTATTCGTATTTAACGGTTTTCAATCCAACACATCGCATATTTATTATGACTTATAAATAGAAAAAGAAGTCCCCCCCCCCCTATTTCTTATCGGCACGTTTAGAGTTAGAAAACTGTACCTTCACTCATAGATACTAGACCTAACATAGCACATTCCATAGTACTTACTGACTATTTACACCCAAGGGGGGTTGGCCTACGAAGAGTAAGTTTAAATCTTAAATAATGGAAGTATAGGGCGTGTTGTACATCAAATTAAAGGTCTTTTAGCGAATTTCCCATAGGGAATAAGCTATTACCGTAGGTCTCATGGTAAGACCTAAGCCCGGGACCATGTTACATTTCGTTTTTAGGTGCCCAGAGACCAAAAATAATAGTCATTAAAATGGTTGTATATATATAATGTTGTGTATATATATATAATGTGTGTATATAGATATATATATATGTTTAATATGTTATTTAAAGGAATGACATTTTTGTATATATATATATATATATATATATATATATAGTGTATATATATACATAAATATATATATATATGTATGTGTCCCTAGACACGATAACTCTCGTAAAAATGGTCCGATCGACACCAAATTTTGTAGAGATGTGTAATCCTACGTTTATTCGGATGAGTTCGTAAACTAGACATATCGACCTACCGGAAGGGGTAGTTTTGGGGGGTTTTGTACCCCAAAAATGGGGTCTTTGCATTTTTCATATGTAAATTTAAAGAAATTTAAATTTTTACTTTGACCATTGGATTTAGCTAAAACAAACACACAATTTAGTACTTTGAAGCCTTGTTCTATCTCCATTGGTTACCGAGATATTAAAAAATCTAAAGACAGTACGTTGTATTTTGAGGCTCCAATGTTAATCTTATGGAGAATAAGGATGTGTTAATATTTTACTTACTACCCAATGTTTTTGGATGAAACTTGGTATTCAGCTTCATTTGGTTGAGATTCATTCATTTTTTGTAAAAACTTCTTGGTTTTTGTGCTTATCATGGCAGCAAACCTGCATACTCTTTTCCCATGTTAATCATATTGAGAATAGGTAAACTCCTTTAGCAATGGACAGATATTATTGAAACTTAGTATATGGCTTTATATGGTCGAAAAAAATTGTTTTTTTTTGCTAAAAACCTACTTTTAGTGTTCCCCATGGCAGCATACCTTCATACTCTTTTCTATTTATCATAAGGAGACTAGACATTTATTTCCCTTTTTATGAGCATGTGATGATATTTGGTTTACAGGTTTATGTGGTCAAAATTCATATTACTAATTTGGAAATTCGCTGAGTACGCAGGTCTGCTGCGACTGGGGGTATATTAGCAAAACACGTAGCCTAAATTCGGAGTTTAAAAGAACGATCCAGTCCAAAATGGCGGCCAGTCAAAGTCTACATGAAAACTCCGTAAGAAAAATATTAAATTGGTATAACTTCTGACTCGTCAGTCCTTTTGAAGTGCGGTTTGCGGAAACGGTTCTACAGATGAAGCACTTTAATATGATATAAAAAATTACCTATTCTGATCCTATGATTGCTATTACCTACACCATAAGATAACCCCCATCAGGCCATACCGTCAGCATAGGTTATAACGCATATCATATTAAAGGGCTTTGTTAGTAGAAAGCGTTGCGACAAACCGCACTTGAAAAGGACTTACAAGCTAGAAATTATATAAATTTACAATTTTGCTTATGGAGTTTTCATGTAAACTTTGAATAACCGTCATTTTTGACTGGATCGTTCCTTTGAACTCCGAATTGAGCAACGTGTTTTGCTGATAAAGACCTTTAATTTGATTTGCAACACACCTTATGCTTCCACTTAAGATTTTTACATTTTAACTTTAAAATGTCAATACCCCCATGAAAACGATTTGAATAGATTTGATCAAAGATAATCAGACTGGAACAGATTTGATCAAGTTTGAACAAAACTGATCAACTTTGATCAAAGAAGTTAATCAGGCCTGATCAGGTATCATCAGGCCTGAATAAAGTTGTTAAAATGCCTTGATCAGTCTTGATCAAATATGTTCAAGCCTGACCAAAATTGATCAGGCCTGTTTAGTTGAAGTCAGATTTGATCAAATATCTTGGATCAGGGTTGATCAAGTGTGTTGAAGCATAGTTAACTTAAAATTTTACATTTTTTCAGCCTACACGAAACAACGTGGAATTATTATATATTTTTAATAATGATTATAATTGGTTATCGGTAATAGTTATCGCCAAAAGTGATCCTCTAATTGTCAAATTCGGAAAAAGATTATTTAAAAATCATCGGGAAGCACAACATCGGAAGTATGTATCGACAAGGATGAGAGATTTGGCAAGACTATTTCTTCAAATGGAACAAGAAAGCAACGAAATCAGTACGTTCGAAGACTGTATACAGCCTTACAATTTTGACCTCTTGGTTAAGGCAATTCAAACCCTAGGGGGTTTTGATGAAAAAAAATGGAACTGTTGAGGTAATAAGCATAGCTCATCGTTTTTGTTCATCACTAAAATCTTGTGCTGACATACTTCTCTCGGAAAGTATTAAAGGGAAAGAAATAACAGAAGAAGCAAGGTCAATACGGTCTAAGATGGGTCGATTTGAACACCTGATGAGAGCAGAATGGAGATTTGAGATCGGCACAAACGCAGAGAAAAGTCGCAAAAGAAACCATGCAAAGAAAACGGACATATGCCCCTTGGATGACGACATTGCTTTAGTAAGCAGTGAATTAAAAAAAGAGTATGAACCGTTAATACCTGCTTTGCATGACAACCCCTCTGCATTCAACTTCCAAGCCCTATCCAAGGTTATTATAGCCGACATCATCATTCTCTGCCGTAGACGTCCCGGAGAGGTTGTTAGGGAAACTGTGGAACAGTATTCTAAACTGACATGTGATGAAGACTCCTTGCATCAGTTCCAGAATCTACTGACTTCTAAAGAGCAAAGCGCCTTTGAAGAATTATCAGTGTTTCACGTCCCTGGGAAAAATAACACGAAAGTCCCTATTCCTCCTGACAAGAAATATGAAGAGAGGTATTGAATCTCTCCTCCAACATAGAAGACAATTAAATATGCCATGTGACGAATCAGCATTGCTCTTTCCAAGACCCGACAGTGATGAGACTATGATGGGTCGATCATCATATCTGAAATAAGCAAGAAATACGACATAAAGAAACGGGCTCACTTTACTGCAACAGGGCTAAGACACCATATAGCTAAAACATCCTAACTTTTTGAAAATGACGGAAACTTCACTGAAAACTTGGCGACTTTTATATGCCATACACTGCAGGTTCATAAAGGTAATTACAGGCTGCCTTTGTCAGTTATTGAGAAAGCGAAGGATGGTAGTAGGCTGCTACAAATCGCTAAAAAAACGTCAAAACCTACGTCTACGTCAACTCCAACTTACGGCAGCTATGAAAACGCAAAATGTTGTACGTTTTATAATCAAGGACTGGATAATAGTAGGCTTCTAACCACAAACAGATCTTCTGATTCTACACCACCGTCAACTTCCGTCAGCCAAGAAAGTACGAGTTCCACATTTAGCAATCAAGGACTGGACAATAGTAGGCTGCTAATCACAAATATATCTGAGTCTACGCCACCGTCGTCAGCTAGAAACGAAGCTAAAGTAACGATCCAGGAAGAAGATAATAACGATACGGAATATACGCCTGAATTTCAAGATTCTTCACAAGATGAAGAAGTTGAAGAAAATGACCAATTAAAAAGAAGAAAACCAAGGTTGTTCCGTGGGCACCAGAAGAAAAGCAATGTATTTTAAAAGAGTTTGGTCATTTGATGAAACAGGGTGTGAATCCTAAACGTGACGACGTTAGAAAGCTATATGCGAACGAACCCATTCTACGAAAAAGACCAATCACCTCAGTTTATGCATATATTAAAAATATTGTTAAAAAAAGTTCAAACACATTTGAATCAGTATAATATACTTTAATGCAATTTAAAGCACTTGTTATAGTTATTGTAGTTATTGTAAGCAATAATATCAAGCGTTATTTTATATTTACAATTATAAATGAATATTTATAACGTGTGTTTATAATAACTACAATTACCAAATGTTCCGAATAAATATATACACAATTTATCTCTTCTTCCCGTTTTCTTCCTTTTCTCCTTCTTCTATTTTTGGGGGCCGAGCTTGGTTGAAGGAAAAGTAAGTTGAAGGAAGCTTAGTTTATCGAAGGTGGAGGGGCCGAGGATTGGTGAACAAAATAAGATATTGTAATCATAAAGTATCTGCTATTGTTCACCAAAGCTCGGTCCCCCAACTTCAGTTGGGAAATGTGTCATTCAGAGATATGCTTGTCGGAGTTGTGCCAATCGGAGTTATGCTTGTCGGAGCTGTGCTACCCCCAACCCTACTAGTCACTAATAACCTTACCTAACTTAACCAAACTTAGCTTAACCTAACCTAAAAACCTAACCTAACCTAACTTAACCTTACCTTACCTAAGCTAAGCTAACCTAACATATCCTAATCTAACATAGGCTAGGCTAATCAAACCTAACCTATCCAAAACTAACCCAAAAAACTATTAGGTCATTATTCACAGCTAACAAATGCAATCCCGAAGGCATTACTCCGAACGAAAGGCAGTTTCCGAAAATGCACTGTTTTGCAAGCTACTATTCAGAATTTCACTGTTCTGATAAGCAGTGTTGAGAACGGCACTACTCCGAATTTTCTTTTGGAACAGTGATTTTCGAAACAGTGAATTTCGGAGTAGTGAATTTCGTACTGATGAACTTGTGGTTTAGTTTCTTCGGAGCAGAGAATTCCGGAAAAAAACCAAACCAAACTTAACGTAACATAACAATCTAACCTAACCAATGCTAACTCAACCTAACCTAATTTAACTCAACCAAACCTAATAAACCCAACCTATCCTAACCTTACCTCACCTAACCAAATCTAACTTAACCTAACCTTACTCTAAGCTAACCTAACCTAACATATCCTACACTGAACCACTGTAACTTTGGTTTATATATGTCCTCCGTGCCTGCTCCGCTTTTCTTTGATTTTTTTATTTTGTTAACTTCATTACGGTACGTGTCACGAATCACTTTGATCTTCTTCTTAAGAACATCTTCTTGAAAAGAGAGCTCGGCTTCTTCCAAGTCCTTAATTAAATCTTGGTAATCTTGTTGTTTATTGTCTCGTTTCAAATACTCCGGAGAGGTTATGTCCCAAAGACAAGGATATTTTCCATACATGTTCAAAAAATTAATCACTTCTACCCCTCCCCACTTTGAATCACTCATTATTACTTAAGTAATTATTCAAAATGAACGAGAATGAACCAATCAGGAAGACAGCGAGTGGTGCAAGTAGCCGCTAGTCCGCTATTAAAGATGTCACACTGGGCAACAGGTCGCTTCCTCATTGTTGCTAGTTGGTCACGTGACTCACTAGCGCAGATTACTAGCACGAAAAGTTGGACATGTTCAACATTCCATGCTAGTAACATTTCACTACCGCGCTACTCTTAGTAGCTGCTACTGCCTATGTCACATTGGCTACTTAGTAGCTGCTAGTAAAGTAGCATAGTGTGACACAGCCTTAACAAACTAAACTTTAGCCACTGATATCGTGCCAACATCTGCTCCGGCGGCGCCGGGATGTCTGGTTGGGCGCCGGAGCAACAGCGCTGCTGCCATCTAAAGCCGCATTTACACTATACAACTTGTTATATAAACTTATGTTTGTAAAACATGTTTTATACAACTTTTGTTTTTAAATCTTGACCTTGTGTTTATGAAACTTTTGTTGTTTAACATTTCATCTTATGCGCTAAACTTCAGTCTTAAACATGTTTAACAAAAGGCCACAGTCATCATGAGTGCTTGCGACGATGATGTGTTGGCTGCTGCCACATGTGTTGTGATATGCTGCGCTAGAAAGAAAAGAGCAAAACGTCGCTTTTGGGTACGTCCTTTGTTGCAAGCTAGGAGTAAGTACGGTGGCAGTGATATGTTACAAGATTTAGAACAGGATGACCAAGATTTGTTGGCAGGGGAATTGAGGACTGATGGGAGCTTCAAGAACTTTTTAAGGATGACAAGTGCGGACTTTGAGTACTTGATACTTCTTATAGGAGAACGAATCGAGAAGAAGTGCACATCGTCCTTCATCGTCGTTTAAATAAATCCATTTTGCATTTTCCTCATCTGCTCCTCTGCCCGACTTATAAACCTTTTTACACTCCCGATTGAATTGGTTTGTCAACTTTCTTTCTTTCTTTTTACACTCGCCGGCTGGAACTCCAAACTTATTGTCTAATTCAGAAAATACGTCGTGCCTTTTGTTTCGGTTTTTAAAATCATATACCGTCGTGTCCCATAGCAATTTTCTCTCCTTTTACTGTTCGATGAGCTGAAACGCGTCTGACTGGCGCCACTCCATCACAAACGGTCCACTAACCACTCCACTAACTTAATAAACACTTTACCTACAAATAAAAGCACGTGTTGTAGGCGGCAGCAGGAAGCGTACTGACATGACAGAACAGATGTTTGGTCAACAAGTTTGACGTTTTAAGAAGGTATCAAACATGTTGTACAACAAAAGTTTATAAAACACAAATTTCCTTTGATCTTTCCGACACGGCTCGGGAAACCTGCAACCTGTTGCAAAACATGATTTTTTTGTTTTAAAACACGTTTGTTGTACAACTTGTTTAAGAAATTTCATTGCATTGTTAAACATGTTCAAACCAATTACTATAATTGGTTGCATAATAAAAGTTTATAAACAAGTTGTATAGTGTAAATGCGGCTTAACGGCAATTAGGAGAACTACGTCGGCCATCTTTTCGACGTTCGGGACACCCGGTGTCCCCATCAAAAGCACCACACTGATCTTCCCTCTGTAATATTACTTCTCTGTGCATTCGCCATGTAGTACATACAAATCCCAACTGTGACAAAACTTTGTTTGCACTTTATTTTATAATATTTTTAGTCAAATCTCTTATGATTTTGTATAACAGTTTTGCGTGTCGCTTGTGTACTAGTAAGTCTGCGACAGTTATACGCTTCGCAACATCATTTAAAAATTAATTTAAAGTATTATTTAATTTTTCTGTTCAATTCCTCGCATGTAATAAAGGCGTCTTTTACTGAACGCCCTAACTCCAAATTATAGTTTTTTTTTTTTTTTTTTTTTTTTTTTTTTTTTAATACTGCCATAAATACTTTTATGACAGGCATTTTTCGCTTTTTAATACTTCTGCTCGGAAAAGACGTCCTTTTTCTATAAATGCTTCATGCATTAGTATGATATTCAACAGAAACCGCCTGTTAGTTCCACTATACAGCCATTCCACAATTAAACCCTAGCTTAAAATTCTGAATTTTTTATACTCACAGTTCATATGATACTAGGAAGAGAAAGGGCGGAAATGACAAATTCAGAATAGTTTTTATTTATGAATTTTGTGTTTTATGTTCAACAGAAACCGCCTGATTATATAAATATAAATATATATATATATATATATATATATATATATATATATATATATATATATATATATATATACACACACATATTCATGGCTATATAGTCAATGTTGAATGCCCCTGTAAGCCTCCTTACATGTGAAATCAAAGTTAAGTATGAAAAAAAAAGAAGAATATCTAAATTACCTGTTAGATATCATTTGGAGAATTAACACATCAATTTTTAAGCGTGATATCTAGAATATTTACATAGTCCATTAATATTTAACCACTCCATTTTATCCCTACTCTTACTTATATTTAAAATTCGCATTGAAGGTTTTGATTATTTTACACGAGATTTTGCTGAACATTTTGTATAGAAATATTTGTTCATTTCCCCAAGTGTTTTTTATTCTTTATACAAGAGCCTGTCTAAGGAGGCCTAATAATAAAAAATTAACAATTTTTAAAGTTTTCGTAAGTCATGATTTGACGAAACCATGGTCAATATCAACACTCTTTATCTAAAATAAGTTTTTCCATTTTTTTATTGGTGGATTTTATTAGACCGACTATTTTTTTATTATCTCAACCATGCACGTATGGTTTTATTTTTATCCAAGCAAGGCATTTAAGTTTACAATTATTATTAATGTGAACTTTTGCATCGATCTGGAAATCTATTATAATTTTTAATATCTATTTGCTTAAGTGGGGTCCATTTTTTGACGAATTAAGGGAGACTAGGGAGGGAAATAAAAAAAAATAGCCATAAGCAATTTTCAAACTTTTTATTAGTATTGATTGTGAGAAAAGTTAAATAGCTAGCCGGTTCCGTAACGGTCGTGGCAGTCCAGTACTTCGGTGGTACAAACCAGTTTAATACTTTAGACTTAATGATTTACAAGTTTTTCATAATTTGTATACATTATTTTCTTTTTTAGTGCCAAGTAACCAAGATGCATGATCCCACAACTTTTTAACACATAAGTTTAGTTTTAACCGTTTCATTACCCTTCAGGTTTAAATTTGTAGCATATTTGAACATTTTCAATGGCATCTTTTCAAGTGAACGAATAGTTTATTGTACAAAAATAAACCTTTAAACACATCTAATTAAAATTTAATGATAATTCTATATTTTTTGTATTTTTTTTTTTCATTACACTAAGTGCTTAGGTGCGTGATGACGTAACGCCCCTCAACAATTCTTTTACCATTCTTAAAATATAAAACAAAATTCTTACATGTACATTGAAGATACACTCGCAGTCTGTAAAAAACTCTGATAATAATTATTTTATTATTGTTTTTTTTTTCTTTTAATCTCCAAGGATATTTTTTTATTAGTGCTATGCATCCCCCTCCAAATTAACACTAAGGTTTTATGAAATTGTGAATTATAACTATCATGACTAAACGACAACTCTAATCTAGGCTTTAACTACTCAGGGGCAACCCCTAAGGGGCATCGCCCATCGAGCAGTAGGCGAGTCCTGTTATCTTCCGCTAAATGCAGCCTATAGCTATAAACTAAGGTTTCATATTAAAGAAGAATAACTGTGATAAATTTCCTTTGTTACACTTTGGTAATCTCGCTTTGGTAGTTTCATCAAAACTAATGGAAAACTTCAGTTATAAATAAAGAAAAACAGACTATTTTAGACAGTTACAGCTGAGATTAGACATTTTATTTCAAAATTCTAAAACCAGAGCCAACGAAATCATTTTTTTTATTATTTTTTTTTTATTATTATTATTTTTTTATTTTTTACTTTTAGAAAAAGTTAAGAGCCAATCTCTATCTTAATTGGTTAGTTCTAAAAGACGATTATCGTAAACCTCTGCATCTATTAAACTTGCCACTAAAGAAAAACAAATGATTGTAGACAGTTATAAATGAAATTTGAAATTTTATTTAAAAATGTTAAATCCAGAGAAGACGAGATCCGTCTTTCTACTTTTAGAAAACGTTAAGAGTCAATCTCTATCATAATTAGTTAATTTTAAAACACGATTCCCGTAAACCTCCGCAGCCATCAAACTCGCCTAGCGCTCGGCCGCAAGGCGGCATTCGGTAGAGGATGTCATCGCCGTTGCTACAGATAACGCAGCGAATATAACACTTGCTGTAGAAATTGCGTTCGGCACATACCTTGTTTTGCCCATACTTAAAACCTAGTTTCGGAGAAGAGTATTGAGCCCAGTAACGATGCAACTGTCTTGATTAGTAAAGTGAAATCAATTGTGACATGGTTCAAACACAGTGGTGTTGCAAGTGACGAGTTGAGGAAATTAACAGACAAGAGACCAGTTCAATCTGTACCCACCAGATGAAACTCAGTTCTTTATATGTTACAAAGATTTTTAGAGATCCGGTCTTTTGTAAATCAAATTGCCAATCAACAAGACAGTGCATCACCTATGCTTAGTGCTGCGGAAAATGAAATGCTCTCACATATTCTGAGAATAAAATGCTGCTCAAAGTATGTGTTGCGTCCTCTGGAATCCGCAACATCTAAGATTAGTGATCAATATTATGCTACAGGAAGTTTGGCAATTCCAATTACACACATAACTAAGCAAAAGCCTAATTGTTTGAATCCAAAAACGAATGCAGGATAAGAGTTCCACAAAGCAATTCAATATTAGATTTGGTAATATTGAGCAAGTACATATTTTGGCAGTTTCTACCATCTTAGACCCCGCTTCAAAAAATGTACTTTGAAAATCATGTAGCTTATTCAAAGCATATTGGTTTCATTGACGAAAAAATAAAAAAATTATGGACAAGGAACTCTCTGTAAATCGATTGGCATCCGAGTCGTCCTCCTCTGACTGGACCAGAGAAAGAAGCCAAAGAGAGTCCTCAGTGACCACAACAATACTATCTAGAAGAAATGGAGGGTACCAGATGACAACAACGAAAACCTGGGAGGAGAACCTCAAAGACTAGGCCTACATTTAGAGCTTCAGTTGTATTTAGGTAAGCGTAAGCCTGCGTGTTTTCTTTTTTTATACGGTACAGAAAGTTCGAAAATACGTTTTAAGAAGAATTCGAGGGGCCATTGCCTTCATCAAAGTAAGCAAAAAGGTTCTGTAAACATAATATGTTTACAGAACCATTATGTCCTATAATGCTTATAACATGTAGGACATGTTAACATATTATGTCCTATAATGCTTCGCCAAGCCGCTACCTGCTGTTTTGTTTTTTACAGTAAATAATTTGTTTCGTTACGGTATTAAGTACATATTATTTGGCATGAACCTTTATCACATCAATGTTCATTTTCAGGAAAAATATTTTTTCCAGTGTATATTTTCAAAATGGTGGCCATTTAAAATTTTGAAACTGAAATAGGCTACCTATCTCAAAACCGGAAAGTTGATAAATTAAATGATCTAACCAGTGATGTCAAGTTTGTAAGATTTAACAACAAAAAACGTAGTAATTAAATTTTTATATTAATAAAACCTTAATTAGCACTAATTATAATGCAAAACTAAATAAATTGTACAATTTTTTACAACAGTAGTTTGATTTTTAGGTGCACCCGCTGAAAAAATTCAACAAATAACTCTGCTATTCTGGAAGCAGTCCATTACTAGCAGAATTGGCTAAAACTTATTTGATTACAATGGAAACGTCAGTTCTATCAGAGCAACTGTTTTCCAAAGTTGGAGAAACAGTTACACATTGTATACAGTACCCTAAGGAGCTGGGAGTAAGAGTAAGCAGCAATAATCCATTCATTGTAATTTGTAACTATTAAAACTGACGAAATAAATACATTTTTGAAAAAGTTTTATTTAAATTGTTGTGTGTCATTGTGGTTTACCTATCCTTTCATACGAAACTACGGAATTTTAACTAAGATTGACGTTTTTATCCCATGGCCTTTTTTTACAAAATTCGGGATTTTTATAAAAACATCGATGTTTGGTTCCGATGTTCATCAATGTTTAGATTTCGATGTTTTTCGCACATAGATTTTTTTGGTTCGATGTTAACATCGATGCTCAACATCGATGTTTTTCTATCGATGCTCATCCCTAATTGGATAACGTTGTTCGGGCTCAGGTAGACCGGAGCCATTTCAGTGACACAGTGGGTTTTCTGGTGTTGTTAGTCAGACAATTGGAATTTTGATGTGTTTAAAAGGTTCCTAAATGTCCCGTCCGTAACAGAAAATTTAAGAAAGTTTGTTTAATAGAATATAACTACATTCTACACGATCAAACAAAGAATCATTTAAAATATATTCATTAAAAATATACATTAAAAATGGTACAACAAAAAACTGTTTCTATCCTAAGAAAAGTTAATAGCTTTTTAAAGTTTCAATTGTAGAACCAGTTGCATTTGTCATTGGGATATTAATTAAAGATGTTTCTAAACAACTGGTCGATGTAAGAAAGTAACAAGACTGGAGTTTGTACCGTTCCCCGTCAAAACGTTGAGAAATGGCGTTAATACACCCAAATTTAAAAAACCCTGTTTTTAAGATGTGTTCAGAATCTGACCTCAAAAGATTATTTTTTCTAGTTCAATTTTACTTTATATTGCATTTTGAAATTGGTCCCGTCCGTAACACTTTTTCTGATCATCATTTGGCAAAGCTTTGAAAGTATTTCTCTTAACAATAAACTGATTTTTTCAACCAGTCATGTTTAATAGACCTACCTGTCACAGTCACAAATACATACATTTTTACAATTTCTCTAGAAACTTATCAAAGTTGCAAGAAGGGTTGTTTCAACAAATATACACAAACTCATGTTTCAACAATTAATTCTGTGTTAATATAGAATATACTGAAAAATATAAACTTTGCTATCTTCTAATCATAGGTACTATCATTTATATTTGTATTGCATTTAGAAATCTGTCCCGTCTGTAACGCTTCTTCAGAACGCAAAGGTTTAAAAGAATTTCTTTTAACAATAAAATAATTTATTACAACTAATCTTATAAAATAGTCCTATACCTATCTTGGTCTACTTCTAACAAGCAACAATTCATACGTTTTATTCTATACAATATAGACTTATCTTTTTTTATGACTTCAAATGTGGAGAAACACGCTATGGAGGGAGAACAAGGCAATCTATATATATATATATATATATATATATATATATATATATATATATATATATATATATATATATGTTCAATAACACAACAATTAAATGAGGCTTGATCAATGATTAATAAATTAATAAATAAGAAGATAACCAAACAAAAAGCATCCCAGAATGACCCTCAAACAAACGAAAACTCAAAATATATATGTGTGCCTTACAACCCATTCATAAACAAAGCTATTAGAAGAACCTTAAAAACTACAAATTCAAAATTAGTTACCAAACCAAAAACAATATTTTCAAAATTATAACTAATAAAAGTAAAAATAAACCTCCTCTACAAGACAAAGACTATGAAAAATTGGGAATATACAAATTAAATTGTAGTGACTGTGACAAATATTATATAGGACAGACAAAAACAAACTTTAAAATCAGGTTCAAAGAACATTTACAGGCATTGAAATCATTGAATAGAACTTGACTCTGATGAAGGCATAACTGTCCGAAACACGTAACATGAAAGTCAAAAAATTTGATAAAACCTTAATTAAGATAAAAAATGGTGCTTTGTTCTAAATATGTTTATAATAATAATATATTTATAATTTTTAATTACTAATATTTTTGGTCTCTGGGCACCTCAAAACGAAAAATTAATATGGTCTCGACCCTTAGGTCTTACCATGAGACCTACGGTAATAGCTTCCTCCCTATGGGAAATTCGCTAACACGAAAGAGCTAAGAACAAAAAATCAAGGAAAAAAGAAGAAGAAAAGCAAGGTGTTAGGAAATGTTTGTCTACGAACCCTAAACTTCTTGTTAATTCGTAAGGTAAAATTCGTAAGAAAACTTTCTTCTTTATACGTGTTCTAACTTCCTATCAGTCACTTCCAACTTCCTTTTTTAGTCAATTTCTGTCAGACCTAATACAAAAATTCTCCTTTAACGTAGGCCAAGTTAAACTCCAAGATTTTGAGAACTGATGTTTTTTCTATCATCCTGTCACAAAATGGAAAGTTGGTGACTTGCATTTACAAGTAATGGGTTTCATAGTTTTCTTTGTTTGTCAACGACTAACTTTTATCTACCCTCAACAAGTCTCTTCGTTCTTTTTACTCCTCTCCCTTCTCTTCACACATTTTAGCTCGTTTATATTCCCAATCATTTTCATTCACTTGATGTCTTATCCTCCGTGTTCTTTTATCTTTGGAAACAGGTTCATCACTCATTTCTTCATTGAAGTTTGCTTCTACTAAGGTCTCTTCTTGTGCTTCATCGACTTCAGATGGATATCTTAACTCTTCTTGATCATTTTAAGCCACCTTTATTTCACTACGTATTTTTATTTCTTCATTAAAGTTTGTTTGCCCTAAGTTCCCTTCTTAAGTTTGCCTCAAGTTGTTCATTGACTGAATTTCTTGACTTTGATAACACTTCTGTTTCACTACGTATTTCTTCTCCGCTGAGTTTCACTGGTTGTATAATTCCTTCTATCAGTTCATTCTGATTTTCTTAATAAGTGAGTTCTACATCTTAAACCACTTGGAATAATTAATATAATGTGACTTGTTATTTAAAACATAATTTCATTCATTTAGACATTCTGATTGAATAAAAGTTCATCTGGGGGTTTCGATTTATTTAATTAAAAATTTTCATCAAAAATAAAAAATCATGGATTTCTATCCAGGCTGGTGCCACTGTTGTAAAAATGTGTCGAAGTTTTCGAATTTTTTATATTGCATAAGGAAGGAATAACGTACTAACTTTACTTTTTCTACATTAATATTTTTACAAAAAAATATATATATATACTGTACATATGAAAGTTTTTTAAAGCTACCACAATTTTTACATATTCCTAACTTTACTTCGAATAAACCATTTACAATGATGAACTTGAGAAGAGATAAATAATTAAACTTATAAAAATAGATAGAGATTAATAGTAAAACCTGTAGTAAATAAATCATCAAATTAAAAAAGATTTTTTTTTCTAATACAAATTTATATTTAGTACAAATCCTTGATTTGCAAGTAGTACTCATAAAAATATGTAAAGCATTGAACTTGTAAAGTTATTCTAATTTTTACTCATAGAAATTTTCAAATCTTTAGCAGAGATATCCAAGAATGAAGCTGGGAACAATATTAACAATAAAAATAAAAAACTCAATAGCAGGTAGAAAAAAGAACAAAAAAAATAATAATAATAAAGAAATAATAAATCTGGCAGCGTGGGAAGCCAACAACAAACCTCAAATTGGCCCTTCTTCGACCTCCTCCATTTCCTAAAGGAAGAAATAACTCCCACCCGGACTTCAAGTAATTTGGACAGCGCAAGCCTTGATCCAAGTGAGGAAGAGGAAACACAGGAAACAACACACTTTTCTGGTCAGGACAATGAGCAGGATCCTGGTGATCCTAATGAATCAGTTGACAGCAACTTCAATGTGCTTACGTTTGAAACGTTTTAAGATCTGTTTCAAGTTTAAAAGACAAATATATGAAGAAAAGAAAACCAAACATACAAAACAAAGTGGCCCAAAAAATGTTGCTTCTGGAAGAAAAGAAAATTTAGGTTCTGAAGAATGATAAACAAGAGGAGTGCGAAGACTATCACTTTTTAATGTTCTTCTTCCGCACTTTAAAGACATGTCTCCTCTTCAAAAATTGATTGTGCGAAAACGTAAAACTGACGTTATCATAGATGCAAAGAACCAATATCAATCAGCCAGTTCATTCATGACATTCAATTACAACGAGAGTTCTGGAACGTCAAGTGTTTCACCTTCACCTACTAACTTTTCAAGTTTTAATGCAAACAATCCACCAAGCTACTAAATATTGATCTTCATGATGACTAAATACTTTTGGGCGATTCTCTGGAAAGTGGTCGTGATTTGTTATTTTTTTAACTGAGTAAAACTGATTAAAATATTGTTGATTATGTTAAAAAATAATAAAATTTCATTTAGCAAAAATTTTTTATTTGAAAAAAGTTTTTTTCCTATAAAATCAGCCTTCAAACTTCCAAGTTCAATTACAGTAAAGTGGGACATTTTTCTTGATTTTTAGGTTAAAATTCTATTGGTAAAACTTGCAAATATATTGGAATAACTCATATTAAAAAGAAATTGGAAATTTAATTTGCTAAACCTTTGAAAAAGAAAAAAAATGTTAAAAGGGTTTTGAACTATTGTTAAATCTACAATCCATCTTTTCCTGTCCCGTGCAACACACAAAAAATGAGATTTTTACTTTAAAACTCAAACCAACTAATATTACTTGCTACAACTTCAAAGCCATAAAACAAAAATATATAAAGAAGTCAAACACCAAATTTCCCATTTTTTTGTGTTTTATTATTTGTTTTATATTGCATTTAAAAAGTGTCCCGTGCAACATATGTTGCACGGGACATTAAACAAGAGTGTTGTATATAAATTAATACCACTAATTTTATGTTTTATTTTTTAATAGAGACAATAATTACATATTTATTGACATGGCTATGAAATGTCTCTGTAAAATAAAATTACAGAAGTTTATAAATTTTTTAGAGAAAAAATAATGAACCAAGTTTTTGTTGAACGACTTGTCAACACGGCTTTTTCAAAAATGTCTATGGGTTGTGAAAATTCATAAAATATGCGTTCTCCTTTGGCTTTTAAGGGAGGGGTGTCAAAAAGCTTCAATATCTGTTCAAATCCAATATAAGACTTGTCATTTTCATCTGGAATAAATTTCTTCCTCGTTCTGTCCATACACTTTAGACACATCACTCTCCCCTCTCCATCTTCACTTTCTCCTACACACAAGTATCTGTAACTGCTATTTTTCTGTGTGCCTTTAAATTCTGCTAATAAAAATGTTCCATTCTTTACATTGTCAACTTTCACATCTTTAGTTTTTACTTTATTTTCCTGAGTTTCTGGCAATTCAGATTTTAGTGTTTCTTCGAAGAAATGATTTTCTGACCCTGACCACTACTTTGTTCACTCTCAGAATCACCGAAAACTAAATGAAAAATTGATTTCCTCACTTTGGAATATGAGGGCCTAATTTTAGCACGTAATAGCTCTGCTTTCTGTTCATAGCTAGTATTGTATAGGTTCACAACTCTTCCGTTGCACTGCACAACGTGTGCTTTGGAGATCCCATCCACCTTCTTCGCTTTAATCCAGACTGAATCATCTCTGGGAATCTCAGAATCTAATATCAGATGGATTTTAGTGTTCTGCATTAGCTTCTTTGCTACATCAGCAAACTCTTCAGCGTTTTGGACTACTGGAGCGTCTTTACTTTTACTCATGGCAGAAGTTCTAACAATTGATTCTATTCTCCCTATTACTCCATCAACTATCCCCTTTCCATGTGAAGTCGCAAAATACTTCCAAGTAAATGGTTTTTTTAATTGGAGACTTAGTTGTTGACACAAATATACCATGTATCTGTTCTTAAACTCACTCGAGGGTCCATCAGTCCATATGACTTCTTCGAAATCGTCCCACATCTCAGGAACAGCCAACAACTCGTTTTCATACAGATGTTTAATAAAGTAAGCAATTGTGTTTTTGTCTTTTGTGGACGTGTCTGAACATATTGCAAATGTTTGACATTCATCATTGTGAATGGATGCAGCTGTGAATAAACAAACACTACCTCGTGTCCACAACGCGCTTTGAATTTCATTTTGATATTCACAGCTGTAGTTCATCGCAAAATCTAATTGCAGTACCCGAACTTTAGCATCTATCTTATCACTGAGGAAAGCTTCACTCTGAATTCTCTTTGTATTTATTTGGGTTGAAACACTATTGAAGGACTTCTACAGCATATAAAAAATCTCAGCCCTGGTATATACATAATCTTTACATGTAGGCTTATTTTCAACCTTAAACCATTGTTTCATTTTTATCTTTTTTTTGGGATGGTCAACACCTGTTTCAAGTTTTTTACCAGCACAACAGCTAGAACAAAGTCTTTTCCAATATGAAGAATCTAGACAATCATTACACAAATATTTCTTCCAAAAATCCTAGTGCGTTTTGTGAGAGAGACAAATCCTAGCTCGGAAATAGCGATTAATCTCGGAAAAAAAAAACAAAAAAAAACACTTTCCGTAAGGTGGTGAATAAAAATTTCCATCATACTGGAAAACACAAAAGTAATAACTAATTGTAATACAAGATAATAATTAAAACTTCATTATTTGCTCACGTTTAGTAATTCACGTAGGTTCCATCATCTCCAGAATACCGATATTCTGGCTTACGATAGCAGCAGCATCGTGCTTGCTACGACCTATTAATCTTTTCGATCCCATTATTTATTCTCAATCTTTCTTTTAACCTCTTACCTCCAATAAACTTGGCTACAATTGAATAAAAATGTTCAGCGTAGTTACTGTTGACATCGACGATGTTTCTGGCATTGTTACCCAATAATCCTACAGTCCTCATCAGCTTGATATACAATCCCGTTTTTTGTTTACTATTATTATTTTTTCAAGCAGGTACCAGGTTGTTCTCATACTCCCTTCGCCCTTTACAGAAATATTTTCTTTCGGAACATTTCGAGTGTTCGGCAAAAACATGGCTTGGTCGATTCAAAAGGTCTTTCTGGATTTCAGCCAAGCGAACAGGTGTTGATACTTAATTTTTCCTGTGTTCAACAGCTTTCGGCACATCGTAGTCAAAAAATTAATTTACGATTGAACAGTCCTTCCCGTCTTCATCTCTATACTTTACGCTACTTGTAAAATGTCTGTAACACTTTGAACCCTGAGCCCGAGTATAGCTCGGGGCATAGCGTATGTCACCGCGAACGAAGCCCGAGTATAGGTCGGGCCTCGAAATAAAATTCAATAGCAACCTGTATTCGGCTTATATGCGCTATTCGTTGCTACGGAACGCTTCCTTAATCATCTGGCATTGATTATAGTATCCTCAAGTCTCACAAAAAGCCATCTGTTTTGTAGCAGAAAAATAAATCCAAATGCCTGCAGCCGATGTTTTGCGTCGCCGGCTGACGACGCAGTGTTGTTGTCTGCAGTAATGGCTGACTTTGTTTACGTTCATTTTCGTGTCAAATAAAGTGTAGTTTTATTGTTATTATAAGTGTTTAGACTGTGAATTAGCTTTTAGATTCGTTATTACTTTATTCTGTAGTATTTTTGACATGTTTAGAGTAAAATATGAGCGATATATTTGATAAAAACTCATTGAATTATATTCGTGAACTCTTGTCAGAATCTGACCATAGTGATGGTGAAAATTATTCTATTAGTGAAAATAATGGAATCTGTTCAGGTCGTAGCTCTATTACAATATCTCTGAATGAAAATTTGAATGATCCTATTTATGATTCTGGTTCTGAAGGTGAGTTTGTTGAAAACGATTTCCATGCTCTTCAAAATGAAGCTAGTGCAGTTACATTTGTGGTTGATGACAATGATCCTGATGAGTTGGTTTTTTATGATTTACAACCTAGTGATAGTGAAAGTAATGACAGTCAAACTGAGCCCATTGCAGTAGATAGTGACAGAAAAACTAGGAACCTTAGTCCTACAATTTATTCAGATGTAGAAACTGGTGATGACCCGGAATCAGGCGTACGCCTATTTACTTCTAGGCCTACCGATGATACACTATTTAGGCCTAACCCTCTTCAAATTAGTCGTACAGAAACACCTAACGATAATCTCCCTAATGAACACATAGGCCTACACAAAAAAAGGAAACTAGTTAGGCCCAGGCCTACTCTTCCGATAGTTTTTTCGGACGACGAGCAAATCGATGCTGATTTTGATAATGTTGACAAAGATCCTGATTTTCTACCAAGCGATTCTGAAGCTAATATCCTGCAACCTTCAACTAGTTCTTGCTCAAATTTAGTTAGGCCTAGAAATAGCACTAAAGCTAAACCAGCGGTAAAACGTAGGCCTACTAATAGGACTAACTCTAAACTCACAAACCAAAAACATCAACGCTTATCACCAAATGAAAACTTACCTCCCAATTTGAATTTACCTACTCCAAATGAAAACCTAGACCCTGAACCAGAGCAAACTCAACCAGGGGGAAAAAAGAAAAAGAAAAAACCCACAGATGAAGAACGTGGATGGAGGTTTGAGGACAACCCACCACCACTACCAGTGTTTGATGAGGCAGGCGCTGGTGTTACAGCTGCTATTGACGAGACGTCAACTCCTTTTGATGTGTTTTCTATATTTTTTCCAGAGTTTTTTATTAGACTATTGAAGTCAGAGACTAATAAATATGCTAAATCTATTACAGACAAACTAAATAGATCAAACAACTTGAGAAAAAATAGTGTGTGGCCTAAATGGAAAACCGTAAAGTTGCATGAAATTTATTATTTTTTCTCAATAGTACTGCATATGTGTGTTGTGAAAAAACCAAAACTGAGTGATTATTGGTCTACAGACAATTTTATAAAACCTATTTATGCACCATCAGTTATGTCCAGGGATAGGTTTCTAGCAATTTTGGTTAATTTTCATATCAATGATAATAGAACTTATATACCATAAAACGTCGCAGGCCACGATCCACTACACAAACTACGTCCGTATATAGATCACTTGCTAACTTCCTTCCCAATGTGTTTTTCACCTCATGAAGACTTGACTATAGATGAAGGGACTTGTGGATTCAGGGGTAGAGTTCGGTTTAGAGTTTACAACAAAAGTAAACCGGACAAGTATGGTATGAAATTGTATGTTTTATGTGATGCGTCAACTGGATAACTTTCCAAGTTTTAGTTTCAAACAAAAAGCATTGGATGAGAAGTCTATTCACGTTAGTGTACATAATCAATATTACCGGTAATAGTATTGTAAACGACAAAAATCATCATCTTGCCTTAATTATCATTTAAAGTCAGATATTGTATCCACCGCATGAATTTTTAAAATACCGTAACCACCAGTATAAATAACGTAAGCATGCAAGGCAACGCTTGCAAGAGAAAGCAACGTAAGTTCCACATTCTCTTCATCACGTCAGAATAAATATGTACCAGGTGCTTACGGTATGATTTTCATCATATCATCAACGAATATCAACTTTAAAAATGTCTTAACCACCAATAAAAATATCTTAAGCCAATTTATTTTTAAAGTGTTAAAGATGATGGGGTCCGTGCGCCGAAGTCACATAATCGATGAGATGTATGGTCCGTCGGGCGACACTTTTTTGGAGAGACGTTGCAGGAGCGCTTTCGGCTTCTAGCCATTCTCAACTGCAACTGATTTTGGTCGGTGATGGTATCCCATATATATGCTTTCCCCTGTTTCTAGAAGGTTCGGGGTTGGGCTAGAGAGAGTAACTGTGGAATTCTGGAATTCGGTGGGGGCGGGGGGTTGACGGCTATTGTTGCCATTATTTTTAAAGCAAAAATAGCGTAAGCTCCACAAACAAATTTTCCAAGTCATGAAAAATTTCGTATGTGCAAGGAGCTTACAGTATTTAGTCAATAGTCCAGCAATAAAATTCAGTTTGATTAATATCGTAATCACTGGTAAAATATCATAATTCTACTTATTTTAAAGCTGTAGTAGTGTAAGCTCAACAACTTACTTTTATAAGTCTTTGAAAAACATCGTATGTGCCAGGTGCTTACAGTATTTTTTGCATCACAACGACAACAGCTAGCTGTGTTATTGTTGTTGTTTGTTCCTGTTACAGTTAGTTATAACCTATAAGCAATTCCATGTTGTGTGTAGACAGTAAGTCTGTGAAGTTTGTTTACAGTGTATATTCAGTGAAGTTTGAAACTGAAAAATGGAATCAAGAAATTTAAGTGTTTTAAATTTGTGTGGTGCTACAATACCTCGAGTGCACAGTAATTCTAGTAGGCCTATTTCAGCTGAAAATACCTCACTCCACGACTTCAAAAAAAAAACCTACATCCCATAATATCCAAGATTTTAATGAGTCGTTAAGTAGTTCTACTAATAATTTTGTTAGCGAAGATGATAGCTTTATGATTACAGTAAAACTATTTACTCTAGTGCTTCTAGTAACGACACCAATTGCCTCCACTTGTTAAGCCTACCCGTTGCTGATGATGCAAATTAAATGGAATTTTACATACCAGTAAGTTATGAACAAACAAAAGATAATAACTATATTGCGATTGAAAAGTGCAGTCACTCTAGTAGGCCTACAGATAATGTGGCCATCACATCAAATGATGTAAGCATACCTCCAATTGAAGAGTCTTTCGATAATTTTTATGGAATTAACAATCTTTGCGAACAACCCACTGATGAAAACCTAACAATAGTGGATCTATTCCTAGTAACGTTGGTGACTCTAATTTAGTCAATTTATCAAGTTTACCTGATAAGTCTGTTGACAATGTACATTACGTTAACAATGTTGAAGTTATTATTAATAAGGCGCCTATAGAAGTTCAAAACACTAGTGTATCCAACTTTGAAGGCCTGCCAGAACTCAATGAGCTTTATAACTTTGAAGTTACTACACCAACAACCCATGAAAAAGACCTCACATCATCAAATCAAGTAGGCCTAACTGCAGTTCAAGATTCCTTAAACAACATTGAAGTTTTATAAACTTATGTAGGAGAAGACCATAACATAGTACTCGTAACTAATGAAACCAATATAGGCGAAAGTGGTTTATTAAAACTAAAAACTAAAAAGGTAAGCAAGAGAAAGGAAAAATATACCCCCGTCGCAGCAGACCTGCGTACTCAGCGAATTTCCATAAGAGTTTGAGATTTTGTATTTCCCCCATAAACACCATAGGAATGAGTATGTAGGTTTGCTGCCTTGGGATATTTTAATAAAATGTTAGTTGTTAGAAAATATAATGATTAGGTAAGATAAATATAAAACTGTATCAATATTCGGCACTTTTTTAATTTCCCCATAAACCCCATGGGGAAGAGTATGTAGGTTATGGGTTTTTTAAGTAAATATTAGTTAAACCCTACCTCGTGAAGGTACATACCAAATTATACCAAGTTATGTCAATAAATAAGCGAGATACAGGGTTCTAGTGTTAAAATTGTAAAAAAAAAAACAACAAATATTATATGTTATAAAAACCATAAATTAAATGAAATAAAGGAAATACACTGTGAAAATGAAAAGATTCCAGTTGTAAAAAACTCAACCCTCCTTGGTATAAAAATTGATGAAAAATTTTCATGGAACACCAACGTCGAAAATATAGTAAAGAAATTAAATTCTGTATGTTTTAGTCTTAGAATCCTTTCAAAATGTGTGGATAGACATATTCTAAAAATGTGTTATTTTGCTTACTTTCAAAACACTTTAAATTATTGTATACCAGTATTTTTCAATTCTTCCATAAAAAATCAGATAAAAATTTTTAGAATACAAAAAAAGCTATCAGAATTATAAATTATGTACACCATTTGGAACATTGTTACGATTTATTTAAAAACAACAGAATTTTAACAGTATTTGGCTTGTACATTTATGAAGAAATGGCAAAATTTTATTTGAAGAATAAAGAGTTCATACATGAAGAATGTAAATATAACTACCAGACCAGAAATTCAACGTTAATTCCTAAAAAAAAAACGTTAATTCCGTAAAATTTCATAGAACAGTTTTATATGAAAAATCTCCCCATGAAATATCACGGAAAATTATAAATTTTATTAAAACAAATTATAAATTGGAAATAAAATCATAAAAAGAATTGGTCTGACCCTTTTCAAAAATTGTCATAATTTACGAGGTTAGTCAAAAGTATCAAACGAATTTTAAGAATAACTTAGAGTGTCATATTATAGAATAATTTAAATAAAATGCTGTTATGTATTTTTTAACGCTATCGGTCAAGGACGAATTATATAAACTGCCCATATTGATTTATTGATTTAGGCCTATTCCACTTATCATTATAAGAAGTTATGCGGCCTGTCTTCTTTTAAAGAGTTCCTGACCTTGTGCCAAGAGAAAACTCCGATTACCTGAGAATGACCTACTCGTAGACCCACTTTCGACATGTGACCTCGGAGCGAGAGACGCTTGGACCCACTCCGGCGGGAATGGGCTGCTGGATGGCTGTACACTGCTGGGACTGCTAGCCTACTGGCATCCGAACTTCGCTGGCTTCCACACCCACATGCCTTGCTAACATCAGCTTATCAGGTGATCTCAACCCTTTTCATCATATAATAATCAATAGTCTACTGTCATCAGATAACCAAGTCACCAGAAATCATAGCAAACTCTTCAATATTTTTTTACTTAAACTTTGGACTGTTTCAAGACAATCAAACTTCAGCATTTTGAGACTGTGAAATCGATTATGTAAATTTTCTACTATGCTAATGCCGTGTCCCGCCGGTAGTGAGCCAAGAAGTTTCACTTTCACACATTCTTAAATATTATCTCAAGTGTCGGAGTGAGGAACATAACCAATAGCCTAGTTTCATGTAAAAAATAAATAGCCTACTCAACGTAAATAGCTATGTCAATGGAGTGGTTTATGAATATAACTTTTATTAAATTAGCTTTAATTTAAGTTAAGGCAAACGGGCTTTTCAATACTGTTGCAGTTTGGCCAAACCTTGTTCTAAATTCCCTTTCGGAAACACAGGTGCAATATTCCGCAACGCAAAATATATCAAATGCCACATTGTGATCCACTATAAAATGTGTTTAAGCTTTTTTTTCTTTCAAACCAAACAACCCTCTGTCAATCATTTGGAAGATAGCAGATTTGTTGCCTGATTCACCAAAACCGGATGTGAACACTGTGTGGCTGGCTGCAAAACGTAATTTGACCCATTCACATAAGAGAGTGAGGAGAAGATACAATCATGGGAGGAAAGACAATCCTTTCAGTGTAGGGCAGCAGTTTGTTCACTGTCTGGCCCATCCAACTAGCTCTGCTGTTGGGAAACATGTTGGGAAATTATGCTACCGGTGGACCGGACCCCATCATATCTCCTGATTCTTGTCACCCGCCACAGCAATGCTAGTTGAACCAAGAACACTGGGTTGAGCTTTCAGTACGGTTCAAATGACCATGAACCGACCATTAAGACTAATTGGGGACAGAAAGACTGCGGTCTTATCAGTATTGAATATCCTCGTGGGGTTCGTTAGCAGCTTCTTGATTTCTACAGCCCCGTATTCGTTTTTCAGAACGGTTTCTGCTTCGGAAAGCAATTGTCTGATTGTGGTTTCTGAGACTTTTGCTCTAGCTCAAGTGAGCCCTTCAAGCCCTTCAGCATGGTTTTTTTATACATTGACGGGTGTCTTTTTAGAAAACCCTTAAACCACTTTCTTCCAGAACGGTTGTCAGTGAAAGGAGTTTTTAGATTCCTTTCAATCACCAACTGCTTGACTGAATCCAGAAGAAGATCTTGGTCCCATAGGGAATCCTCTATCGACATTTTTAATAGCCACTGTTCCACTTCTTTTTCAATTTCCCGTGGGAGAATTGACACAAACCCTGATTGGCTTGCTTCCGCTGGAGCTCTTTCATTGACTTTATTCCACAGTGTTGCTCTAGGTACACGAAACGTCCTGCTAGCCACGGAAAGTTTCATGCCTTGGGAAATATTTTCTAGGGCTAATCTTACTTTTGAAGGGGAATACAATCGTCCTTTTACAACTGTTTTCTTCTGCGGTTTTTTATTAGACAGGGGCTTCGGGGAAGGGCCCGGTCTCGAGACAATTTTCACCATCTGAAAATTTAAAAAATCAGGATTAATAACAATCAAAATAGTTTTATTTTAAACATTCAAATATAAAAATATATGTTTTTGTTATGTTTCACGCTTCTAGCCACTAGGATTAAATAAATCCCCATAAAGTGGAACAAAGCTAATCACTTTTGGGCACCCTAGTTTTTAAGACAAAATCTGATTAATAGAGAAATATACCTAGTAAAAATTAAAGTTTTGAATTTTGAAGATTAATGAGCATAAAAAGTTGTTAATAAAGGTAATAATAATAGTAAAATATTATATCTTACCTTGCGATGTCCTTAAGGGCAGAATTAAGAAAAGCCTGTCTGGAGTAGTTGGACCATCTTCCACAGCTTCTCTTTCCCTCCAATAAACAGCTGAAGCCAACTAAAAAAACTATTTTTTCAAGCAGATGATTGAAAAACAAAGAAAAACCCCTTACAGCTAATAAACATACAGTTAAAAAGAAAAATGACCAAAAGTAAGAACTGCCCATTGGTAGAGCAGTGCCCATAAGTAATACATTCACCCTAGTAGTAGTAGTTTTCTTCTTCCACAGTGTGTTCCATCACAAAATTTAGAGACCTGTAGCAATATCAATGTAGGCCTAGAACCACAAAACAAATTTCTAGTTTCCTTCTAAGTGATAGCGTAACAAAGGCAGAAGTGATGTGGGCGGCCTATTGCGTGCCAATACACACATCAAATCGTTCCGGGCAAAAAGCTGTTAACCTTTTCCCTCTTATGTTCCCCGACAGTACCAAAGCTTCAAAATTAAAAATGCACAAGGATAAAATAGCTTATTCTGTTACTTATGGCCTTGGACCATATTTTTCAAACATGACCTCATCGAACATCAATGGAAGTCCAATATTTGCTTTAAGCATTGATGAGTGCTTAAATGATATAAGTCAAAAGCAACAGTTAGACGTCACAGCCAACTACTGGGACCTTGAGAAGAAATGTATGTGTACCATCCTCTTTAGTCCTTCCGTGCACACTTGTGCACATATTAAAATAATTTTTAAATATCATAATATCATATACAGGGTGTCTCACGTAAGGTGTCTCAAATCGATTACAGATCAACAGTTTGTCCTAGAATCTTGAAATAAAATCATTTCCCACTAAATTGACCCCAAGGAATAATTTTAAAATATTTTTAATGTTGTATAAATACAGGGTGTCCCAAAAACTGGGGGTCACAAGTTCGAATCTCGGAAATTTCAAATACAAACATATGTCATATTATACATCATTAGAAAGGTCTATTTAATACAAAGATTTTGGCGGAAACAGAATTTTGTTATCTTTATTCGTTTCAAAATGGCGTCCATTTTTGTAGTCAAAATCAAAATTTACGGAATAACCTGTAATTCTTTAATTATTTGTCATAAATGACTTCTGATTCAAAATACTTATTTGAAATAAGCTAAGCTTTACAATGATATGTCACAAGACAAAATTTATAAAAAAACTAAAATTTCAAAAATTTAATATTTTTGAAAATTTTTACATAAACAAAACTCAAAAATTTTAAATACAAACACATGTCTTTTTGTACATCATATTAAAGCTCTCGTTAAACTGAACAACTTTGTATTTTACACTAATGCCCTATCTCTTTTGGTTTTGTAGAAATAACGTAAAAATACCATTTTCCCCTTTAACTTGCATGTTAATTAATCAGGACATGATAGTATGGCAGTCCTTCTTCCATTGTTGCCATACCATTAAATTAACATGCAAGTTAAATGGGAAAATGGCATTTTTACGTTATTACTACAAAACCAAAAGAGATACGGCATTAGTGTAAATTACAAAGTTGTTCAGTTTAACGAGAGCTTTAATATGATGTACAAAAAAACATGTGTTTGTATTTAAAATTTTTAAGTTTTGTTTATGTAAAAATTTTCAAAAATATTAAATTTTTCAAATTTTATTTTTTTTATAAATTTTTTTTGTGACATATCATTGTAAAGCTTAGCTTATTTCAAATAAGTATTTTGGATCAGAAGTCATTTATGACAAATAATAAAAGAATTACAGGGTATTCCGTAAATTTTGATTTTGGCTACAAAAATGGTCGCCATTTTGAAACGAATAAAGATAACAAAATTCTGTTTCCACCAAAATCTTTGTATTAAATAGACCTTTCTAATGATGTATAATATGACATATGTTTGTATTTGAAATTTCCGTGATTCGAACCTGTGACCCCCAGTTTTTGGGACACCCTGTATTTATACAACGTTAAAAATATTTTTAAATCATTCCTTGGATTCAATTTAGTGGGAAATGATTTTATTTCAAGATTGTAGGACAAACTGTTGATCTGTAATCGATTTGAGACACCTTACGTGAGACACCCTGTATGTGAAGTGTCTAATGGCTTTCCTGCTTCCTCTATGGTCCAAGCAACACTCTGTGTAAATCTTGTTCATTTTTGTACCTCTTTGGTGTCAGCTGCCAAAATGGATTCCCAACCTCCAAAGCGAAGGCGATGTTCAACTGGGTCCAAAGGTAAGATTTGTTTTTTAACATAGTTTTAAAATAAGTACTAGCCTTAAATTAGCTTTTAATGTTTAACTTATAGACCAAAGTTACTATTAAAGTAATTTACAGTTAAGCCTAACCTATTTTCATCAATGCCTTTCATTGTTGTGCACAAATGTACACTTTAGGTTTCTAGTTCTAACCTTAAAAATTTTTGTTTGTACACGACTGTGCACATTAGGTCTGTATAGTTTGTATAAATATATTTTAGGTTATGCACATCAAGTAAAAATACCAAGAGTTTTGAAATGTTTAAACCTAGTTAGGCCTAAATAGTAAAAATTGTAAGATACATAACCAATTCTTAACCATACACTTATCTCAATAAACATAAGCTAACAGAATTTTTTTTTAGATTCTGTGAGAACAGCAGTAAGCTTCACTGAAGATGTTCTACTTTCAATGCTGGATGAAAGCGACATTGATGTTCCTGATGAAGATGTCGATGGCACTGACTTGGATCCGGATTTTGTAACCTATGCCAAGGCGGAAAATCCAAGGTTATCTTTCTTAACTAGAAAAAGAACGCCCAGGATCTATGATACTTTTTCATCCAACGAAGAAGATGAATTGCACCATGAAGAAGTAGTAATTACTACTGAAACTACTGCAGACTCCGCAGTAGGTCCACCTCCTGGAGCTACTACTCCACCAGATGCAGAGCGTAGCAGAGAGGCCTTGAAAGAAGATCAACAAAGTATCAACCAATTAACAGATCAACCTGGAACCAGTCATCAATACCCAGAGCCAGCTAGGACCCAGCCCGTTCAAGAGAATGCTAGAGGTCATGCTAAAGGTCGTGCTAGAGGTAGCTCACGAGGACGGGTGCAGCGTGGGAGAGTTCAGAGCTGCACCACACCAAGCAGCAATACACCAAGAGTAGCTCCTAACTGGGGAAACGGGGAGCTAAATAATACATTTCCTGATTTTGAGGTCCAACCCAAAAATCAGCAACAGAGGGAGGGTTGGAACCCTCATACTTTGCTTGGTATTACAATGTGCAATATTTTGAATTACTGGCCAAGGAGACTAACAATTATTACCATTTGACAACAGGGCAACTCTTGAAGACTACGCCTGAGGAATGAAGAAATTCACAGGACTAACCTTAATAATGGTGTGTTTAGGGTACCGTAGAATCAGGCTCTACTGGGACACTCATCTAAATGTTAAAATGATTAAAGAAACAATGACAAGGGACAGATTTTTTTCAGTTACGGAACGCTACTCACATAGTGAATAATAATGAAGTAACAGAAAAGGCTAAACAAAAGGATCGACTTTGGAAAGTGAGGCCAACATTAGATTGTTTTTTGAATGCAGTGCTCAGTCTTCCAGGAGAAAAGGAAGTAGCTGTTGATGAACAGATGTACCCATTTACGGGTCATGTTAGTGTTAGTCAATACGTGCCTCGTAAATCAAACCCAACTTGACTAAAAAATTACATTTTATCTGGCAAGTCAGGAATTATTCTTGATTTTGAGGTGTATCAAGGACCAACAACCCGCTTACCTAATGAAGTACAAGGTTCTCTAAAACTAGGTTCTGGTGGCCGAGCTGTTCTCAGACTCAGCGAAACCTGTTTACCAGGCACAAGTATGTATTTTGATCGAGTTTTCACCGGGTCGGTGCTTCTACAAAGTCTTCTTGAGAATGGGAGGTATAGGTACTTGCGTTTACCCTATGGCATTTGTAGCACCCCAGACATTTTCACTAAAAAATTTCACAAATATTCGAAGGTGTTGAAACGTATATTGATGATATACGTGAAAGTGCCCCTGACATTGAAACACATAACGCAAGGCTGAGGGAAGTTTTGAAGAGCTTCAGAATACGGTGTTAAGTTTAATGTCAAGAAATGCAAATTCGGTATTAAAGAAATTATATTTTTTGGGCCATAGTTTTTCTGAAAAGGCCTTATGACCCAACCAAAGTAAAGTGTTTCTGCCCAACCAAAGTAAAAGCTGTTCAAGAAATGCCTTAGAAAAGGAAAGAAAAGGACTTAGAAAGGTTTTCAGGTACTGTGAACTACCTCTCTAAGTTTATACCGAATTTTTAAGTATCACACATCCTTTAAGAGCAATGCTGCAAAATATTTGTTTTCAACGCAATAGCGAACAACAAAATGCTTTTGTAAAATTAAAATCATAATTGACATCTTCTCCTGTTTTAGCTTACTATGATCCAATTCTAAAAACAAAATGTCAGTTGACTGTTGTTAGTTGACCCAACCAATGTAAAAGCTGTTCAGGAAATGCCAACACCTACAAACAAAAAGGACTTAGAGAGATTTTTAGGTACTGTGAACTACCTCTCTAAGTTTATACCGAATTTTTAAGTATCACATATCCTTTAAGAGCAATGCTGCAAAATATTTGTTTTCAATTGAATAGCGAACAACAAAATGCTTTTGTAAAATTAAAATCATAATTGGCATCTCCTCCTGTTTTAGCTTACTATGATCCAAGTATGGAGTTAACGATGTCAGTTGACTGTTCAAATTTAGGGCCAGGAGCTGTGTTTTTGTGTGGAGATAAGCCTATTGCTTATGCTTCTCGTGCCTTAATTCCTACTCAGTCCAACTACTGTCAAATCGAAAAAGAAATGTTGGCAATAGCTTTTGGATGTTCTCGTTTCCATCAGTAAATTTTTTTAGAAAATGACAGTAGAGAGTCATCACAAACTTTTGGAAACTTTGTTAAGAAATCTATAGCATCTGTTTCATTAGGTTACGAATAAACGGTATCAGATAACTGACACATACTTTCTCCCAAGAATATGAAAAGGTGTTAAAAGCTTCAAAACATTAATGTCTTGATGGCTCAGTCGGATAGCCACCAGGTGAGCAGCACGAGTTTTTGCATCCAAAAATTGAGTTTTTTTTTAACATTTTGCTCTATAACTTTTGAACGCGCATTTCCCCGGAGATGCAGGTGGTGTCATTTCATTCAGCATTTTAATCGTAATAAACCACAATATTGTATCGTTAGAGCCGTTTTTGAGAAATTTTGATTTTTCACGTTTTTTGAGGGTTTTTGGGGGTAAACTACCCTTAAAAATAAAAAATTTAAAAAAAATTAAAAAAACGCCTGGAATTATCGTGGGTTTGAATCTTCATACCAAGTTTCACCAAAATCTGACCATTAGGCATTCTCTGTCTCTGTTTACATCCAGACACACACACATCCACACACACGCACGCACGCACGCACGCACACACACACAGACATCACTCTGAAAACCCCTTTTTTGGACTCTGAGGGCACCAAAACGGATATATACATCATCAAACTAATGCGAAGATTTTTACGAATACAATACTTTCTACATATACAATGGTATAGGGGGAGAAAGTAAAAATGATGTTGAAGAAACAAAGGTATGACCTAAATGTTGTATATAAACCTGGTAGTACGTTTATGTATATTGCTGATACATTATCCAGAGCTCCTTTGCCTGTAGTTTGTTAACTGATAACTGATGTTTATCCCCGTTTGTTAGATAACCGTAATACGGCTAAACCTTATCAGCCGTATCCAGCAGAACTGTTGTTCTCTCGTGAACTCAATTCTCGTTTGCCTATGTCTAAAAGTAGTCTCAAGCCTAAAGTTTGTAAGCCTATCCCTGCTGTAGTGAAAAGATGGCAAGAAAGAATAGAAAAGTGTTATTTACATTAATAAAATTATAGGTTTGTCTGTACATTGCTTAGAATCTTGAAATGTTGAATTATTTTCACTTTTAATGCATCGCAGAATTCAAAATTAGTGCCATCTAAATTTCTCTCTCTGTCTCTCTGTCACTCTGTCTCTCTGTCTCTGTAACTCTGTCTGTCTGTCTGTGTCAGACAGACAGATTAATCAGAGACTAATCATAGATTAATCAGTCAGACGCCAAGCAATTAATTTGATCTTGGTGAACCACGAATCCGTGGCATAAAAGAGAATTTTCCGCGACACGATACTGAAATATTTCCACCGATGGTAAAACTGAGTCAATTAGGGCACTAACTAGGTGTCAGGACTACAATCTTAACAAAGAACAAATAAATAAAATAATAAATTGTTGAGAATTTGCTCTAAATGAAAATCAATCTAGAAGCGGCCAAAAGCTTAAACTAAAATAAAGGGTTTTGCTGTTGCGCTCAATGATTACCTTGAGATATTTCAATTATATACTAGCTGAACTACCCGTCCTTCGTACAGGTTGTTAATAATTTATTTAATCATTTATACAAATTAATACATGCTACCTATTTATTATTGTTTTCAACAGTTATATGTCCAGACTTCTTACTACTGTTTACACATTTAACAATAAATAAATATATTGGAACTACAACATTAAACAAAAAAAATTTATTTTTTTTGGAAATATTAATTTAATTGAAAAATATCAAGAAACTATAACTTTTAACAAGGAACTAAACGAACAATGTTTTGTATAATTTTTCTAACATTGATGACAATTTTAAAAGTTTATTGTGGTTTCTTAAACAATGCATGTTTCAATCTAAAGCCTCTTTGTAGACAACATTGGCTGTACGTCCTCGTGGAGAGTGAATGAACGGATTCTGTGGAGCTCGGACTCTGGAACATGCCAATACAACTGGCCATGGGGAAAACATCCAGAGACACTCAGTTCAACGCCAGTTGAGGATAATGTTTAACCTTGCGATTTGTTCACTGTCATTGCAAAACATAAATTTACTGGAAATTGTATCCGCTTAAAAACAAAAGGATAGTTGCTGGGTATCAAGGGTATTTTTGGAATGAATACAGATTTCCCATCAACACACCCAGTTTAAGTTTCAATGACATGTGGGTATAATTGTGTAACAAGGAGCCGAGTTCCGTTACACTTCTTAGGCGGACTCAAGTCTCTCATGAATTCTATTGGAGCACCTACTTTCAGAGTTAGCTCATGGATAGGTAAACCTGGAGCTGTAAATGATGCTAGGAACTCGGTCGGGTAGCGAAATGCATCATCCTGATTAAAGAGGATGTTCACGGACTTATAAGTTCGTTCCTCACTGAGGAATAGAACCAAGATCTTCTGATAGCCTGTCCTCAGTACCAAGCATTGTCCTTATTCAGTACATGTTCAATATTTGGAAACCACACTGAAGTTAATTTATATTTAGTTCAAAACTGAAGTTATTTAGTTAAGCTATATTTAGTTCGTCCTGTGATTGGACCAGAGTGGCAAGAGAATCTGGAATAGTAATAAGGCCGTCTTCTTCTTCTAGTCTTCCTTCGTCGATGCTCAAAAGGAGTTCAGAAAATTCCTTTGCCTCATTCTCTAAACCATTTTCAACTCGCTAATTAATGGTCAGAGATAAAAGTTGTATTTTTGCCCAAATACAGGATCTTATTAACGAAGCGTTACTAACAAACTACCTTATTTTAATACGATCTTGAAGTTTATACATGCAAGATTATAATTAGAAGAAGAAGCTTTGCGTGAAACAGGGATTTAAAATACGTATTACACCCATTTAAAATTATGGTGTACTCTCCGGAAGTATTAAAGGAGATGAGAAAGGCTAGTGAAGAGTGGAGAACAAAAATTGACTTCACCCTACACATTTATGCCACTGGAACAGTCGCCCATAAAATACCCCCATGTGAAGGTAAAAAGTGTAGTATAGGACTTCCATGTTGCTCGATCTCTGGCTTTATTCTGAGGACGAAGCAGCAGTCTCGGTCCACCTCCTCAATCAGTTTATACACATTGTTTCTCATAAGGCCAATATACCATAGTTTACATGTACATATATAGCGATACACATTATTACAAGTATATTCTTATTATAGAAGCAAAATTCCAGGGTCTAACCAAAAATGATGTTCGTTGCAGGGCTTACCAATGGTTTGCTCGGAATAACATCCCCCATCCATTTGCAAACGGAGAAATTGCTGGTCATGCTTGGATTGACCACTTTCTGTCACGTCACAAAAATACCTTGACCGTTTTGAAACCCTCCGCAACATCAATTTCTCGTGCTTATGGTTTGAACAAAGAAGCGGTTTCTTCGACAGCATAACTATCCACCGGACAGAGTGTTTAATGATGACGAATCAGGTATTAGTGTCGTCCAAAGCAAAGTCGCTAAGTCATCAGCCTGAGAGGAAAAAGGCAACTAGGCGCATGATCTGCAGCGCAAAGGGGTTCTCTCGTCACACGTGTCTTCAGCATGAGTGCCTCTGAAAGATTTGTTCCTCCAACACTCTAAAAACTCTTTAGTTGTTATCAACCTTATTTTTAATGTTAATCTTAATTTACCATATTAAAGATAATTTGCGTATATATACGGTAAATTCAACATACAGTACAGTGAATTTTTCAGATATTTCACTTTCTTTATGGTTACTGCAACCTTATTTTACGTTTGACCATAATTACAGTATTACACTTATATCAACCGTGTCTAAGGTTGAGATGGATAAGAAGAATAACAACAAGAGAGGAGAGGAGCTTTCCTATTGGTTGCTGGTTGGCGCGTTGACGCGGTCGACTGTGTCTGTGTCGTGTGTCGATGTCTTTATCATGACGGATTGGCGGTAGCGTGTCGTGCTACTGTTCTCTCGTCATCGGACTTTCTGGCATATAAATTAATCAATTAACTTATTAGATGAAGTTTAAGTAGTTGGTTTGTATTGTAAAGTTTTAAGATGGGCGAAAGTGAAGAAAAACCTCACCGTGAATATACTGTTGGAAAAATGGGGCCTTCAGGAGCTTATACCGGTTTTCGCAGGTTAGGACAATAGCCTAGGTCTTTCTTTTTTATGTTTATCGGTGTAGCTAGGCCTACTGTTTTAGAATGAACGGTAGCCTGATTCAAACATGTTCATAAGCATAACTCAAATTTTCAATATTCCAAAGGTATTAAACTAAGCAGGCCTACCATGTGAAATGAGACATGTTTAACATAACTTAGGTAATTAAGTTTTTATCTCGGTTGAAATTTATGCCTTAGTTAATTTTCGGAAATTTCACGCTGATTCCGAAAATGATAGTTTCCGGCGATGATAGTGACATAGTTTTACCGGCGTCCGCGGTTCCCTAAAACGTGTAAATCAGCTGTTACATGGGATGCCGGTAAACAGCTGATCAACAATGTAAGCAACAAAATATGAAACATAAAATGAAAAACAGCTGATTTACACCATTGTTGCACCGCATGTTAGAAGCATCCTCATTATTAGCATTTCAGGGTTGCTTATTAATCACATTTTTTATAATTAAATAATTATTATGATAATTAAATATGCCATATTTGGTATTTTCGTGATCAGAAAAAATATTTCTTTTTTATGATGATGAAAAAAATACATACTTGCATTAAAAATAATCAACTTATCTAAAATATCTCAAAAACCGTATGAAGTGAAAAATTTTAGTTTTAATATTCAGAATCTACGTAAAATTTCAGTAAAGTTTTATCTAAAAAGTTTTTTTGTATTTCAACAAATAACAAAGTTATAGACAAAAGAAGTTTTGAGCAAAAAACAGTTTTTCGAGCACAGCGAACGAACCAGTAGAAATATCTGGGATTTTTACACATCATTTTGTTCAGCTTATAATTCCGCACTACTTTGCTAATTTGACCTTTGCTGTAACTTTTATAGTTTGCGAGATCCCAATGGTGAGCATAAAAAATGAACACACTGTATATATATATATATATATATATATATATATATATATATATATATATATATATATATATATATATATATATATACAGGGTGGTGCAAAAAAAAGTATACCCAAAATAAATTGTAAAAAGTTTACTAAGACAGAGGTTACAAGACTCTTAATTACACAAAAACATGTTCTACATGTCTTCCTTCATGAGCCACAACATACTCCATCCGGTCCAAGATCTTCTGAACCATCCCAGAGCACTGCTGGCCGGAAATGTTTCTAAAAACTGGTTCAATGTTTTGTTTCAGGTCTCTGATGCTTGTAGGGGTTGGTCGGAAACACAGTTCTTTCATCATTCCCCACAAAAATGCATCACAGATTGTAAGATCTGGACTTCTTGGTGGGTAGGGAAAATCTGTCCCCCTTGACACAAGTCGTTCTGGAAACAGTTCTTTAAGAAGTCCCATGCTGTCTTGACTTGTGTGCGGAGTCGCTCCATCTTGCATGAATATTTGTTTCTCAAATTCAATACCATTCAGTATACAAAATGTCTGTAAATCTGCATGGAATCTATCGACTATTTGGGTTCTGTAAACCTCACTGTTAACTGTCAACGGGGTTTCATTGTTGTCTTCAATGAAATAGGGTCCAATGACGCCATGGGATGAAATGGCTGCCCACACCGTTACTTTCTCAGAATGAAGTGGCCTTTGCAAATATTCTTCTGGTTTCTCCCACCCTAAAAATCGAGTGTTCTGTTTGTTCACATGCCCACTGAGCAGCACGTGACTTTCATCGGTATACCACCAATCATCAATGTAATCTGGAATGGAATAGCTATGCGCCAAAACACGAGTACAAAAGGCCACACGCGCCTGAAAATCAGTGGGTCTCAACTCATGGAGTATCTGAATACGATACGATCGTGCTCCAATTTCTTTGAGCATTCTAATGACGCCCGTCCTTTCTAGTCCTAACTCCCTTGAGATACGCCGTGTGCTTTTCTTTGGTGATTGAAGAACCTTATCAAATACTCGACCGACATTCTCATTTCTGCGTGTTGTTTTTTTTTCTGCCAGAATTTTCTTTGTTACTGTTTGTCACGGATCCTTTACCCCTGAATTTCCTTACCCATAATAAAATGGTTCTCTTAGTCGGTGCTGGTAAAAATGCTCTTCAAACCTTTCCATCACAGCTGCTAATGACGGTCCATTATTTCTATGCGTTCCATAGCTTCTAATGTACTGTTCAACAAGCCAAACACGTTTTTCAATACTAAGCTGTGGCATGGCTATTGTGGGCCAAGACTTCTTGAAAACTGATAAAATGTAAACAAAACAACAGTTCCAATAATTTTTAACAATCAGCTGATCGATCATTATTGCAATATGCATGCAATAGCTCTTAGAGTTTGGGTCTACTTTTTTTTGCACCACCCGGTATATGAATAACAGAATTATCTTGTGAGGTTTGATCGTACGGTTGAGTTGCCTCGTTTGACACCTAGAAGCATCGATCCACCCATATATACATATATGTGTATATATACATGTATATATATATATATATATATATATATATATATACATATATAAATTTTAATGACTATTATTTTTGGTCTCTGGGCACCTAAAACCGAAAAAGTAACATGGTCCCGGGTTTAGGTATTACCATGAGACCTACGGTAATAGCTTATTCCCTATGGGAAATTCGCTAAAAGTAGTTATGAAATTAGAAAAAGAATTGGTTTGTTTACGAAGCAATGAAATGTGCATGTTACATAACTGCAAAAAATTCAAATATAAGATAATCCAGTTTAACTTGGAAAGAGATAACAACTTGAAATACTTCAAGTGGGAGAATGTTGTTGAAGAGCACACAATCAAAGTGAAGTCCAAGCAAATCAGAACGGTCGTAAAGAAAGAATGTTATGCTCGTGCTTCAGACATTGTTGAGCACTTAAGTGTCATCTTTGCCCTTATTTAAAAGCATGTGTACAGTTTGATACACCAAGCACGTGAACTGAAAACCCTGAAAAGCAAACTTAAATACCCCCCGTCGCAGCAGACCTGCGTACTCAGCAAATTTCCAAATTAGTAATATTAATTTTGACCAGATAAACCTGTAAACCAAATATGATCACACGCTCATAAATAAGGAAATAAATGTCTATTCTCCTTATGATAAATGAGTATGCAGGTATGCTGCCATGGGGAACACCAAAAGTAGGTTTTTAGCATAACAATTTTTTATTTCGACCATATGAAGCCATATACTAAGTTTCATCAATATCTGTCCATAAATAAAGAAGTTTGGCTATTCTCCATATGATTAACATGGGAAAAGAGTATGCAGGTTTGCTGCCATGATAAGCACAAAAAACAAGATTTTTTACTATAAATGGATGAATCTCAACCAAATGAAGCTGATTACCAAAATAAGTGAAATATTAACACATTCTTATTCTCCATAAGATTAACATTGGAGCCCCAAAATACAATGTACTGTCTTTAGATTTTTTAATATCTCGGCAACCAATGGAGATAGAGCAAAGCTTCAAATTACTAAATTGTGTGTTTTTTTTAGCTAAATCCAATGGTTAAAATAAAAATTTAAAATTTTTAATAATTACATATGAAAAATGCAAAAACCCCATTTTTGGTGTACAAAACCCCCCAAAACTACCCCTTCCGATAGGTCGATATGTCTGGTTTACGAACTCATCCAAATAAACGTAGGAGGCTCAGTGAAGAAAGATGCAGACAACTTTGTTAATATATATATATATAAATTTTAATGACTATTATTTTTGGTCTCTGGGCACCTCAAAACGAAAAAGTAACATGGTCCCGGGCTTAGGTCTTACCATGAGACCTACGGTAATAGTTTATTCCCTATGGGAAATTCGCTAAAAAGGAGAGGTGTTATTTCATATCGACTTCTCGCAAAATTATGTTTGCAAGTTAAGCACTGAGATCCAGTCCATGCATTTTGGAGCGTCCAAAAAGCAAATTTCTCTCCACACCGTTGTGAGATACCATAATATGTTATCTCACCATACCAATCATTTTGCACGGCGTCGGATAATCTCGATCACCACTGCCATGGAGTTTGGGCACATTTGTAGCCAGTTCTCAAACAAACAGCTGACGAATTTCCAGATATAGAAAGTGTCCATTTCTTTTCTGATGGACCAACGAACCAAGATAAAAAACAAGGGAAATGTTTATCTCATGAAGACACTACTGCCAAATTTCTTCAAAAAACTCAAAAGCTTCACATGGAATTACTCTGAAACTGGCCACGGGAAGGGTGCGATGGATGGGATAGGAGGGTCAGTGAAGAAAGATGCAGACAACTTTGTTAAACACGGGAATGACATAACATGTTCAAGCGATTTAGTAAAATGCTTGGATGGTACTAACAGTAGTATAAAGGTAGTTGAGATCGATAGTGCTGAAATTCAGGAATGTAAAGAAAACTTCCTGATATCTCAGGAATAATGCAAATAAGACAGTTTACCTACGGCGAAAACAATATGTATGGCCGGAGGTTAAGCTGTTTTATTTGCAAACCTTCTGAAAAATGTGAACATTATTAGGTTGTTGAATTAGCAAATGAGAAAACAAGCAACAAACAAAAAAGATCTAAACATGATCAACAACCTAAAACAACTAAGAAAGTGTTGAGAGTTGATGAAGTTTACAGTTCTTCAGATGAAGAACTACTTGACGAAGTACATATTACTGGAAGTACAGCTGACAGTACTACGAAGATTCGATCAGAAGCGACAATAGAGTCCCTTGCTCAGGGGGCTTTTGTTGTTGTCTCATATGAGAATGTCAGTAAAAGGGGGAATAAAAGTCATAACTACGTAGGGGTTGTGCAATCTCCCGTCGGCGAAGACATCGAGCTGAAAACTTTATTCATGAAGCGATGTGCTAAGGACAATTCTATGTTTACGACGGATGAAAGTGATGTACCTTATGTCTCACTGAACCAAATAAAATCACTTCTTCCCAACCCGGAAATAGTGCTAAAGTGCGATCGAGTGTTTTACCTGGTAAATTACTTGTAACGTTTAAGACCGTCAAATTGCTAACGGCCGTCAGATCGCTAACGATATATAATTTATGTATTGAACTAAAGAATTGTCTTCTTAAAGAAAGAATAGCCTATTTTCGAAAAAATCTTACTTTATTACTTTTATTCTAACTTTTCAACTCAGCTTTATATAATTTGTTAGAATGTTAACTTTTTACAGACTTTTTTGTATTAAATTTAAAATTAAATTTTTTTTCTGTTCTAATATATTATTTTAGAAACAAACTTCATGTTAACCGTTAAATTTTTTTTATAATTTCAGAATGTTATAGACAGTTAAAAAAACGTTAGTCACCCGACTTTTTTGTGCATTAAATGAATAAATTTATAAAAAAATAATAATAAAAAAATTAAAAATTAGCTCTGCTAAGGTTTGTTTTGTATTATTAAGAACATTATTGACTTTTCATTAATAAAATGTGATTTTTTCTAGACGAAAAATTTTCAATTCCATTTTTCCCCTCAATTTGATAATCAGCCTTACGGCTACCAATAGAATGTCTTTTGAGTTGAGTTTCCTGAATATTTGTTTATAATATTTTTTTCATGATACAATTTAGGGTTTAAAAATAATTAAAAATTTGAATTTATTTATAAATGAAATGCTTTTTGGGATTTTATAAAGGCTTATTTTTTGTTTTGTTTCTTTACTAACTGTTTCGATAATTGTTCTAAATAAAAAACAATAAATTTTATTGTTTGTTATTTAAACAATAGAATTTATTAAATTTTATTTAAACATTTAAACATTAACATTTTTAATTTGTTTAAATAAAATTTTAAAACAATAAAATGTCATACATAAACAAATTTTATCCAACTCTGATGAGGATGGCCAGTGCTATCAAAACTGTTAGTAAAAAAAAATTAAATAAATAAGCCTTTATAAAATCCCAAAAAAGCACTTTAGTTATAAATAAATAGGGCTTATCTAAGTTTAAGATCAGAAATTGAATTTAGTTTTGATGTAATTTGTGATTTATAAATCTTTAAAAGATCTTGAGGAAATACTCAGACAAGAACAAGGAATCTAAAAAAAATAAAGACGAGGTAGGGGCCAAAACATACAACGCTCACTATGCACCAGATGATCTTTTGCACGTATGATATCATCATTATCATAATCAGTATTAGTAAATGGTGACGTTATAGGTGCAAAAGAACATCTCTGGCTGCATATAGGGTTTTGCATGTCTTGACGCCTACCTTCTCTTTATTTTATTTTATCTTAGATTCCTTGGACAAAAATAATTCTGCATTGATTATTTTAGGTAGTGCCGAATTATTGGTTCAATGACCTCTGAGGAATGCCAAGTCACGATGACGCCATCAATGACTTCTTCAACTATGATGTCACCAGTGACTCCATCCTTGATGTCACACAAATGACGTGCTGATGACAACATCACCGGTTACGTCGCCGTGATGGAGTTATAGACGTAATGTAGGTCAATAACACGCCGAAAATTAAAAATTTTTCACATTTTTGCCGTTTTTTTCACACTTTGCTCCGAGTTCCTGTTAGAGTCCAAGTGAACTTGAGGACTTGGAGCAAAATTCAACGAGAAACCGTAAGAAAACTTTAACTTTTCAACGTGACTATACCTAAAATGTCATGTGACATATTGAACTGACAAAGATGCGACATTTATACTAAGTTTTTAGTGTTGTACGTGAGAAAACCTAAGCTTAAACGAAAACCGAATAACAGAGTGCATCACACCATTGCGCGATCCACGAGAGCCTCCGCGAGATTGACACAGCGACGCAAAACACCCGAGATACTCCAAGGTGATGGGGGTAAATTAATAAGGGAATCGAAATTACCTCGGGGACTTTGAAAAATCTCGAAAGATGTTATGATACTTCTCCATACAGATGACCTTGAAGACTTATCAAACGATGAAATATCGAAAATAGGGAAATAATTCCTCAAGGTCATCTGTATGGAGGAATATTCATTTTTCTAACTCCCCTATGTCATTTTCATTCCCCCACCACATTACCACCACCGCCATTGAGTACGTCGGGTGCGCGGCGTCGTTGCGTCAGTCTTACGGAGACTTTTGTCCGCGCATTGGTGTAATGCACTTGGTTGTTCGGTTTGCGATTAAACTTTGGGTTTTATCGCTTACAACAGTGACAAATAAGTATAAATGTCACTTCTGGGCCAGTTCAATCAAATCTGAGAAGTGCCACATGACAGTTTAGGTGCCACATGACAGTAGAGTCAAGGTGCAAAATTAAAGTTTCCTTGGCACTTTTACGGTTTCTTATCGGGTTTTCCCCCAAACCCCCAAGGTCATTGGGCCTCTAACGAAAACTCGAAGCAAAAGTGAGGAACGGCAAAAGTGCTAAAGATTTTAGCTTTCGGCCTGAGCTTAAATTGTCAAGAAACAACCCTGAAACGGCAAATATAAACCTACTGTATAACACATGCAACTTAAGCACTGTTTTGCAACAGTTCTTAGGCAAAATCTGTATTTACATGTAAGAAATTGTTCAGAACGGAAGATGGAAATGACAGATGGAGAGAAAGAAACATCACGAAAAGGTCGTGTTTTAAGGAAATCATCACATCTGCAATACATGGAGGGCAGTCAAGATAATAAAGATGCATTTTCGTTTGAGGTATTGGGGAAAATGTCTAACGATATGATAGCACTTGTTGCTAAATCTGATCCATTAATTTTTAAATTCGGTAGAAGATTCTTCAAAAACCACAGTGAGCAGCAGCACAGAAAGTATGTTTCGACTAATATGAGGGACTTGTCAAGATTATTCCTTGCCATGGAAGAACAAAATGAGAGTATAACGTGTTTTGAAAACTGTATCCAACCATTCAATTTTGATTGTTTGGTTAAAGGAGTACAAACTTTGGGTGAGTTCGATAGCAAAAGTGGAACAGTTGGGGTAGTGAGCATATCTCACAGATTTTGTACTTCGTTGAAAGCTTGCGTGGACATTGTTTTATCGGCGAGCATCAAAAGTGACACTCCATCGGAAGAAGAAAGGGCCACCATTAGAGCAAAAATGGAGCGATCTCAGCATCTAATGAGAGTGAAGTGGAAATTTGACATTGACACCAATGCAGAAAAAAATCGAAAACTAAAACAAGTAAAGAAGCTCGAAGTTCGGCCTCTAGATGAGGACATTGCCTCAGTAAGCTCTGAATTGGAAAATTTATATGGTCCTTTAATTGAATCTCTTTACTCACGACCAATTATGAAGCCCTTTGTAAGGTGATAATTGCTGACATCATAGTGCTATGCCGAAGGCGACCAGGAGAGGTCACCCGGACAAAAATGGAACAGTTTTCGAAATGGGAGTAAGATAGTGAACATGATGATCCATTTGAAAAAGCTTTATCAGAAGAAAAAAAGAAGCTTTCCATGTACCAGGAAAAAACAACAAAATAGTCCCGATCTTATTAACAAACATTCTTGTGAGATATATAGAAAAGCCACGACTACAGAAACAATAATTCCATCTCATTCCCACCACCCGTGGCAACACAAATTTGCGACATTTCACTCGATAATCCATCGATTGATAAATATCTTCATGTCAAAAGAGAATTACGTAAAAGAGAAAACATTATTAAACACCTTGCTTTAAAAATGGCTATAAAACTAGAATAATTGAAAAAATTATAAAGAAGAAGATAAAGAAGAAAAATGAACAAAAGGATAAAAATAAAGAGGACACAATGAATATATTCGTGTTCCTTTCAATACCAGCTATGGGACGAGCAAGAAATGAAAAAAAAAAACTAGAAATACTTCAGGGGGGTGTTTTAAAACTTAAGTTGGATGTTCCAAATAAATGGAACTCTATATTTTTCATTTTTCCTACGTTTCTAAGACGGTCTAATACTGCCAAAAACGTAGGCCTATTGTTAGCACGTCCTAAAGGCCCTCCCATTCCCTCAGCCATTGAGCTGGAAAACCTGCGAGAAGCTGGGATTTTGCCTTTACTTGATTTTGACTGGGACGGTGGCGACGTCCTGTAATCCAGCTACTTGGAGGTCTCGAATTGTGGATAGTTATTAGCGATGGCTTGTGGATGCGATATTCCCTGGTGGGGATTAACGTCCGCACTAGTGAATACTAGTTCATCCATAAAGACCAGCCTTATAATTAGACCAATTCGTATATAAGAGGTCGAAATTGTGGTTCGGATCCCACGTTAAACTGTAGGTCCCTAGATGCCATTGGCTGTTGGGCTATGAATTAACAGTCCTCTCTAAGGAGAATGTCGGCCTTAGTCAGTAACAAGACTACAAGATCGCGCCACAATCATCCTACACTCATCTCTCATTCATACTTGGCTTTAAACTACCTATTGAGTTAGGTCGCCATTTCAATAAAAGGTATTAATACTTCAACAACTGACACAATAAATATCAGGAGATCAGTACGTAACTGCAATCATGAGGATCCCTCCGTTAAACTGCCTACTCCAAGCCATCAACTTTACCGTCCCAAAACTTCCCATAGGAAATAAACTTACAGGTCGGATCCAGTATGAATTTGGAAGTCGTTTCAAGGGGTTTGAACATGCCGTGTTTGTGGCAATTCAAATGGTGTATAATTCGGCCTTGATTTAATAATATTAATTTTTCTAACCATTTTGCTTCTTATAAAAAGTTAACCCAGTTAAAGAAACTAGTGTGCAATGTGGAAGGTGGCAAAGGAACACAGGGATCATCTTCAGAATCTGAAACTAAGTCAACTACTATGGGCTCAAAACAGGTCATTAGAAACTAAATTAACCAAAAGAATGGTATAGACCGACCCTGATCACGAGTACTGTACTCTTTTAACGCCAGTTCTATTAAAATCTAATCATGAAACTCAGTGACAGCGATCCTAAGACTATTACTTGTTTAACAAAACTAAAATTAATAAAAACTTAATTTAATTAATAAAAAATAATTTCTCATTTAATTTAATTACCCATAATTGTTTACAGTCCCTCCTGCGGAGTTTTATACTGACGCTAACAGAGGAAATTAATAGTTTTATCGAGTTGTATCACACGAGAACACATTGAATCAGGATGGATAACTGATGAGAATATTTCTATTTACTTTAAAGGTTAACAATTGGGTTTATTAAAATGTGTATCCTTCAATTAATTAGAAAATTAGCAAATTTCTTAACGCTCTTTCAAACTTGAGGGCCGTTTCTTATTGTCCCTTCTCGACGTGTTCCTTCCTGTTGAACTTTATTCTGACACTAACTGAGTTTATTAGTAGTAGGCGATCGCGGTGTTGTCGGGCCTCGGAAACCCAAACATTCCTGTAGTCTCTGGTCACAAATTTACTATTATTGGTGGGTTCGGTCGATCAGGGGAAAAACCTACATGATGCAGTCTAGATATCTCCGACTTGTGAATAGAAATTTTAATTACTTGTAAAAGTCCTTCTAGTAGATCAAAAATAATCCCCAGCCTTGAACGGAACCCCCTCTTTTTCTGTATTGTCTTAACGTGAATATTGTTCCATGTCCATGGATTAAAGGTGGAGCTTTTCACCTCTTTCTTGAATCCCTGATTTTCAGCCACGATACTGTTATAGTCCGCCTTACGGGTTTCATTTTCTTCTACCAAGGTGTTTAATGTAACTGGCATAGCAGGAATAGTACTCACGACACCTTCAAGCTTAATCTCCAGGTTATGTAGACCGAGGACATCTGTTGGCTGATCTCCTTTGTCGTATTGGTAATTAGCTTCAGGGTGGAGTTGTACGGTTTGCCGACGACAGCATCTAACCCTTGCATGTGTTGCACTTCCACGTAGCTTTCCGCTAGCTGCTGAATGTTTTGTAGTTTTCAACTGTCCTACCCTGGTGAATTATGGATGGAAACTGCCTCTACATTCGGTAAAACCTAACACTTCTCTCATAATAAAGAAACTACCCACACATTTGTACACAAAGACACAGCTATAAAAAAAAAACACTATTTCACATCTACGCAAAATTTTTCTAAGTAAAAGACCATACAACAGTTTCCGGTTTATAATGGGAACGGCACGAATGACTCACAGACTAGGCAGGAAAGGACAGGAACGGCGCACGTCCGTCTTCATCAACTGACAGATAAGAACTGATATTCCGATGATTATATATTCAGTTATCATTTGCTGAGAGCTTAAATGGGTCTTCCTAGAACAAGTTCTGGAAGACCCATTGTTTGTTCTGACAGTTGAGAGTTCCCCGATGTGATAAATAGATTGCTTAGGGATGTCGAACTGTGTGCTTCTAAAGAAAGTGATGTGGACGAATCGGATGCTGATCCGGATTTTGTTTCCCCGTTGACCACAATGACTGTGATACTGTAATTGATTCGGCTTCTGATGATGAGGGTTTATTTATTATGAACAACATTTTTATAATATAGAAGCCATGATAAAAAAACAAGAGGCTGTTGTTATGGTTCAATAATAGTGAAAACAAATAGCAATAAATAACAATATAAAATTAACAAAATAAACTAAATAACAAATAAATAAAATAAACCAAATAAATTTCAAAAAATGTCAAACAAATCACACTTGGTAACATTATTCTTTGACAACTTCCCACCACAAGACAAAGGGAAAGAAAAATTAAAGATGGTGGAGGAGATCTTCAACAATTATAATTAAACAATTAAAAAAAATTGTGACAAAACTTAACAACAACTTGACAAACAAATTAGTAAATATCACTAAAGCTAGGTTTACACCTTAGAGTTTTTCACTCTCAGAGATTTTCGTACTCTCAGGAGGTACTCGCAGAGGTTTTTACAAAACCAGCAAATTTTCAAAGATAGTTAATCCCAGACAGTTTTCTGCGAGTACTATCAACAACTGTCTGAGATTTTTATGAGAGTTACTAACTAACTCTCTGAGAGTGAAAAACTCTCACGTGTAAACTTAGCTTCAAAGGAAAAACAATCTTAAATCCAAAAAAAAAAATAAAAAGGTTTGAGATGTCCAGAAACTTCGAGTTTCATATTTCCGTGTAAAAACAGAGTTCTTCTACGTGTTCTAGAAATATTTGCCCCCTTTTGGCACTGACGATCAGTATAGATGCAGAAAAAAGTCTATCACTACTGGTCTGTGTAGCAGGGACTCCTAGATAAAACTTGGCCACTTTCTCAAAGTTTGGAAAAATGGTAAATTTTCCCTCCACCACTTAAGAAGATTTTCCTTCATTTAAATTCTCTTCTTTTGTATGAAGAATTCCATTTCTTTAGACACTGGGTCCCCTTTATCTTCCTCTTCATTGCTGACGTCAAAAGTCGACCACAAGCTTTTCGCTTCACTGGCTTTAGATGTAACAGGTTTTGACAACGCTTCACTGGCTTTAGATGTTCCAGGTTTTAATAAGTCTGGGAGTTCACTGTGAAGTTTTTCAATGGGTTTTTTTAATCATATCCATCGCCATCGTACATTGAATTTAATTCATAATCTTCAATCTATACCTAGAGTCTATGGCCATAGATATTACAAGGGTAGGGTTCTCAGAGTTAATCCAGAACCATACTCGCCTTTCTTTGTAAAGTCTGTTAAAGTTTCTTCAATCACGTGAAAGGCTGGAGCTATCATGGATATGGTAGGGTATGACTCCAATCAGAGTTCAGTTGTTACCTGTTTAAAAGGTTTTAACACTTCAACCACACCACTGGCCAGTTTCCATTGAGCGGAAATGAGATAGTCGATGTTAGCGGTTGCAACAATATCAGCAGAAACGGCTGTTCCACCTAGTGGACATATCCTGCAACAGTTCATGGTTAGGCAACGATATTATTTTTTTAGTTCCTCCAGTCTGGCCCTTGCACTAGAGCTTTGGTTGTAATGACCTACTTTACTCCTGGCTATCCTGCACATTTTATTGACTCCCGGATCCTCTGCCTCGGAATCATGAATTGCAAGCTGAGGGGTGTTAGCAAAGCAAGAAACTCTCTCCCATGCAGAACTCTCCAGAGCTGCCTTTATGTTATTAGCATCGTCACTAACTACAAAAAAATTGGCAACCGTGGTAGTTAACAACCTCCTATCATTTAATACAACTGCCCCAACAAAAATTCTGAGGTGTGGGATTGTTTTATGTTCTTGTTGCCAAGATCGAATGATCTGTATTAAAAGTCTTCTGTGAGGTAATGAAGGGTAAGGAATAAAAACGAATCGTCGGCTCTTGATGTTCAAGAATCAGTTGTGAGTGAGAGCGACAGGGCATCAGGCAGTTCCAATGAAATAACATTTTTCACTTTTTGTTTGTCATAAAAATATAGATCAGGGATTACACTCCTGGAAAAGAAGGTACAAGAAGGTACTTTGTACCTTGGCTCTAGCACATCCAAGAGATGCCTGAACAATTTTTCCTCAACAGAGCATAGTGTGAAGGTAAAAGCAATAATTTTGGCAATTGCTTTTGTGATCTCTTTGTGTGTAGGGAGGTTGTGAAACATTCTTTTTTAACTAAAATTTAAAAAAGTGTAGGTTGTTTTCCCCCTTCTGGTTTCTTTTGGGGCTCTTGAATTTTCCGATCATTGGAATATTCTGTAATTTTTTTATGCTTTCTCAAATGAATAATTCAAGTTCCTGTGGCCCCACTTTTTCCAATCTAGAAAGATATTCAGGCTTGTTACAACTACGCCTATTAGAAATTAAAAACTGTTTCCAAATAAGAGCTTTTCCTCACTGACAGTTTTTGTAATAGGCAAAGGCCTACTTTAAGTCACAAGTAGTGGTGGGATAACCAACTAACAATAACCTATTAGTTCGGTTATCGCAAAACAACTGCTTAGTCGGTTAGTTCTTCTCCGACTGGTTTAGTCGCCTAGTCGGGAGTCGGTTATATCTTCTCCTACTGGATGACTTAATCGCTCGAGTGGCAGACTAATCTTTCAGTTTTCGACTGGTTAAATAAACCAGACGAACGGTTTCAGTTTAAACTAAATAAGTTTTATACTGAGTTATATATGTCTGTTATTCATAAACTATAACATGTTTAGTCGAACGACTGAATCTAGTTTAAAGAACCCACATCCTGTCATGCTTTGCTACAGTACCTGTCGTGACCTGGCAGTGTCATTGACCTAATGCCGTTCAACTAGTTCAAACGATGTGTTTAGTTTTTTATGTGATTAATAATCTAACGTTAATAATGTAATAATTAATGCACTGATTAATTTTTGTTAGTTTTTCCTGGATAGTTGGAACTTATGCCTAACAACTAAAGTAACTCGTAAATTAAAGAAATCATTAGCGTGGGACTTTTATGAAAAGAAAAGTGCAACAGAAGCTACGTGTACCGTTTGTAAAAAGGTGATAAAGTTCCATGGCTCCACAAGCAATTTGATGGAACATTGAAAGCGGAAACATCCAATTACGTTGCAGTTTCTAGATATGGTTGACAATTTAAATTTCATCCTTCTTAGCTTATAGAGTTTGAATTTAAGGAAAAAATTAAATCCTGTAAACCAAATATTAATAGTTGTAATTATGATTTTTCCAGAGCTAACTTTTTAGCACTGTACAATGAATTTAAAAATACTATTTGGGATGATATTTTTTTAGAGGATGATATTAATGTCATTGTAAGTCGCTTTTATGATAAGATTTATGCTGCCTTAGAATTGCATGTTCCTAAAGTTAAATGTAATAACAAAAAATATCCAGTTTGGTTTACTGATGAATTAAAATGTATGATAAAACGCAAGGAGAAATTCAGACAAAGATATAAAAAATACAAAATGCCTCATTTTTTTAAATGAATTCAAAAAGTTGAGATCTGACATTAAAAAAATTATAAGGCGTGAATTTAATAATTACGTTAGGTCTGTTGAGGGCAAATTAAACAGGAATCCCAAGTCATTCTGGAATCTTATGAAAGGACTCAGGAGAGTAGATAAGAATTCAACAATAATGTATTGCGATGGGGTGGAGGTGGAGGGGGGCGCTGCGATAACGGAGGCATTGGCTGGTTATTTCAGCTCTGTTTATGACATCTGTAGTCTCACCTTTGAAGAATTGTGCGACAGTGCTTTGCGATCTCCTGTCTTGGACAATGTTTCCTCTTTTTCTTTGGAGGGAATAACAATAAATGAAGTGTTATTGGGGATTAAAAAATTAAAACCAAAAAGATCTTTTGGGCCTGATGGTTTGCCTCCCTATATTTTTAAGGGTTGTCAGGATTTATTTGTTTCAACACTCACACAAATTTTCAAGTTTTCAATTTCAAAAAACGTTTTTCCAGAAATCTGGAAGGTGACAAAAATTGTTCCCATTCCCAAAAAAGGAGTGAAAAATGACATTAAAAATCATAGACCGGTCGCTTTGCTGTCTTCTCCTGTAAAAATTTTTAAATCGGTAATTTATAATAGGTTATTTAATCATGTAAAGCACTTCATAACTCAATTTCAGCATGGTTTTTATCCAAGCCGTTCAATTAATTCAAATCTTCTCAACTTCACTCAGTATTGTTTGTCAGCCTTAGACCAAAATACACAAGTTGATGTAATATATACTGATTTTGAGAAAGCTTTTGACAGAGTAAGTAATTTAAATCTTTTAAGTAAATTGAATTATTTTAGTGTAACAGATAACTGTATTAGGTTTTTTTGTTCTTATTTGTATAAAAGAAAACAATTTGTTAGCTATGAAGGTTTTGTCTCAGATTCTTTTAATGTTGAATCAGGGGTCCCCCAGAGATCAAATTTAGGGCCTCTTTTTTCATTTTTTTTCATTAATGACATAGTAAATGAAATAAAAAATAGTAAAATCCTTTTATATGCAGATGATTTAAAAATATTCAGGAGAATTGATAGCATAGCGGACTGTAGTCTATTGCAACAGGACATTGATGCCTTAAGCATGTGGAGTGATCACAATTTAAAATTTAATGTTAAAAAATGTGCTGTGTTGTCATATTCCAAAAAAACAGAAGTCAATATTTTTCATTTTGATTACAACATAAAGGGAGAAGCGTTGTGTAGAAAGTTCTCGTTTAAGGACTTGGGAGTAATTTTTGATACCAAATGTTCATTTACTGAGCACGTTATATCTGTCTGCAAATCAGCTTATTCTATTTTAGGGTTTATCAGGAGGTCCAGTAATTTTTTGCAAAATCCTGTTTCATTAAAACTACTTTTTAATTCTTTAGTAAGGTCAAAGTTAGTTAGAATATGGTTCAGTTATATGGCATCCGAATTTAAGTTATCTATAAGACATTATTGAACAGGTTCAAACAAAATTTCTTCGATTTTTATATTATAAAATTTTTAGAGTTTCTGCTAATTACATAAAATACTCACAGCTATTAAACATTTTTGAAACAACTTCTTTAACAAACCGAAGGAAAGCTCAGTCACTGTATTACCTTCAGAAGTTGGTCAACGGCGTTTGGGACGATAGCGATCTTTTATCTCAACTGGACTTTGCCGTGCCCCGTCACAACTCGCGCAACTCCCTCCTCTTTGCCCCTCGTTACTCTCGAACAAATTCAGGTTATTATTCTCCTCTTAATACAATGATAAGATTGTATAACACTTATGGGAAACCTTTGGATTTATTTACGGGTACCTTAAAATGTAGTCAATTGCATGAATTATTGGTTCCTGTTTAATTGTTGCACTTTTTTTTGTATTTTTGTATTGTTCATTTTTTTATTCAATCGTTATCTATTTATTTTCTGTTAATTATTATCTTAGTCTATTTATTGTTGTAAGTTATTCGTCTTTTAGTGGCATCATATTGATAAATTAAGTTATTTATTATTAGTTACTAATGAACTGTCGACTGCACCAAACTGCATGCTTCTACTATATAATTGTTAATAATATTAATGCTATCTTGTAAGTGGTCATTTATGACTGTAATGTAGCATTGTAAAATTCAATAAAAAAATAAAAAAATAAATAAAATAAATTTAGAATTGGCTAACATTCCAGTCGTTCCCAGTGTTTCTTCCTCCAGTTATATTCAAGTGCCTGATGCTTCTGACTCCACGGTAGGTATACACATCGATGGATCTTCTTCTAATGAGCCAGTTTCCGTTCGTGGAACTTCAGGTACACCCATGCCTTTAGTAACGAGGACCTCTTCGGCAAGCACTGTATCTGCTGTGTCTGCACCATCGTCAGGTATGTCAATTTAGCGATGCGTGTGTTGAAGTTTACCCTCCCAGTAACAAGAAATGATAGACTACATAATGTGAAGTTTCATAATATCGGAGAATTAAATTTGAGGTACTGTGAATAGTTTGTGTGTGTGACGAAACCTTATGTGAAAGGGACATGCTGATAATTAGGTTGCTCGTGAATAGACTGGACAGTGTTAAAGTGATTATTTTCAATGCCAGTGTTAAAGATAGTATAGAACTTGTGATTTGTGTGGCTGGCTGGAGAGTTTTTTTTAGCTATAATTTAAAAGCGGCTTAAGCACTTTTACAGGTAGACAGATACCTTATTTAGAAGGCTTTGTGGAACTTACCGTGTCTTTGTCTGAAAGAAAGTTTATGGAGGTTTAATGGAAAAGACCCGTATATCAATCAGCGGATGAAGGCTATGTTAGTGATCATGATTTTAATGGAAATAGTGAAGAAGATGGAAGTTATACCAGTGATTTGACATTGGATAAAGTACCAGATCATCAAATCTTTGACTAAATTGGTCTGATTGATGTTGAATGTACGAGGTATTTTAATTGTTCGTATGTTTAATTGCTCGTAAATATATGTAAATTTAATATTGTTTGTAAATAATAAATGAATTGAGGAATATTTGTGTGTGCATTTTCATTATTTTCCCCTTATTATTTGTTTATTAAATTTGTTGAGTTGAAAGAAGTTTAATTTGAATATTTTATAAGGCTTATAGTTAAATTTTAAAATAAAGTTTCAGTTTTTATTAAAAATATTAAATTATGGTTGGGTGATAATATATTCCTAATATATATATTCCTTCCTAATATGTATAATTTTGACTATAATAAATGAGTAATAGGGATGAAGTGACCGAGGGTCAATATAAGAATAAAAACATTAAAGAGTTAGTCACTATTTTGTAGTCTTAGCCAAATCAGTGGGTTTCTAGTAAACAACCCCTTTAGACTGTATGAGGTATTTAAAGTAGGTGATTTGGCATGCGTTAGAACCGGGTGTAGTATGTTAGAACCGGTGCATTGCCCACTTGTACTATCTGAGCCATAGGGGTAGCTGACCCCTAGATTCCTTCCTTGGTGGGAGCACAGTTGTTCATTGTCATAAAGTGGGTGACTCACTACTGGTTACACAAACATGGTGGTTAATGTAAACATGGTTACATTTTTAATTATCAGTTTACTCCCAACTCCGTATGTGGTACCGGTACTTGGAGGTGTGATATTGAGAATAGTAGGGTTTTGTGTTAATATTTAACCGTGGGCAATCTCCAGCTTTATCTCTACAGTATAACGAAGTGACAAGTACGTCATCGACTACTTTTTCTTCTCCATCATCTTCTACCATGTTAACAAATTATCAACAGCGTTTACCCCTGCAGTGTCCTGACATCAGCAGCACTACTTCATCTGATGTGCAGGCTTATTTGGAGTCATTAATAGAATTTGATTAATGGCAGTGAAGTGAAAAAGAAGCTACTTGTTACACAAGTGATTTGACATTGTTTAAGGTACCTGCTGATGAACTTTTGGACTAATTTTGATTGTTTTGTGCTTAATGTAAATACTGTGTTTGTTAATTTAATATTATGTGTAAACAGTAAATGAACTAAAGAATATGTGTGGAACATTTAAACCCTTGTAGTTCTTATTCAATTTTTTATTTATTTTAAAGATTTTTTTTTTACTAAAACTATAGAATAAAAATGTTATATGAAGATTGATTCACCTTTATGAAAAAAAAAGAATAAAAGTAAGGAATTTATGATATGTTGAAAATTGTTTTGCAAGTTAGTTATTCCATGTGTTAATTTTTTGTGCAATTTAAGTAACCAAAGGTAATTGATTCAAGTACTATTTTTACGGCTGATGATAACTATATTATAGAAAAAAATTCTTTTTATGAGGCTGTTTATTTTAGAATTTTTTTAGTAAAAAATTATTAGCTTAGAGAGTTAATTAGTGATTCAGTAAAGGGTAAAAAGAACAATAGTTTTACTTTATTTTTATTCAATTCTAGAATGGATTATGATTATTTCCCAGTTTGTTTGCTATGATGAAATTTGAAATAACCCAAAGAATAACATATTAATAGAATTTTTATTTATTATAAACCTTTTTTACTAAAACTACAGAATGCGAATTGTATATGAAAATTCATTTTACCTTTATGGGAAGATAATAAAAGTAAGAAATTGTTTGTAATGATGAAAATAGTTTTTAAAAGTTGGTTATTCCATGTATTATCTTTTTTGTGCAATTTAAGTCACCGAAAGTGATAGACCTAATTTTTATAGCTGAGCTATACTATAGAAATTTTTTTAACGAATCTGTTTATTATTTTTTTTGAATATATATATTAATAGGCAAGCATGTTTTGTTTCCTCCTTTTTTCTCAGTTTGTGGGCATCGTAGGAGAAAAATGCGCATTCCGTTAGAAAGGTATAGTCCTGTAGATGAGCAGAATCACATTCTCATTCCCATCGGACCCCAGGGCTTCGCATCACAGGTTTTCAAAGTTTCACTGTCATTCTTATGAGAAAAGGATAATTGATAGAATCTATAGGCAGCTGATTAATAACGAATGCTATCAAGTCAGGAAGATTAACAGATGTTTTAGTTATATAACGTTTTAAAATTGGTTCAAGATCAACTGAATTTTGGTCGAATTTCGGCCACTGGGCGAGCTCTAGTAAACATTATTAGTCTAGAATATTAATGAGTGATTATAGAAAAGGGCAAATAAACAATCGTTTTACTTAATTTTTACTAAATTTTAGAATAGATTTGGATAATTTTCAAGTTTGTTACTGTGATTACATTTGAAATAAGCTTGACATAATGCTCAGCCTCTTAGACATATAAGTCAACAGGATAGATGACATTTATGCAACAGGGCAATTGTGGGAGTTTGTAAGATTTGACTTATCCTTGATTTAAGTTTTACAAATTTAATATTTAAACTTTCATTACATAATGTAACCCTCTGTCATAATAGTAAATAATTCTTGTGTATTTGTGAGGTCGAAGAGTGGTTGTTTAACCACTTTTATTTGTTAGAAAATAAAATCAACGCTGGAAAGAAGCTTTGAAATTTATAAAAGAGAAACAAGATAGTGAAGCCAAAGCCAAAGTAGAAAAATTAAAACTGGCTGCATTCGCTAAGGAATTGGAAGAAAATTATGACAGATACGGCTAGAGATATGGCTAAGATAACACGTTACTTATATAGAACTTTAAAGGGGCAACATGACCATTTAAAACCATTTTCAATAGTGGAAAATAAAAGTATTGTTTGATTAATTAGTCATTTAGATACTAGTAATGTCATCCTAACGAGAAAGACATTTTCCAAAAAAATAATACATGAGATGTATGGTAGATTGGTGGACGAAGTGAAGGCTGAGCTTCAAGAAGCAAGACATGTTGCTATCACCACAGATATGTGGACTTCAGTGGCCCAGACAGATTTTATGGCTGTCACAGCCCACTTTTATAAAGAGGTCACAAATATGCTATCATTAAGTCATATATGCTTGCTTGGATGTATACCGTTCCCCGAAATATCTCATACGGCAGACAACATTTTGCGTTTTGTAGATAGTGTGTTTGAAGATTGCGGAATCAAAGAAAAAATTGTGGGCATGGTGAGGGACAACGGTAGTGATATCACTGCTGCTCTCAACAGGAGCAAATATCAAGCCTTCCCATGTGTTGCCCACACTCTTAAGCTAGTATTCAAGGATGGATTAATTGAGAATCCGAAATTCAATAACTTGATGAAAAAATCAAGGAAGCTCGTAGGATCCTTCAAGCACTCAGCCAAAAACTCAGTTGAAATCAGTTCAGCAGCAACTGAACCCTCCCATTCACCGTATGGTTCAAGATGAACCGACAAGGTGGAACAGCACATTTTACACGATGAAGACGTTGTTGGAGCAGAAGGATGCTATAGTTCTTGTCAACAAAACCAGAAGTAACATCGTCAGTTGAGATGACCCCAGACGATTGGCGAACGTTAAAGTTTGACCTAATTGCAGATCCTTAACTTATACTATCATTACAATATACAGATACAATGACAACCGGTGAAATAAACAAGTGACTTCGTAAATTAAACAAAAATGGCATTTATAATTTGAATTCCATAAACGAAGAAGGAATTATGAAATTACAATCATAAGACAAATGTTATTTTTGTAATATTATGAAATCTTTGGGGAGACCGCTTTGAAATCATTTCTTCGACTTCGCATTAAACTAGGAATGAAAATTGTTATATTCCTTGTAATCTCTATATGAATTATAGAGTTTGTAAGAACTTGAAGTTAAACTTCTTGTAGTTTAAAATTATTAGAAGTAAAAATGTTTACAGTAAAATAAATCACAGTCACACACCATATTCTTCAAATTCGTTAAAAAATAGTGATGAAATTAGAATACCAGTTCATCAACAAGATGTTTATACTTTACCGAGCAGGAGTTTTTTATTAATCGAAGGTAAAATAGTTAAGGCAGCTGATAATCAAAATGATACTACAACTGAATTAGTTAATAATGCCATGGCACTTTTGTTTGATGAAATCTATATATATAATACGTGATGCCCTTTTTTTGTTAACACTACTCCTCCCTTATTTCTGGACCAATTTTAAAGTTTGAGGTGTCAAAATAATGGTCTCAGTTCGTAGTTTTGCAATAAGGTTTTAGATTTTTGATATTTTAATTCTGAAGCTCACGGGAAGCCCTCAAAGTTCATTTTTTGTCCATAAGATTAACATGGGGAACAATTTATATTGAATTGCTAAATAAAACAGCTGTTGATAGTTAAACAAACAAACACATGATAAGAGCTATCTGAATGCTGAGTAAGAGCAATTGAACTGGTACAGTATTAAAATATCAACACAATTCCATACTTTTATGCAACGACTGTCTATGGTGTGGGATAAATTGTACGTTTTACCATTTTCTCAAAATGTAGCAGGTAGATTTTGCTTGAACTTTTTATTTATGTGTATTTGGGCACAAAAATAAGTTTAGTAATTTAACCCCCAAAAAATTCATTCTCCTGATGCACAAAAACAAGTTTTGAAATTGACGTGGGTCTTAAGAGTTATCAGATTGCTATCGAAACAACAAAGAAAGACAATAAAAATTAAAATAGAACACTAAATGTTTGCGCATGGGTTTTCAAACTGCTGTGAACTAGGAAAAGGGATAGTTGGTTGTAGGTGTAAATTTAATTACCGTGAACCAAAATGTGATACTATAAAAAAGTTAATGCAGAATGCTATAGACACATATTAAAAAAACTGTTTAAAAGAGGCAACATTTCAAAGTTTTTTTTACCTCCAGTATAGATGATAAGCTTATTGCAAAAATTGTTTATAAAATGAGAAATTTTAACCAAAATATGAATGCGACATCAAACCAAAATGGACACACATAAAATGTAGATTTTCTTAATTTTTGTGATTTCTTTATTTAAATTTTGTAATGCCAATCAAAGAGGATTTAGTTTGTTATAAATAGTGTGGGCTCTTTCACTATGTCGACGACTACCTCATACAGTTCTAGAAGAACAGCCACAGTGGGTGCTTCATAGCTCATACGGAACCGAGGAGTGGTAATGAAATATTTATTTTTCTTCTGTTGTCAATTAATTACGTCTTATGTGTGATGAACTATCTATATCAAACGTCTGCGAATGTATTCTACATTTCATTGTAGTTTTTAGGCAGAGGCTCTAAGACAAATCGGCATAGGAACCATCATGTAATCCTAGCTAATTTAGACGTAAAAGAACAACCACTAAATCTCAATACTGTCACATTGGGAGGTTTTAGAATTAGTAATGAAGATCGATTGATGAAATAACAATATGGTGTAATCTGATTTTCTCTACAATTTAATTTTCATTCAAAGTAACTTGGTAAATTGTCATGGAGCAAGATTTGATCACCAGGTAGCCTACTCTGATAAATGCAGCGCATTGCGCTGCACGGGCTCCCTAGTAAGATATAAACTTTGTGGAACCGAAATACACCGAGTTAAAAATGTAGGAATTACAACTACGATGAAGAATATACTCACGGCTCGTAGAGGTGATGTAAACTGGATGGAAAATGCTGTATGGAAAATCACCATTGCATCTGTACTTGATGAAAAAACTCAGTGTTCTTTCTGTGTACCACTAAAGTTACTCATTGGATTCGCTGAAGATTTCAGCCATATTTTACTACATGTTAAACAAGAACTAGTTCTGTTACGTTCTTCTACTGACAAGAATGCTATTTTTCAATCAGCAGCATCTTTGCATGATATTTAAATTGTTTTAGATATGATTGTTTGGAAAATACTTTTTCATCACTCCGTATTCGAAAGTGACAACTTGCCGTACAGCTGAGACCTTGGAAAGTAGTCATTTCCCAAACTGTCACCGTCAGCTGATTTTACTGACCTGTACGGAAAGTAATGTTTGTAAACATTACTTTCCGTCCAAGGTAAACAAACTTTTCCGTACAGCAACAATCAGCTGGGTTTAAAACAAATTAAATTTTGAATTCCAGCTTTGTTTACTTTGTCCAATGGCGAAGAATTTACAAAAATAATCCTCCTTTAAAACTTCCACATTTATTAATAATTGCGTCGTAATGAAAAGTATCGTTCACAACTCGTCCGGAAAGCCCATTTCCAGGCTCGATAGTGTTTTCCACGCTCGGCTTCTCCTCGCGCGTAAAACATTATCTCGCCCAGAAATGGGTCACTTTCCGGACTAGTGGTGAAATATACTATGTACGTATTGAAGATATCATAGGACTCTTTTTGTTAAAAATTACAGAAGATAGAGACCAACCATTATCTTTACCATTTAGGAAATGGCAGCTTTATGAATTCCCATCACTCTCAGCTGGTAAACAACATTCTTGAATTGTAGAGGCCAGCTCAATGATGGATAAACAACGTTGTATTGCTGTAGGGTTCCAAACTGATAGAAAAGACAAATCAAACAAAAATGCTTCACATTTAGATTTTTGTAATCTTTAAAACATTAAATTGGACTTAAATTATAAATATTATCCGTATGATAATTTAAATGGTAATAAATCTCTTATTTATGATTTTTATTCAAAATTTCAATTTTCATAGTACAGTGGAGTAGATGATCAACCATGTCTTGATAAAGAGACATATCTTGCTAAAACACCATTATATGTAATTGATTGTTCAAAGCAATGTGAAACGATAAAAACTGGATCTTTAGACATACGCATTGATATTGAAACTTCAGTATATATACCTGCAAATACATCAACATACTGTCTCGTGATGCTCTTATACAGTATTTACCATTATCTGGTATTGTGAAAAGAATTATGTGATCATAATAATAGTTTCCAGAGAGGTGGATTGGACGCCGTGGACCCGTGGAGTGGCCAGAACGATCCCCAGATATGACACCCCTTGATTTTTTTCAAGTGGGTTTATTCGAAAAGGCTGGTTTTTATGGATCGACCTTGGAAAACGTAAACCAGTAGAGACAAAAGATTGAGCAAGCGTTTACATTCGTTACACCGGATATGATAAGGAGTGCCAGAGAGTCGTTTGAGAACCGCTTGTATTTTTTCCAGCAGGACAATGGAGGGCATTTTGAACAACTCATTTAACACAAAATCACAAGGGAGTACAGTTCCTTAGTTACTCCATTTGATATTCTTTGCAAGAGGTTTTAGGAAAATTGAAAAAGTAAACTATTACCATAAGTAAAAATTACAAACAAACGTGAATATTTGCCATAATTTCTTTAAAAACAGTCATATTGAAGTGTAGTTTGCGCCATTAGTTTTCTTTTCTTATTCCCTTTTTAAATTATGTGCCACTTAATAGGGGTTGGTATTTAAAACAAAATAAAACCACCCCATCAACCCCTTTTTTGGGGTGGGGGATGAAATTCAAAATCGTGTTAAAAAGCGCATCATAACACCCTGGTGACGTGTGTTAAAAATTTACATTATAAAAATAAAAGTGGTTGAATGTTAAATACCAGTTAAATTAACGTCATAACATTTTTTGCCATAACTTTTGTAAAATTTGTTGTATCAAAGTCAAATTTACAGCAATCGTTTTCTTTTTAAAAGCTCTTTAAAATAACGTGCTACTTGATAGGGGCTGTCATTTAAAAATTTTAATTTACCCCTAGCAACCCCTTTTTGGGGGTGGGGAGTGAATACAAAATACTACCAAAAAGTACTTTAAATTACCCTGGTTTCGTGTATATATAGTTCGTTTGAATATATACAGCCGTTCAATAAAAAATTAACCAGCCGTTTAATCAAAAACTAACCGGGGGTGGGGGGACTATTATGGGACACCCGGTGTATGGTTCCGAAGGTGTATATTATATTTTTGGCTTCTGGGGGTCTCTAAATGAAAAACTAACATTGTCCCGGGCTTAGGTCTTACCATGGCCACTACCGTAATAGCGTATTCCTTATAGGGAAATTCACTAAAACGTAAAAGAACCGGTAGAACGTTAATAAACTAAACATAAAAATTTAGTCATGAAGAACAAAGTAAGAAGAAAGAAGACAATTTTTAACAAGTTAAAAAAAAATAAATAAAATAATATATATATATATATATATATATATATATATATATATATATATATATATGTATGTATATAAAACTGTCTAGACAAAATTAGTAGATGAAATTGTAATTAAATAAAATTTGTTAAATTGTAAATAAGCACAAAACCTTTTTTTGTAAATCGCTTTTGTAAATTTCCATACATTGTAAAACTTTGTCTTGTACCGTAGGTAGATTTTTTTATTAAATTTTCCAATCCTTTGTGGGAAGAGTTATGATAAAAATTATGTAAAACCACGAATGGCCAGATAGTAATATCATGAGGAAACAAGATAGCTTAAAAACCAGTAGGGACAGGCTAGCAGATAAGCAAAATTTAGCAGATAAACAAACCCTTGGACTGCTTTCTGTAACGAGACAATTTTCATTCGTGAGGCCGCCGCCGTAGAGTCCTGGTCATCTCGGAGACTCCCACATTTCACTGGTCCACGAGGTCTTCCCTTCACCCGAAGGGCTCACGATGAAGAGGGAACTTCTGGATAATTCTTCGACCCCCTAATCCTAACCTTCTAAATTAAATTAATATTTCATAGGAAATTAATAAAATAATTGGTTATTAACAAAAGGGTAATACATTAACATATTAAACTTCACACACACACCTCAGTCTATGCTAGGTAATTTCATTTTGCAATTTTAGAAATGTTATATGTCAGGATGTATAGATTAAGTTAATTCAATAAACAAGAACTTGTATCACAATTTTCACAGACATTATTATTTTAACGTAAAACTCCTGACGCCCACTTTGTACCAGAGCAATTCACTTAAAATTCGAATTAAAATGGAAAAAGGTATAACTACATTCTATTGGACTAGAAATGTTGCTTTTCTTATTTTATAATAATAGGAGACAATGACGGTACAGTCTGGGGAATAAAAATTATTATTATTCCTGTGCCTTTAGTTTTGTCAAGGCTTGGCCTCTAGGAGAATTATTTTTTATTGGCTTCGCATAGCCAAGAATAACGTAATCGATGTCATCCATGACCTCTCCACGACTACTCTTAAAAAATTCTATCACCTTGTCGGTGTTAGTCTTCTATGTCGGTTTTGCTGTTTTCCTTTTTTTCATTTGTTATCCGTGGATTGAGGTACTGCATATTCAACTGCGCCTTCATTTGATACGCTGTCATTGATGTCTGTTTCAGTTATGTGTGTGTATATCAGTTCGTGGTTCCTGTAATGGTTGACTTTGGGAGCTAGTTGAAGGCGTCGAGGCTGGTTGAAGCGGTGCTTTGATGTTAGGTCCACTCGGTTCACTGCCAGGACGAGAAATGTTGGATTCTGTTTGAGCAAAAGTTATAAACGGTATAACACGTTCCATTGCAGCTGACCATTGCCATCCTATGTATTTTTTTTTTCTTTTGGCTTTACCGGTTTTCCACTTTGTTGCTCTTAAATGTTTCATATACGTATCTCGGAGATTTCTCCACTTTATCTTCGGAACCTCTCTGGAAAAGGACGAAAATAATTACAATTTGTACAAACCGCCTATCGCGGCTTCGTACACTATTTTCAAAGTAATAAAAATAGAAAATCATCTATCATGCTTTATGTATAGTGCTATCAACACTTAAATGGTTTGATTAATTACCTTATATTTTTTTACCCATAGGTATGTAACGTGTTAAATTGTCAACTGTTTTTATTTCGCTTAAAACTGCTCAAAAAGTGGCTGAATTAAAACGGCAAATATTCCAATTCGAATTTCCCGCCGGGGTTTGGCTCAGCGGCTGCCTTTGGCCGGGAGGCAAGCGCTCCGGCGCATGCCCGAGTGGACCTGCGCACAAGCAGTTCCCCTTCTTCGCCGCCTTCTTCCCGCTCCCGGGACCGGCTCACTTCGACAGTCAGTCTCTCGCTAGCCACGGAGGTAGACGGACCTGCACACAAGGTAGGGATCGACCCTGTCCTAGTATTTTCGACTCTCATACGAACTTAGATTATTCACGACTCTATTTACGACTTGTTTAATGATTTACAGTGAACGTTAAATTCGATTTACCATTTTCATAACTGTATTTCCATTGAATTCGATTTCCTGCTTTCGTTGATTTAATCGATCTTGAAAGTAATTTACCAAAGTTATAAAATATTAATTCGACTTAGAAGCATTTAAACACACAACCCCTTTCGTATCGAAACTTGAAAAGGTTTTTACTTCACTACAAGTTGATTTTAGTTGATTTTATAAGAAGAGATATTGATTTTATTTGAGTATAAATTTGAGTTTAAATTTGAGTTTCATTTAATCTTTTGAGTGTGATTTATTTTATTTTTCATTCTTGTATTGCTAATACATTCCAAACACTTTGGAGATTTTCTGCCAAGGTTTTAAGGCAGATTGTGATATAAATAATTTGTTTCTACATCCACGTCCACCAGTTTCAGATGCTGTATAATTAAATTAATTTAAATTAATATTATTTAGTTACCAGCTGCCATAGGTTTGTATAAATTCCACTTTGTATCCTTTACTGTGGTTCGCCCTCAGCTATCCGATCCTTAACTGTGGTTCGCCCACAGCTTTCCGGTTCTTTACTGTGGTTCGCCCACAGCACTGTGGTTCGCCCGCAGCTTTCCGATCCTCAACTGTGGTTCGCCCGCAGCTATCCGATCCTTTACTGTGGTTCGCCCACAGCGTTCCGATTCTTAACTGTGGTTCGCCCACAGCATTTCCCACTCCGAAACTGTTGTTTATTCTAGGTACTAATATAGAAAGGAAGCTGGTTGCATGGTATTTTATTTAAGTTTGTTGTAAGAGTGTTAATTCAACATACGATTTACGCTTGCTACCCCTTCCCACGACTAGCATCCTTTCCTGTAGTTCGCCCACAGCCTTCCGATTCCCCCAACTGTGGTTCGCCCACAGCACACCTATCGCTTTCTTTTCGTTTCCATTTCGCGAACGGGAGGGAAAATTCGCGACTTCAAGGATCAGGATAGTGAACAAATATGGCTGTGATGATTCGGCTTGTTTGTTGAGGACGCTTCCTCATTTGCCACCAGTCTGAGCCATATGTTCAATTTTGTAGGATTAATCAAACACTTTGTAAACGACCCCTGGAATTAAACCCAGCTAGACTAGCTATCCGGCAACCGCCCGTCCGGCGAGCGTATGACGATATTTTCCACGGACCCGGAAAATACGTCATAGGTAAGCTCCGTGATGGCACTTCCTTGATATAAATTGAATGCCCGGAAGGGGGTTAAAGATAATCTACTGACATTTACACTTGAGGCAAGTTAAATAATGTATAGTTTTGTTAAGTGTTGAAAGAGACTATCAAGTAAGAGCGTATAAATAAAAAAATAAAAAATAAAACCAAAGACTAACCATAAATTTTTTATTGCTTTTTTCCAGAGAAATAGGAAGAAATTTTTTTCCATAGAAGAACCAGGGGCAGCATTAGGTGATGTTGCTATAGTTGGAATGATGAGTGTTCTAAGGTGAGTCATGGGATAAAGCAAGTGTTTCGTGGAATGAAGCTGTCGTTTCGGGAGAAGGTTATGGTAGAGGGAAATGAAACCCAAGAGAACCGGTCAAGTAACATAAGGGAGATACAGACTGCCAGATACATCGCGGGATAAAGAGTGGATCACCTTCTAGCAGAAACCAACTGGACTATGTCCAGTGGAATGGTTAGGGAGGTTACAACTTAAAGTGCATCAGATTCACTCGAAATTGAGCTGGAACACATAACGGGAGCATTTGAAAAGTTGAAAATGAGACTCTTGAAGCAACAGCAAGCCCCAAGACCGGAAGAAATACAAGTTTCTACAATATAAATAGGCATCTCGCTAGCCTAACGGTTAGCGTCTTGGACTTCAGTTCAAGCAATCAAAGGTTCGATTCCCGGGATGTCCACTGACTTTGATGGGGTTGGACCGCTTTCCTTTAAAAGCGTTAAGTGTACATTGTACTATACCCCTAACAAAATGCCTTCTGGCGTAGACACAAGGAAAAATAAAGGACAAGCCGAGGGCGAGGTCACACCCCAGTGTAAGCCTGCAGAGCGTGTATTACAAGGCGGGATTAGTTGATTGCGAACCAGCGATGGTCGAACAGTTTAGGACACTTTCTGTGTTTATTACACCAGCAAATACCTATGGTATAATTAAATAATAAAAGTAATTACTGCAAAGTGAAGGGGAACAAACTGTATGAGAATTACAAAAGTTTATTGAAAATAAACCCTTTAAAGATGGGGTACTAACTTTGGAAATTAACTATGTATGCATAGTTTTACTATATAACGAGATTCGTACTATTTGTCTTGTTATACAATATCTTAAGAGAAGTTTAAAATATCACCGAAAAAATTATGTAAGGTTTATGAAAAAAATTATGAATGTTACTTTATTACGTTTGATTCTTTTGTAAATGAGTGATTTTTTTATTTGTCCAAGCCTTTTTCAATAGATAAACTCTTCTAGTTCCATTCATGAGTATTTGATCAAAATATAAATATTTAGGACAATATAATAATATAATATTACGAACTTCAATTAAGATGTCATGATTTTAAAATTAAAAAGTCACGCCCGTCTTTTGTCACTACACCTGAAACTTTAACTTTAAAGCTGGAAAACCCGTTTTCGATTGTTATTTATAACTAAATGTACTTGTTTAGAAAAAATCAAATAGTTAAAAAAACTTCAAATATCATGTTTTAAAGTTTTTAATTTGCCGTTCTCTTGGTTCAATAAAACTGTCCTTGGGAAGTGTTGTTACTAAGTGCAAATTAAGATCGGTGTGAAACTCCTACTAATGCTTTACCCACGCTTCTTAAATTTCAAGTATTGCATCACAGCTAACTGGGAAAACAAGATGTCAGCTTTTCAAAGCACTACATAACCTCAATAATAGACTTATACTTTATTTCAGTTTAAAACACAATACCACAATAATCACAATATCTCGAATTCAGTTACAATATGATAAACTAAATAAACTATAACAGTTACAGTTATAAAGACATTGTCAGAAACACAATAAAAATTTAAAATATCAATTATTCCTCCTGCAAATGCAGTTGACTACCTCCAAAAACAAACCAGTTTTACTGTCTGACAACGATACGGTGCAGTACTACCAACAACGAAAAAGTAATACATACTTTCTTAACTGATATAATATATATATATTTATATATACATATATATGTACATAAATATCACAAAACATTTATCTATACTTTCATAAATATACACAATACATATCATATCACTATTATGAGACAGGGACCTCACATAGTGGGTATTTTAACCTGAATATGAATGAGAGATAAATGTAGGTAAGTGATTGTGGCGCGATCTCGTAGTCTTGTTACTGACATACGCCTACATACCTACGTGAATACTGCGACTCTTATTTTAAGGGATTATTAGGGAAAATTAGTCTTCATTAAACCAAAACAGGGCTTAAGAATTTTATGTAGAGTAAAAAGAACTGCAAACCTTTATTCCAAATCACTGCCTTCTAAATATATATATATATATATATATATATATATATATATATTGCCAATCTGAAATGTTTGGACAATATTGATTTTTTTACATTCATAATAGTTTGTAATATATATATATATATATATATATATATATATATATATATATATATATATATATATATTACACAATCACCACAAGCGCCACAATCACTTACCTACATTTATAATATTGTCCAAACATTTCAGATTGGCATTCCCATTATACAACATTCTAATTGAAGAATCACCTGTGTAGCTTTAGGAAAACTCAAAAGAAGACTAATCGAATGGAAATAAAAATATTCAACAATTTACCTTAAAATTTTATGAACTTACCAGAGAAACATCTGAAGGGGAAAATTACATATATTTTTTATATAAAATCACCGTATCGAGTAGAAGAATGTTGGATAGTAATTAGTTTTCAAGATTGTTTATAGTAGTTGTGTGACGGTTCGTGCCGCCAACACTTCATATAGTGGCGATTCTCCATGCGCTGGCCGTAGCGCCGGTATCCGACAGTCTCTCTCCAGAACCTTCTCGAATCGGTCCGCGAAATCGCAAAATGCGAAGCTCGTCTCTCTCTCTCTCGCCCCGTCCATCAACTCGTTAGCATCGCAGCGGAAATGCCAGCTTAAAGGATAAGTAATTTAGGGGTGTACCGTTAGGGCCAGGGAATAGGTGTGGGGGATGAAAATCATTAAATTAATCAATATGAATTTATGGCCCCGAGTCAGCCCATTCCTGTTGTTACTTGAGCCCGGTAGTGTAGCATTCCAGCTTCCCAATAGTTTTCGCAGTAGCTCAATACCACCTTGGGATCACACCCAGCAATTTAATTTAAGGTATGTTGTATAGCCTGTTCTAGGTTGGGTTTCTGTGGTTATCGGCTGTTCGATTCAACGATCCGGTCGATAGTCGAGCAGTGCTTGGGTATCGGTGATTCGGTTTTCCGCACCACCGGTATACTGGGTTGCTTCGGCTAACCGCACTTTTGTTTCTGGTTTAGAATTTTGCTGGCATTTGGCAAACTCCTGGCTGTTTTCTCCTTTAAATTTCAACTTTGTAGGTTAGTTAGCAGTAATTAATCACAGGTATTTAAACTAAATTAATTAGGAATTAATTTCTCGGGGTTAAAGGTTTCACAATAAAGTAGGCCTAGATTTAAATACCATTCGGCTAGATTTTCAGGTAAAATTAATTCCCATGGGCCGTAGCAAAAACCCCCAAAGCTCCCGTTGATGCAGATGGCAATTGCTTTTCAAATTTTAGGCGACTCATGTGCTAAGAGGTTCTCGGGGTATCTTGGTCGTCAGACCAGGGCTGATATTTTCGTGCAATCCTCATGCTCGTGTGGTTTTTCTGGAGCAAAGGTAGCCGATATCAAGGATTTTTTGAAGCCAAACCCTGTCCTTCAGGCCCGCATTCCGTTAGTGCTTATGGTGGGAACCAATGATTTTTTGAGCGGAACTGCACCCTGCGTTTTCAAAGCCCAATTTTTGTCCTTGATTAACTTAATTTGCCGAAGGTATCCCGACATAGTTATTGTTTTCACAACCTTCCCGCTATTTCCCCGCATTTGCAGTGATGCTGGTGCAGTATATCGATTAAATAAAGTTAATAGGTTTTTGCTCACTCTCAGATCTGACATGGTTCGGGTTGTACGCTTGACTGCGGATTTTGCCAACCATGAATTTTTCCATGCGTATTACGGTAGATCTCGTAGGATTAATGGCATTCATTACAATTCTCTCGGCCATCGCAAGCTCTTCCATTCTCTCCGACCAGTTAAAGCCTTGAACCCAGGTGTGCCGCTGCCTAACGTTTTTTTGGGTATCCATCATAAGGAAAATATTTAATAATTTTTTTCTTTTCACAAAAATTCATTTTGCGGTTGAGAGAGCAGGGAGGAAAAAAATCCGGAGGGCAAGCAAAAGTAGAATTTTTTATACAAAATTGACAGTTAGGGTTTTTAGGTGTTCCCCCCCCCCCCCCTCACCACCTGGCCCGCACGGACCCCCATTAGTTCAATGACATTGTTTTTTCTCGCGCGGTGAATTATTGTGCATTTTTGGGCAAATTAATTCAATCAATCAAATCAATTTTTTCAAAAAATTTCCTAAAGATATTTACAAATTAACTTAAAAATAGTCCCACAAATGGCCTTTATATTATATGGGCCTGTGCGTGGGACGAGTTCTTAAACTATTAGGTAAATAACTTAATTATGAAATTTATACAAAATATTTTCACAATGACATTTTTTTACATTTATATTAAACATATATTCTCAGCTACATTTTTGTTTAACTACACCTGTAAAATAAGCTAACCAAATACCTAATAAATGGAAACAACTAATTAAATGCTAGACAAACCAATAAGAAAACAAAAATAATATAAATCAGAGAAGATACGCTTTTAATCAGTTTTTAAAAAGACCCCACTGTCAGTAAGTATTTAGTGTCGTATTTTATGTCAGTATTGTGCAACGAATTTTAGTAGTGAGTGTATTTCAGGAGCTATACTCGGAACTGATGAGAGCTTCAGTGCACTCCAGGCCAACCCCCATCAGCCAGTTGGTGACATAACGTTTGAAAACCGCCATTGATACCTGCAAGTCCCTTATCGCTTGTGGAATATTCCTGAATAAAAAATTTGCAATGTAAAAGGGATTGGTTAAATTTACTGACTTGAAGACCCTAGGGACTTGCAGGCCCACGTTGGCGGCTCTCCTGGTATTGTATTGGTGCACAAGAGGTGTTAAAACTATGTCTTTATGCGAGTAAGTGTAGACCAATACTGTTTTGACAAAGAGTTGGCGCAAAGAAAGCAATTGGGATTCCTCGAAGAGTAATTCTGTAGGATATCTGATGGGCTTTTTAAATGCCGATTTTATTATTAGTTTTTGGACTACAAATAAAGGTTCAAACAAAGAACTATTAGCTCCCCCCCAAACCAGAATACCGTATTGTAAAATTGATTGTACGTACGCAAAATAAACTACTTTTATTTCATTCATATCAAGGATATCACTTATTTGTTTAAAAACATATATTAACTTTCTTAGCTTAGCTTTAACAGAATTTATATGGCTTTCCCATCTTAATTTAGAATCAATAATAACCCCTAGATATTTGTATTGGTCTACCCTCTCCACCTCTTGGCAACCGCACGTATTGATTGCCGGATCAGCACACTCATGAAGCACCAGTCTAAGATTTGCGGCCACCGGTCGAAGGGCGATTGGCATACACTTAGTTTTACTAATATTCATTGTTAATACATTTTGAGAAAACCAATTTTTAACTAAACAGAGTTCACGGGCCGCAACGCTATAAACCTGTTCCCATGTGCTTCCCTTAAAAATAACTGCTGTGTCATCAGCAAAAAAGAAAAATTTACCGGTAACAGGGAGTCGTTCTAAATTATTAATTTATTTATTTTTAATTAAATAATTAATTAATTAAATAATTTATTTATTTATTATTGTTTGCATTTTGTAACTCGTTTGATTTTTTTTTTCCTTTTCTGCCATTAGTCAACAGGAATCCAAGGGGAATAATTTGGAGTGAGTTGGGGTTTCTTTAGGCCTATTGTTGTTGCGCACCCGGTGCGACATGACATCTAGGGTGTACACGCCTGACGACCTCCCATCGGGAACGTCATGGGTTCACGCCCTCACAGCGCCTTACGCTGTCGCGCAGTGCCAAGCCCTAGGCCTCACCCCGTTTGGGATTCTTGCTCAGAACAGAGCCCTATTGAGCGAGAGTAGGGGCACTTGAGGGCCAGGGCGCCAGGTGCCGCGAAATTCCGCGGCAACCCCCCCCCCCCCCCCCCGAGACCACCCCAAGTTGCTGAGCCCCCCCCCCCCCCCCCGAGGACCACCCACGGTGTTGTAACCCGACCCTCGGCCAGGTGCAACATTCCACAGACAGGAGATCCGAAGACAATAAACCAACCTCACCCCTGCGTGGGAACGACCGCTCACCATCTGCCGAGTTACATAACAGCGCGACTCTTATTTGAGACGCTTCATATCTGGCTGTGGCGATGGCGGACAGAGCGGCTGTGTTGAAGTGTCGGTCTTGTGAAGAAATATTTCTTGACAAGGAAAAATCTCTACTGTGTGATGGAATTTGCCGTACCTGGCATCATGCCAAATGTGTTAATATAACAACAAAAAAATTTAATGAAATACGCAAAGTGGAAAGTCTGGTAAAGTGGTATTGCCCCGAGTGCGACTTGAAACTGAAGGATCACATTGCTCAAGTCATCAACGTAGCGGATATTGTACGTGAGTTAAAAGAGATGAAAACTAAGTTTTCAGACTTTCTTATTATTGGACAAGATCTAAAAAAGAGGATAAATGTACTAACAAATCAGAGCATTAGAAATAAGGCATCAATTAATCAAATCCTTAAAATGCATAATAATGAAGTAAACGAAATTTCAAAACTCAACATGTTTGAAATCACACAAATTGAGACAACGGATGACGTATCCATGACGTCATCGAACAATAATGACGACTCAGTTATACTCCACCTCCCGTTGGCCAACGAAAAAACACATGAAATTCAGGAGGCTGCGACTGTGAATGAAACTACTACAGCAACCAATCCCGATGATGGACTGAGGAATGGAAACGGACCGAAGTTGACGACTGTTCTGGTACAGAAGGAAAACGAAATTGAAATGAAAGAAACTCTTCTCTCTTCACCATCTTTCAAGGGAAAAAACCGCTCCATAGCAAACACTAACGGAAATAAGCCATCGAAAATTGTTGATAAAAACGTAAGTGTGGACAGTCTCAAGTCAAGCAACATTAATATCCACGTCAACACGACCAAGTTTAATGACGTAATAGTTGGAAGTGGTAAATCGAACAAGCTAAAAGCAGCACGAAGAAAATCGTTGTTCTTTGTTTCCAGAGTTTACTCCAATGCGACCAGTGATGAGATTTCGAGCCTATTAACGGAAAATGGCATAACTGACAGTGAGTGTTATGAATTAAAGACTCGATTTAAAGACTACAAATCGTTCAAAGTATGTATCCCTTCTGACTTTGAAAATGACATTCTAAATCCTAACTTGTGGCCAGCAGGCATACTAGTAAGACCCTATCTACCATCTAGACGAGGAAATAGTTCAAATTCTTTTTTAGGGAGAACTTTCTATCGAACAGTAGTGAAATAGTGGACAAAGAAACTGTGAGTTTAGGTTGGGTGACTCTGCAATCAACACACCCCTCGGATAACCCAAATCTGACAGAGACTAGGCCTAGGCCTTTACCGATTAAGGTGAGTGGAAATGATTTTAAACCAGTAAATGTTACTTTTGCTGCCATAAATGTGCAATGCCTGAGAACAAAACTTGAACTTGTATCCCTATTTATTGAGGATAATAACTGTGACTTTCTGTGTATTTCTGAGCATTGGTTGAATGCCATAGAATCTACCTTTTATATGAACTTAGCTTCCTTGCAGCAAGTGAGTATTTTCTGCCGCAACGACCATAAAAATGGCGGTGTAGCTATTTTTGCAGCTTCTAGTTTTACTTGTAAACAAATAGACGTAAGCATTTTTTGCATTGAACTTGCCTTTGAAGTGACTGCTGTTGAGATAACCAATATCTCAACAACCCTCTTGTCTGTGTACAGATCTCCTGATGGACCCTTTGATATTTTTATCACGCAACTTGACTTATGCCTTGACTTTCTGACTAAGATTAGCTCTAGGCTAATCGTATGTGGAGATTTTAACATACACTTGGAACGCCCATCAAAGGAGGAATCCACCTTTGTGAACCTTTTGAGAAGCTTCGATATCCACGTAACATCAAGGGCTCCGACCAGAGGGAACGCGTGCCTGGACATCATCGCAACAAATCTGAACTCCTGGGACCATAAAATCGAGGTCGTAAAATCACTGGTGGCGGATCACGACGGGGCTGTGCTCTTATCTCTGGAAACTGATCAGGTAAGATCCCAACCTGCATGGTGTGACAAATATTTAACTAAGAAAAGAGTAGTTGATATTGAGAATTTACCTACCTTTTGCAATGAACTAAAACAAGTAGACTGGGACTTAATCCAACATATTCCTGATGCAGAAGCAGCTTTCTCTGTTTTCTCCCAAATCTATCAAGATAAATTTGATGATGTCTTTCCTACTAAGATCAGTAAATTTAAACCAAATTCTGGTGAAAAACCCAAGCCCAGCAACAAATCATGGTACACCCCCCAACTTGCCAAAATGCGTACGCTTATGATATCAGTTCACGACCACTACAAACTCTCTAATGATGAAAACCAAAAAAATCGTCTGTTCCAATTGTACAAAAAAATAAAACAACATTATAGCTCTATGGTTAGGGACGCTAAGAAAGCACACAATGCTAAAATCATCTCAGAATCCTCCAATGCCTGCAAAGCCGCTTGGGGGATCATCAATGAGCACCGCAAACAGAACCCTGGCCCTATGGCTGTGGCATCACCCGATGACTTCAATGACTTTTTTGTTAAAGTAGCTGATGATATAATCTTGAATCTACCTCTGTTACAGCATCAGGACCCTGTCGACCAACTAACTGACATTTCTTCGTCTCATTCACTAACCCAGTGGAAAAAGGTGAGTGAAAACCAAATTATTAAAATAGTCAAAGGTTTTAAAGACTCAACCAGCCAAGATATTAATGGACTGTCATCTACTATACTTAAGGGAACCATAGTCACAATAGTTAAACCCCTAACATCTCTGATAAATCTTTGCCTTGTTAATGGTATTTTCCCGGACTGTTTAAAAGTAGCTAGAACCATTCCAATTTTCAAGAAAGGTGACTCCTCACAATTATCTAATTTTAGGCCCATTTCCATATTACCTGTCTTCTCCAAGATTTTAGAGACTGTAATGAAACAACAACTCATGACATATCTTGAAACTCATAATTTAATTTCCGATGCTCAGCACGGTTTCAGGTCCGGACGCTCCACGACCACTGCATTGACGTGCCTTGTGGGGAAAATTACCGATGCCTTTGAACAGAATGAGTCAGTCCTTCTGAGACTCTGTGACCTTAGTAAGGCCTTCGACGTAGTGAGCCATGACCTTCTTATAGCCAAATTAGGAAAGTATGGTGTGAGTGGCGTTGTACTAGACACCTTGTCATGCTACCTGGCCAACCGCAAGCAGGTTGTTTCCTTGAATGGTGCTTCCTCTTGTGTGAGAGACGTCCCCCATGGAGTGCCGCAAGGCTCGGTTTTGGGCCCGATCCTCTTCAGTGTCATGATAAATGACCTATGGCTTAATGGTACAACCTTATTATTTGCAGACGATACCACCCTGATATCAAGAGGACGTGACACTGGGCAGGTACGGATTGAAGCCGACCATTTGCTTGAACGGGCCAAGGACTGGTTCGTCTCGAACCGCTTCAAGATTAACGAGGACAAAACGCAGTCGCTGCTGTGTACGCTAAAGATCGACAATCCGAAGGATGATGCAGTGAAACTTCTCGGGTTCTGGCTGGACCCCAAGCTAAGTTGGAATACACACATAGATAAGGTATGTTCTAAACTATCTAGAGTAATTTTTCTCTTAAGAAAGCTTCGTTTCGTCATCTCGAGGCCCTATCTATTGTCCGTGTACCACTCCCTGTTCCATAGCCATGTGACCTATGGCATAGCTATGTGGGGTCATGCGCCTTCCACCTACGACATACTCCTTATGCAGAAGAAGGCCGTAAGAGTAATTACATCCTCGGCATACAACGACCATTGCCGGCCTCTCTTCAAGGAGCTTGGTATCCTGACTGTCTACAGCCAATATGTCTTAAGCAGCCTGTTACTCCTTAAGGAAAACCTACACCTATTCGAAAAGAGGGAGAACCAGCATAAATACGGAACCCGGAAGGCACAAGACCTAGACTTGCCACGGTGTAGGTTGAGTCACTCCCTAAAGAGCTACCCTCGCGCCGCTATAAAACTTTTTAACACCCTACCCAAAAGAGTGCGAGATCTTGACAACACCCACTTTAGGACAGTGCTGCATAACCATCTGGTTGACAGACCTCTATATTCACTGGAGGAGCTCAAGGACGAGCCTCTTATAACTAACTAGAGAAAATCGAGAAAGCCACGCCACAGCCAAAGTGCAAAGTGTCCTTTTTTTATGTGAAATACAGTTTGTAGTTTAAGTTTGTAAATATTAGTTTAATAATCATCTGACGCAATCTATCCGACTTTGTCGGTCAGAGATGAAGGAAACAAGTATCAAGTAAGTATCAAGTAAGTTATTTCCCGCCGTGCAACCGCGCCCGACCCTCCGACCACATTCCAGAGAGAGGGGAACTACACAATGAACTCGCCCCTGAACGTCCGCTCACCAACTGGCTAGTTACGTAACAGCGCGTCTCCTATTTCCCGCCACTAAGCTGCGCGTCCCTTCCACGACCACCATCTTAAATCATTCTGCTTCGAGTCGCTGCCCAGTACAGACGTGACTGCTCATCGCTCCGCCACTTCTGTCTACCAGCGTCAGTGCCAGTGCTAGTGTTTGTGCATTCCTTGGAATACTCTTCACTTCAAATGTAAGTATCATTTATAATTTACAGTAAGTAGTTATAATTAAATATAGTTTTTTTCTTTTATTAGGTTTCAGCAATTTTGACTTTATCAAGACACTCAAAGAATAAGATTGTAATAGTTTTCACTACATCATACACAAAATGTTAAACATATGTGAATAAATATTTTTAATTTTATAAAACTTTATCACAAATAGTAGATTGGTTTGGCCCCGTCTAGAGTATGAATTGTGGCGCAACTCTTTAAATATTTTGTTGCATTCTATCATATTGAAAGTAAATTTTAACTCCAATATTGAGTTTCTGTAACGCTTGCTTGCGCTACTTTTAATTTTAGTTTTCGGTAATTTGGCTTTGTCTATAAGCTGAAAGAGTAGGCTACTTATAGTTTTCACTGCAGCATACACAAAATGTTAAACATATGTGAATAAATATTTTTAATTTTATAAAACTTTATCACAAATAGTAGATTGGTTTGGCCCCGTCTAGAGTATGAATTGTAGCGCAACTCTTTAAATATTTTGTTGCATTCTATCATATTGAAAGTAAATTTTAACTCCAATATTGAGTTTCTGTAACGCTTGCTTGCGATACTTTTAATTTTAGTTTTCGGTAATTTGGCTTTGTCTATAAGCTGAAAGAGTAGGCTACTTATAGTTTTCACTGCAGCATACACAAAATGCTAAACATATGCGAATACATATTTTTAATTTTATAAGACTTTAAAATAGTAGATAGGTTTCATACCGCATACTAGCGCTTACTATGTTCTATCTTTTAGAATGTAAATCCTTATAGTCATCATACATTTCCATAATGGGAGGTTACAACAGTGATGCAGGTTTGTATAATTTATATTAGCGTAAACCTATATTCACTCAGTAGTGAGTTTTGAAGACATTCTATAAATACATAGCATTGGACGATGCTTCTTGTACACAAATGCGGTAAGTAAGTTATTTAAGGAACAAGCCCACATCAACCGCAACATCTATACCACCCATACAGCAGTAAGATACTACTATCCGGTGTATAGCTAATCGTTCACTTCATGATACACAATATCATCTTGGATTTTCTATGAGTGTTGGTAATCGATGAAAAGTGAGAAGGATCATCCCGCAGGTGTTCGGCGAGGTTACATTCCACAGTGTCTAGACATCATAAATCTTCTTTTGTTTGTGCAGGCGTTCAGTCTTTTGTTTGTACAGGCGACCGGATGCAGGTGGCTGATGAAATCTGAGAAGGGTCGTCCCGCAGATGTCCAATCTTTTGTTTGTGCAGGTGGCCGATGAATTCTGAGAAGGCTTGTGCCGATTCTTTTGTTTGTGCAGGTGGAGAAGGGTGGCGACCATCATGGATTTTATGAGCGCAGGGGTTCGGCGTAGTCGCATTCCACACTGTCTAGACATCCTCCCTACTCTTCTATCTTAATTTTTGTTTCCAATAGTTTGGTGATGTTTTGGTGGGTTTTTTCTACGTATAGATTGCTTCTTTGGTTTCTCTGGCACCTCGTTAGTTCCACTACGTTCACATCAATCGAACGACTGCCCCAGTAAGCTCAGTCTTCGCAGCGATCGGACGTGTTCTCCAGTGCTCCGCTAGCTCCAGTGCGCCCAGTCTCTCTCCAGACTTCGCAACGGTCGGACGTGTTCTCCAGTGCTCCACTAGCTCCAGTACGCTCAGTCTCTCTCCAGACTTCGCAGCGGTCGGACGTGTTCTCCAGTGCTCCACTAGTTCAGTGCGCTCTAGGGATGTGCCAAACTGCTGTTTGGACTAAGCAGTTTAGCTGTAAGCAGTTGCAACCACTAAGCTGCTTAATTAAGCTGCTTACTGAAAGCAGTTAACCTTGGCAGCTTCATACATATTGGAACGCTGTTTCTGTTTACTGTTGTTGGCTGTTTATTGCTTAACCAGCTTTAAATTGATTTCTAATTAAGCTACAATAGCCAAAGATAAAAAAACATAAAAAGTAATACAATTTAATATAAAAACTACTATATTTTTTTGCACATAAAAAATATTTAAATCACAGTTAACAGTCATAATGTTATGAGCTTGAAACATGTCGACATTTTCAACAAGTAAACAATTGTAAACATGACAGCTGGCCGCTGCTATTACATGCCGCTTCGCAACAGTACAAGAGAGCTGCAGCAGACAGCAACTTTCATATTGCTTAGTACAGCCAGCTTACCTACTCGATGCTGTTGGCTAACCTGCTTTTCTAAGACTGTTGAGCGGCGTTAAACTGCTGCCGAAAGCAGGTATTCCCAAACAGCTGTTTAGTAGCTAAGCTGCTTAGTTCAATAAGCTGCTGCTTTTAAGCAGCTTATGCTTTTTACGCACATCCCTAGTGCGCTCAGTCTCTCTCCAGTCTTTGCAGCGGTCGGACGTGTTCTCCAGTGCTCCGCTAGCTCCAGTGCTCCACTAGCTCCAGTAAGCTCAGTCTCTCTCCAGACTTCGTAGCGGTCGGACGTGTTCTCCAGTGCTCCACTAGCTTCAGTGCGCTCAGTCTCTCTCCAGTCTTCGCAGCGGTCGGACGTGTTCTCCAGTGCTCCGCTAGCTCCAGTGCTCCACTAGCTCCAGTACGCTCAGTCACTCTCCAGACTTCGTAGCGGTCGGACGTGTTCCCCAGTGCTCTGCCAGCTCCAGTACACTCAGTCTCTCTCCAGACTTCGCAGCGGTCGGACGTGTTCTCCAGTGCTCCACTAGTTCAGTGCGCTCAGTCTCTCTCCAGTCTTTGCAGCGGTCGGACGTGTTCTCCAGTGCTCCGCTAGCTAGAGTGCTCCACTAGCTCCAGTAAGCTCAGTCTCTCTCCAGACTTCGTAGCGGTCGGACGTGTTCTCCAGTGCTCCACTAGCTTCAGTGCGCTCAGTCTCTCTCCAGTCTTCGCAGCGGTCGGACGTGTTCTCCAGTGCTCCGCTAGCTCCAGTGCTCCACTAGCTCCAGTACGCTCAGTCACTCTCCAGACTTCGTAGCGGTCGGACGTGTTCCCCAGTGCTCTGCCAGCTCCAGTACACTCAGTCTCTCTCCAGACTTCGCAGCGGTCGGACGTGTTCTCCAGTGTTCCACTAGCTTCAGTCTTCACTTCCTTCTGTGGATACCAACAGATGTAAGTAATAGAATAAATTACTTTTATTATAAATTTTGTATAAGCCACAGTTCTTGCTCAGTCTTCACTATCACGTATCGTTTCTTCGGATACCAACAGCAAAATGTAAGTAATATTTATAATTTAGAATAAACTTTTGCACATCATCAAAACAGCAGAGTATTAAGACTTACACTAAGAAACTTACGCGGTGTGTATTTCTTACATTAATACGTAACGTTATTTGGTTATAGATTATCATGAACAATGTAGAACGGCGATTCTCCTGTGTGACGTGCGGCAAGTCGTACAAGAAACGTGACCATGTTAACCAACACATGCGTTCTGCCCACGGGGGAGCGAGGCCTTCATGTCCAGAATGCGGGAAAACATATACGAGGGAGTCTGACCTTCACCGACACATCGTCAGCAAACATCGAGAGTCACCTCAACCACCAATGAATCCCGCATTCAGACCAGGTTAGTTCCATTACTACTTACTATCTGAACTTCATTCACTTTTAAATTTGAACAAAGATATATCTTTTAATATTCACACCAGAAAATATGTCTACACTCAATCACACCTTGATGAAAAAGTAATCACTTCTTTACTTATTATTTGTTTCAGTGTGACCAATGTTCACTTACTCCAATTTAATAATGATATATCCTGTTTGTGTCAAGCATTTGGTTCACATTTTCATATAAAGTAAATCCTTTGGCTAATATTGAGTTTCTCTAACATTTACGTTAGTAATGCGCTTTGTGTTTAAAAGATATACGCTTCAATGAGTTTATTCATCTAAATGTTCTAAACATTTTGTGTTATTTTTACAGACTTTGTGCCTACGCCGAGTCCGGCACAGCCGCGACCCGGTCCCTCTTCCAATCCAGACTTTGAGCCGAGGCCCGGCCCCTCTTCCGCTCCTGATGTCGAGGCAAGACCCGGTCCATCCCATGCCCCGGCACCATCTCAAGCTCCAGAGCCTGCTGGATTTTCCACAACAGGTATGTAGTCATCTTTTACTTCAAACTATTAATTTGAATTTTTAACTTATCTCAAATGTAAATATTCATTCGTCTATTTTCTCCACACTAAATGGAACATACTGTAAAAAGGTATATTGTAAAGACTTTAAAATATTAATACTAAATAAATCTATCAGAATTTAGACATTCAGAAAATATTTCAACTCTATTCAGTTCTATCATTCAATGAAACTCTATGCAAAGTAACTATATAAAACATTCAGATTTTCCATATCAGTTTGTTTCTTTTTCAGGTTTAACATTATACACGCGACTACAGCATTGTGTGTTTTTTCAGGCCATTTGTGTGACGGGTGTGGAAAAACCTTCACGAGGAAGGATAACTTGAAGGCCCACGCCCGTAAACACTGCAAAGCCCTACGTGCGGAACAGCAGCCCGACCAGACCGGTGGAGTCCAGCCACCTTCGCCTGCCCCCTCGTCGCCAGCATCCGTGGCAACTTCAAACGAAGACGTTGACGAGGTGCCTGTGATCCCTGGTGGCTTAGCTCCTGCGGGGTTTACCGAGGTAGAGACGGCGTTCCGTGGACGTCTCAAGACCTACCGCCTGACCGAACCTGCGGACGAGACAGTTACCCTGCAGGAGTTTCTTCTATCGCTAAGAACTCAGGTAATATCACTCATGCGACAAATACTTATTCACACTCATGCCATCAAGTCTAATCTCTGGGTCGAATGCGAATTTGCTAACATTCACGGCGAAACTTGTAGGCGTGCCTTCAAGACCAAGAATGTCGATATCTTCCATACAAGCGATGTAGATGAAAATTTGTCAAGATTACATCAACAAAATGTTGTTGGAGAAGGAGACATGCGAGATGAAGGGCTCGGGATGGAGCTTTGTTAGGGTTTTAGATATGGAGGTGAGAGTTAATGTCTACAGTCCTATGAGAGGTAGCTCCTTCATCCCCCTTCCTCGCGACATCGCCTTGAAACAAGCCGTGGTAAATGTGTTGAACGATGCGGATGAGCGATGCTTTGAATATGCCATGTTAAGCAAATTCATTGAAAATGTTCGCCGAGACCGGCTTACTGCTAATCATTTTACAGCAGAAGTTAGGGCCCGATCTAATTTGAATTTTGAGGGACTGGAGTTTCCAGTAAGGTTGGACAAAATCCGCACGTTCGAACGCAACAACCCCGGCGTAAGCATAAATGTGTACGGTCTGGACAAGAAGAAGCAGAAGAGGCAGCAAGATAAACAAGAACACTATGTCTTCCCGCTTCGTGTTGTGGAACGAGAGCTACCGAACCACTTCGATCTGCTATTCCTGACAGATGAGCGGACCACCCACTATGCGTACATCTCAAACTTTGAAAGACTTGTCACCAGGCAGATAACTCGAGGTCACTGTAGATTGTTTATTTGCAGGAGATGTTTTGCGCATTTCGATAATCGACGAAACAAACTGGGTCTCACAGGAGAGCAGCGGTTAGAGGAACACAAGCGTTACTGTCACAAAAACGCGCCATTGAGAACCGATATTGCGGAAGAAGAGCACATCATGTTCAATCGGCCCGAGCGTACAAAGAGAAGCCGATTTACAATCTATGCAGACTTTGAGAGTATGCTCGTACCCTTTGAGGCTGATAGGCCAATTCATCCCACACCAACTGTTCGACCGCCTGCTTGGGACCCAGCAACTAACCGAACGACCGGCCAACAGCGCGTGGGTGGTTTACCCAACAATGTTAGGAATGTCCACAGACCGTACGCTTATGCGTATTACATTCGCGACGACCTGAGAACAGCCGACGAGGGAGACTGTGCCGACGATGACCAGGATTCCAACACCTTCTCCAAGCTGCGGATGTACAGAGGCGAGGATGCGGCGCAGCATTTCATCAACGCTGCACGGGATGACGTACGGAAGATTGGCGATATCCTTTACGGCCAGCGCATGCCCGGAGACCCACCGCAGTTGACAGAGCAGGAAGAACTTCAATTCCGTCGTGCCACTGTCTGTCACATCTGCAAGCGGGAATTCGGCCCTAACGATGGTGAAGATAAGATGAAAGTTAGGGATCACCAACACTCGCCTCCGTACAATTACAGAGGAGCTGCTCATCGTTCGTGCAACCTCCGCTACAGGGAACAGGAGACCGTCAATATGTATTTTCATAACTTGTCGAACTACGACGCCCACTTCATCGTGCGTGAGTTAGGCGTGGACAAGGGAGACGTAGAGGTACTCGCCAACACCGAAGAAAAGTACATCACTTTCTCGAAGCGCTTCAAATATCCGGGCGCGGGCCGGCGGAACAGTATTAAATTACAATTTGTCGATTCATACCGACTAATGTCAAAGGCGTTAGGCACATTGGCGTCGCTTCTGCCGGCCAACAAAATGCACATCACACGCGCCCGGTACCAAGACCAAGAAGACTTTGATTTGCTTCAAAGGAAGGGAATCTTCCCCTACGAGTACGTCACGTCCATGGAAGTACTAAATGACGATCACCTGCCACCTAAAGATGTCTTCGGGGAAAATGTCACCGACGAGGACTACGCACGCGCCCAACGCGTATGGAATAAGTTTAGTTGTATATCCCTCGGGCAGTACGCAGAGATTTATTTGATGACAGACGTTCTACTGCTCGCCGACGTGTTCGAGGGTTTCAGAGACATGTGTATGACACACTACAACTTGGATCCTGCACATTATCTGACGCTACCTTCATACGCGTGGGACGTAATGCTTCTCAAGACTGGAGTGGTGCTCGATACCTTGCGAGATGTCGACATGTACTTGTTCTTCGAGAAGGGCATCCGAGGTGGACTGACCCAATGCGTCACCAGGCACGTTGTCGCCAACAACAAATACACAAGAGCGGAAGATGGTGGCAACCGAGACGGCCAAGGCGCATCGACAAGTGGAGGTGTCGTAGAATACGACGATGATACATTTTTAATGTATTATGACGCAAATAACCTCTACGGATGGACCATGTCAGAACCACTCCCCTACAAAGATTTCGAGTGGCTTTCGCAGCAGGAAATCGCCGACTTGAACATCACGAACATACCGGCAGACGGCGAGTATGGATATGTTTTGGAGGTCGACCTGGAGTACCCAAGAGACCAGGCGCTCCACGACAAACACCGCGACCTCCCGTTCTGTCCGGAAGTACGAAAGTCGCCGGCTTACCAGCTGCCATACTCATCAGAAGACATCATTAATAGCGGAGCAGGACAATCCAGCAAACTAATGGCTACTCTCACGGACAAGGATGAATACGTGATCCACTATCGTTACTTACAACAAGCGATTGAAAATGGACTGCGTGTTCGTCGTGTTCACCGGGTTATGCGTTTCAAACAGTCGCCGTGGTTAAAACCGTACGTGATGCTGAATACCGAACTGAGACGGCAGGCCAACAACAAATTTGAAGTTGAGATGTTCAAATTGATGGTCAATGCTATCTACGGTATGAGTCTCCAGAATGTGAGAAAACACCAAAACATGAAGATCGCCACATCCCGCAAGACATACACGAAGTACGTGGCCAAGGCGAATTTTAACGACCGAATTTGGTATGATGAGAACCTGGCACTACTAAACATGGCGAAAGTGCGAGTTGTACTGAACAAGCCAGTCTATGCGGGGATGTGTATTCTGGACCACAGTAAACGGTGGATGTACGGTTTTCACTACGACATGGTAGAAAGGTACGGCATCGAAAATATCAAGATGCTAGTGGACATCTTGGACACATGGACACAGATGGTATCGTCTACGCCATCCGTACCCTAGACGTCTACCGCGACATGATGACGCACCTGGACGACTTCGACACCAGCAACTATCCTCAGAACCACATGTGCTACGACGGGCGCAACGCTAGGGTTTTGGGGAAATTTAAGTACGAAGTCGGTGGGAGAGTTATTAGGTTATTCGTCGGCTTGATGGCAAAATTATATTGTATGTTGTCCGGAGGTTTTACGTGTGCTGTTGGTAACGGAGATGACGACGACTGTGGTGCGCCTCCGCCGATAAAGCGGGCAAAGGGCGTCAACCGCGCCGTAGTTGCAAAGGAACTGTCCGTACAAGATTACCTGGATTGCTTGTACAACAAGACAATCAAATGTACGGACAATCAGAGGTTCCAAAGCAAACACCACATCATTTACACCGTCGTGGTAAGGAAGCGGTCCCTGGCACCCTATGATGACAAACGTTACGTAATGCCATTCCGTGGGGACACTACGCTATTCCCCCCAGGGCGCCACCGTTACCTCCAGCTCTACCAGCGCTAATGGACGTAGACGAATAGACAATATAATTTAAGTCGCATGAGTGTGATCGGGTAGGCTCTGTTCGGATCTCGGGAGTGTGTGTGATGGACTGTGATATGGACTGTTTATGGACTGTTGTGGACTGTGATATGAACTTTTATTTTTGTGTGTATATTTTTCTTGTTGCTTGTATGTAAATTTTTATTAATGAATCAGATTCATTTTTGTTGTCTATTCTATAAATTTTATCATTGTTAAATAATGTATAAAGTTTCTATCTGATGATTCAATATTCCTCCTTTTTCAATACACTTGATGTTAGTTTAAGATTGTTTCAATAAATCTAGCCATTTGTATTGACATACTTGTTTTCATTTTCCAGTTTTACACATAGTAATAAGATCATTCACTGTCAGACTCTTTGCTTTTTTAAAAATACTAAGATATCAAACTCTTTTCACTTTGAAAGTAAAATATAAATGACGAGTCTGCACAGAGGTGTATAAATACTTAAACTATCAGACTCTTTTGAAATACCAAGTTACTAGACTCTCTGGTCTTTGAAAGTAAAAATGTGATGTATAGTCTGCATAAAGGTTAAACTAATAGGCTCTTTTCACTTTGAACTGTTATGTCAAATATGTGCAATGAGTAAACTATCAGACTCTTTTGAAATACTGAGTTACTAGACTCTCTGGTCTATGAAAGTAAATTATAAATGTTAAGTCTGCACAAAGGTTAAACTATCAGACTAAATGCACTTTGAAATATTGAGCATATTCAAAAAAATGAAACTTACATACGAAATGAAAAGATTGGTGTTTGCTGAGTACTTGTTTTATTACAAGAAAAGGAAAATCACATTACAAAAGAAATGAAAAGATTTTACTTTACAATACAAAAAAAAAATTTCACATACAAAGAAAAAAGCAAACATCGGTACAAGTGTTTATACAATTCAGTGAACAGTCTTCTGATCATCGCATCATTGTGAGCAGTGGAGGAGTCGTCGAAGAGCTGTACAAAGTCCCTCATCTTGTGGTAGTAAGTCTAACAATAGTAATCACAGATCATAATAGAAAAGCTTAAAATGAATGATATTACAAATAAGATGTATTCATCTTTCATTTGCAACAAACCTGTGTAGACATATCTGCGCATAACACTCGTCATCTACTTTAACAAGCTTCCAAATCACATATAAATTCAAGATGAACCTAAAATTTAAAGAAAAGGCTTTCTACTTGGTTGGCAAGTACCAATAGTTTCAGGAATAAATCTCTTGTGTTATTTTTACTTTGTTACAGTTAATTTTAACTTTCTTTGAAATGTTTAGCGAGCATTTAAATATGTACCGAAAGTATATCATTTGAAATCCAACTACATTTTCATACTACTACTACTACTAGTATAAATTAAACTATAAATAAGTTTAAACGTTAAGTTCTAAATAAACTCTTAAAAACTGTTCTAATTGTGAATACGCATTTTGTTGAATATAAAGTCTCTAAATACGATACTAGCTTAGTCAAACGATTTAATAACTCAATTTCTTTATTACGATTTACATGCTATATGAACAAATGCGGTAGATGTTTAAACAATTTGAGCTACGAAACATAGTCTATAAGTGACCAAACCTATCTACTATTTTAAAGTTTTATAAAATTAAAATATTTATTCACATATGTTTAACATTTTGTGTATGATGTAGTGAAAACTATTAGCATCCTACTCTTTGAGTCTCTTGACAAAGTCAAAATTGCAGAAACGTAAAAAAAAAAAAATAAAAAAATAATGATAAAAATAAAATAAAAATAAAACTGTCTTTGCTACGGAGCATAACGCGTTTCAAGTACGCGTTGCGCGTTATCGCGCTACTCTTACGCGTTCCGCGCTTTTTGGATGTCCGATGCCGTTGTCACAGAGACCATAGTCAATCCTCAAGTCGGTTTTGTGTTTCAACGAGTTGGCAAATAGGTTCCTCTGGAGCTTTTCATACACGATGTAGCATCTGACATGTTTGAATAGTAATAAACATATGTCGATACAATGATTTTAAGGCCTGCATAATGTTTATAATAAAATATTACGAAACGTATAGTGATATGATGCAGATCTCCATTGTAATGCTTTTAACTCGTTGAACCAAGCGTTTTCATTATTTCTTTGTTTTGATTTTAACTCATGATTGTCTTAACCTTTGAATGTGTTTCAAATAACAACTTTCTTCACTAAACATCTTCTGTATAACGGTGTCCGCCCTTTTAATTCTCTTCCACACAATCTTCAGGTTGAGTCAAACCCCGCTACCTTCAAAAAACGATTGAAAGCAATGCTCCTTTCAGGCTGCTACTACAGTGTCCGAGAATTTATTGCTGACGGGAGATAATGTAATGAACTAAGTAAATGATGTAATAGTTATAAGGATTGTTTTATTCAAGAGAGTATTGTTGTTGTTTTATTGCATTGAAAGTGTATTTTTATTTTGACATAGCCAATGCATCTTTGTAATGTCACTTCTGGCCAAATAAATGACTTATGACTTAAATATGCGGCTAACTTTCAAAACATATCACTCACATGCTTTCGGTTGTATGGAATAGTTAGATTTTTCAATGTTAGTACTAAGGTGTCAACTAGATGCCAACACAATAAAGTTTTTCTCTCTCGATATTAATATTTAAACTTTAATTTTATAATGTAATTTAGCAACCATTTAGACTCTCCATATGGTAAAAATTTTATTTTAAGTTCATAAAAATCCTACGAAAGATATATTTCAGGCTGTTTGGTCCATTGAACTCCCCAAATGACGTATGAGATATTTAGAAATCCTCACAACATTCAAGTTTGAGTTATTATGAGGAAACTACCGCGACTTTACTTTTCTGGGGTAGTTAACACTCGTTTTCTTAATTCATACTAATGCATTTGTTTCTAAATTCAAATGTAATTCTACAAATTATTTAGCTATTTTATTCGTTTGCTTGACTTTTATACAAACATTATGGAATGAAAGTAATTTTACTATACGACATTATCATTTAATAATTACTTGTCATGTAAAACCATATGTTTATAGTGGTACATAAGGTATGTGCTTCGATAGTTGAACCAACCGTTTTATTATTTCATTGTTTTGATTTTCAACTCCATAAACAAATGTTCATATTTAAAATAATTAATAATTGCCTGTATTTATATTATTTCAATCCTAAAACCAAGTTATTCACAAAGTTTTAAGAAATTCATTCGAAGCGTTTTAAGATCCGTGTACAATCAATCATACATATAAATATAGTTTATTCTATTAGAGAATAGTATTTTATTCCCAGTTAAAAGCTGATATTTTTAACCCTGCATAATGTTTATAATAAAATATTACGAAACGTATAGTGATATGATGCAGATCTCCATTGTAATGCTTTAAACTCGTTGAACCAAGCGTTTTCATTATTTCTTTGTTTTGATTTTAACTCATGATTGTCTTAACCTTTGAATGTGTTTCAAATATGCGGCTAACTTTCAAAGCTTATCACTCACATGCTTTCGGTTGTATGGAATAGTTAGATTTTTCAATGTTAGTACTAATGTGTCAACTAGATGCCAACACAATTAAGTTTTTCTCTCTCGCTATTAATATTTAAACTTTAATTTTATAGTGTAATTTAGCAACCATTTAGACTCTCCATACGGTAAAAATTTTATTTTAAGTTCATAAAAATCCTACGAAAGATATATTTTAGGCTGTTTGGTCCATTGAACTCCCCAAATGACGCATAAGTTATCTAGAAATCCTCACAACATTCAAGTTTGAGTTATTATGAGGAAAACTACCGCGACTGTACTTTTCTGGGGCGAGTTGAATAGGTTGAAATGCGGAGGGTACATTCATCGCCATATAATCCAGATACCACCTGTTGGGCATTGGTTATTCATTTTGTAAACTTTTTCTTGTAAGACTCATTTTATTACAGTACTGTACGATTCAAATAGTAAAACCATTTTGCAAATGCATATATTTTCATACAGTAAATATTTTAATGAAAACAACCGTTTTTCTTTACATTAAAATTAATTTTAAGTTGACTAAACATCACAAATATTTTTATTTCAGTAGCGTAGTCAAGTTTATATCATATAAATTTTATCGTTATTTATCGTATTAGACGCTTAAGGCTAAGTTAGCTAGTTGTATGAATAGTATTAGATAAGAGTCACTAACAAAATTCTTAAACTATTATCAAACTGTTACAAGCAACCAAATATTATTTGACTGAATGTTTTATTTACATTTAAATTAAGATAAAGCGCCATTCTTTATGATATACGCAGATTTTCAAGATCTTTTACTCAACAAGTTGATATTATTACCGAATGATATAACATAAACAAAAATATATACTATCGATAATGTTTGTTTAGCTCAATACAAGTGTTAGTATTTCTCATATGAATGAGTTGATGTTTTGTCGTTCGATGTAGAATGAAATTGAGCTGATAGTTAAACTATTCATATACTACAAGTGCTAAAAATGCAATGTGTCCAAGGTGCGGCGCTTTAGAAACGTGTGCCGAAGGGAGAAAAATCACACCCCTATCAATAAATATCCTAGTCTAATTGTGGGCCCTCGTCCTTTCTTTTGTGTCGGCCAGTCGCAAGGCTCATAAACTTGGACCCCTCCATCTGTAGACCAAACTGAGGTTTTTCTATTCATAGGAAGCTAATAGATTTCACCCACAGTGTTTTTGTGACATGGTAGAAACCGTCATATACCGTTTTTTCCCCCGAGAGCTGTTGTGTATCTAGGTCAGAAGTGTAGTAGACTTTTGAATTTATATGACAGGATGTTTGGACTCAAATGTTTATATTACTATGAAATTCTCCGACGAGGTACGCTTTGGATGAATATTCCCTTCCCTCGCTTTAACACGCTCCTGTGGCATCGTAAAATTTACAAGGAGGGTTTTTATACAATGTATGTATTACATTGTGGACGTTTGTGCATCTGAGTGAATGACATTAAATTCAGCATAATTTATAGAACGGGAACTAATATTCCAAAATGGTGTAACTACTTGGTGTATGAAATTTGACTCGTATGAAATTTGACTCAAGTTAGTTTTCATCATCAGTGTCGGAAGATTTGAAAACATCCTACGTTCAAACATCCTACGATATATCGCCGGTTTTGGAAGATTTTCCTAGTATTCATTATAACCTGGATTGGAATATATTACTATATAAAAAAATAATAAATAAAAAATAAAAAATACTTTGTCCAATCACTGATTGTCAAAATATAACATACTTCGTTCCATAGCATGTTACTATCGCATAATCCAATGTATTATTACATTGTGATTTGTTAAATGCTTCAATGAAAAGATGATCCAGTAATTAAAACTACAAGTTATTATGATGATAAAGGTAATAAAATTGTACTTGGACTATAATTTTCATAGGCTTTTACTAGTTTTATGCTAGTTTCCTAGTATCTTGGTTTGTTTAAGTTCGTAAATATTTGGTTTTAACATTCTAGGAAGTGCCTTGATATAGGTTTAACTATATTAAGTAATGAATAATTTCATGTTTATAAGTATGCACTGTCGTATATTAGTCAACGTGGAAATTAATGTTGTCTTCAGTATTTCGATAATGGTATGCTGGATTTTTCAATCTCCGAATAATGAACATTATGTATCCTATACTATAATACGAGTAATCTCTGAAGGGATGAAACAGCTGTTAACTTTGAAGAGGCATAGTTGGCTGGTGGTGGAAATATTAAAATTGAATCAAAACCAACGAACAAGGCTCGGCTAAGCTGACACTGGATTAGATTATACAATTGAGTTGACGAAGGGTAACTTATTACTCATGTAATTAATTTTTGGTCATGATAACTAATGGAGATTTTCAAATTTAAGTATTTGCTTATTAAAATGTGTTGAAATTTATTTGTTTAGGGTTTACTAAATAGATGCGATTTGTTATATACCTTACATTTAAATAACATTAGTACTATGATAGGAATTATTACACTCGCATTCCCTATTGCCGATTCGGGTTTGAGCAACACCTCCTAGAGTAATAAGAGAAGGCCAGACAACTGAAGATCATTACGTCATATAAGTAGGCTGATGTGTTAAATCATTAGTTCCAACTCATGCTTTAGAGGGTGCTGGTTGTCCCCAAAAAACGGTTAAACATCTAATCTTGTTTTGATTTTTCGTTGTTTGTAAACAAATAAGTTAGTCATGACAGATGAAACCCCGTCGACTAGCAGTAGCACATCTGTTTTCTTACATCCTAACATAACACATTAGCCTACTTATATGACGTAACGAATTTAAGTCGTTTGGCCTTCTATTATTATTCTAGGAGGTATTGGTTTGAGTACGCTCATCAATGAATCTCATTGGTTGTGAATCCTACGAAATATCAAAAGTAGCAAAAACCACAGGACTGACGGCTCGGGATTGGTCAGGTGATGCCTGTCAGGTGACGGGGGCGTGTCATTTTTTCGTGTTCTCCGAGAACGTCTAGCACCCTCTTGGAGTTCATTCTAGCCACGATCATGGAGCGATACAGCTGTAATCTCTGCGACTTCAGCTCAGAGAGACGTGATCACCTGACCCGGCACGCCAGAATCCACCAGGGTATAAAATACTACTGTCCGGCGTGCCGCCGTGCTTTTTCACGGAATGAACACCTGTTGAGGCACGCACGATCGCAAACGGCGTGTCCGGCTCGCAGGCGCGCCGCAAATCAAGCGGCGCCTCGACCGCTTCCAGCTCTTCCAGCACCAAATGGTACGACAGTAAAATTAAATAAAAAATAATAATCTCCTGATCCTCTCCTGTAATTTTGACTTGTAAACTTTTGTGTTGTCATAATTTTAAACTCATTGTATTATTTCAGACATCGTTGAAGTGGCTGAGGGGCGCGGCGTCAACATAGAGGAGCTAGATTAGTTTAGTTAGAATTTAAGTTAAAGTTTAAATAAATAAAAAAAAAAACAAAAAAAAAAACAAACAAATACAGTGCTCTGATACTGTGAACGTATCGCACGTTATTGTCTTTCGTGGGACAATAATGTCTGAAACCGTTCACGTAAGGCATGGAGGGCACTACTTCGGAATCGGCTCGGATGCCGGAGCGAACGGTCAAAGTGCCGACGGTAAATGCCGATCCGTGCCGATTTCGGCCGAGCCGATTCCGAAGTAGAGCGCGCCCTGCCTAAAGGAGTGAGTGATTTTTCTCCTGTTGGGGAGAGGTTTGAATCACATCCATAATTACCTGAGATGTTGGTACGAACTTCTCCTCAAATGGTGCGTGAGGTGATCTAAAAGTCTTCCATCGTTTCTCTTCCATTGTATTAGGCTTAAAGGAATGTACATCGTAATAACAATAGATTAAAAAAAAAAAAATCATAGAAATGTAATTGGTATTGAATAATCCATTAGATTGAAATTCAATGTGGAATAGAAAGATTGATTCAACTCAGTCATTTCATCGTCTGAAGAGATGCATTTATTTAAAGATAATCAGCATTTTTACATAAGGTCATGGTGTCTAGGACGCATCGAAGTCATAAAATAATAAGTGTTAAACATTGAATGACTTGAAGATTTTTATGTTTTGTAATTAAAAGTCTTTATGGATGTATATACATTAAAGTATAAATATTATTACTACGATTGCTGAATATGATTATTTTCCGTATAATAGGTATGATTATTTTCGTATGGATAAAGCTCCATACATAAAGCTCCATACGTGTTGTCGGGCAAAACCTAATTTAAACTAGATGAGTGGGTATTTTGTAAGGTTCCGAGGAGAAGATACATCTTTAAAGTGACCTATATATTCTTTAAGTTTCTCTCACAAGTGTATGCTAATCTGTCTCTTTACTAAAAATTTATATTTGGAAGAATTTATCTTATTCACTTCCATAGGTATTGAAATATCGCTACTTTTCTCTCTTTAAATATACTACATAAATATTAAAAATAATCGATCATTTATTCTCTATATGTCTTATGAAAATATGATATTTATTTAGCTGGAAATAATTTTGAAGTAAAGATTAATCTCCCACATTACTTATGATAGTGAAATGAATAATTATGTCTTATGTGCTAATGATTGAGACTAACACAGTAAGTGTGTTATAGCTTGTATCCAATGATGTGGGGATGTGACGCTATGCTACCGCCTTTGAGAGGGGTTCGATAATAGCATCTATAATATATACAGCCCTATGTGTAACTGACTGACTCACTGATGATAGTAATGTCCTGAAGCGACCGTTTAAGATAGAGACTTGAAATTTGGCATGGACATTCTTTGAGATGTTTCAATTTAGGGAAAATCATAAAACTACGATTTTTTTACTTTTAAACTATAAAAAAGGTAAAAAATATAGATTTGTCGGTAACGTAGTTCAGCCGTGTGAGCATATATCACCGTTTGGGTAACGTAGATCTTGCAGGTTTAGTTCTCGCTCGTGTTTAATTGATCTCTTACAACTACACCCGTGTTTGATAGAAATATTGTATTTCATACGAACATGAACATCTTCATGTACACGACGGTGATTCGATGCATTGAGAGCGGGTTATTTCACCAGGGTAATATTAGCTTTGATTTTATTATGCCCAAAAACTACAAATTTTCAACTTTCAAATTATAAAAATACCGAGGTGTCGGTAAGGAAGTAGGTTGGTTCTTAAAGATATCGCTTGGAGCGCTATTATAGTCGCTTAGTTCTCGCTTGTATTTAAATGATGTCTTTTAACTACACCTCTTCCTGATAATTACTCTCAATTGGGTGCATAGTTGTTTGCGTATGGTTTTCCTTCTGATTGTTGTGTTATTATTGAAAATGAAGTTTACTGAATCGAAAGCGTTTATTTACATTTAGGTGATGTCCGCTATGATTTCTATAGTAACTTTAAATTAAGGTCGCTTAATTCTCGGTTGTATTTAAATTATGTCTTTTAACCACACCTGTTCCTGATGAAGTTTTCGTGACAGTTTTGCTGAGCAGTGATCTTAAGCGTTGTATAAACTACGTTAGTGTAAATTTCAGTTTACAGTATATTGTAATATAGCTGTAACTGTAATATAGCATTTGTTTTAAGGATGGTGAAATAAATTTAATGCACGTACTCTAAAGTAATACGAAAATGTTGATTGAAATGTGAGGTTCTCGTTTCGTTTTATTTAAATTCATTTGTTCATATTGGCTATTGCTATTACTCTTGTCTTTTGAGAGACGATTGAGCGTAGTGCTGGAATACTTTGTTACAATATTATATTATTAATTTTATCATTACTATGGTGAGCTCTACGAAGCTTGTGCGAATACTTTAAACATATTATTCTAGTACTGCATATTTTTTGCCGCAGTAACGCCCGTAAAGTAAATGATTAATTGCTAAAAATATTGTAGGTCTTACTACATTTTCTAGACTTTAGTCTTCTCATGCTGGAAAATTTCTTGTAGGTTTTCGCACAAAAAAACCCTAATACAGTAATTATTCTTAATTTTCTACTATTTGTATGCTGTCTCTCTATATGAATCCCCAGATTGAATATAGCGCTTCAGTTGATAGTTCTGGTGCAGTTTTACTTTGAAGGTTGAACGTGTCCCAACACGTTTGACATCCGGTCTTTGACCTATTTGCTGCCGTCCAATCAGGCTTAGATTTTAGTTTAGGAAACGATTGAACATATCAAGTTATAGAACGATTGAACTTTCCATTCTTACCTTGGCTAATGTTTACCTACTTCCGACGTTTTTTTTTTAAACCATCTACATATCTGATGACCCATCGGGCTGAGAAATATTATAATAACCAATTGAATTAAACTCAATAGTAATTTTTCTCGCTGCCACTTTGTCCGTCAAACTTCCTCAATGCAGTGCTCTCACCTAAAGTCTCGATTAACCCTATTATTGTTGTAATTTAAAACTATTCTATACTTATCAATTATTGTAACTCTTTCAGTATATTTTAATTTAACCGATAATCCTTTTTTGGCTATTATTTCACAATTGGTTTTTTTTACTACCATTGGTTGAAAATGCATAATGTACGCCGATTTTATGGTTCTTAAGTTGCAACTTTCTTTATTTTAAGACTATATAAAGACTTAAAGACTTCATGATTATAGTACCTAATACCCTGTGATCTATTACATACTACTAGGGCTCTATTTTTATTATTTTTCTGAACTAATATATATATATATATATATATATATATATAACATTTAAAATTGTTAAACTAATAATTTCTGATTTTGAATGATAAAATTGTTATCGTTTCTCTATATGGTACATATATGATTCCTGCGTTTCTTGGCCACCCCGTGGCGGAACTGAAGCATCTTAGCCTATACCATTTTTTTTTTATAATTTCATATATCTTGATTTTGTCCCGTTTTTCTTCTATTACATACAACGATCCTCTATATAAACTTATAATTTTATTCCACTTTTATCTTTTCAGAATACAGCTATTATTACCTCAATCATGTGCAATCATAATCGTATCTCCAAATTTTTACACAACTTTTGAGCATGACTATTTACATAGTTCATTAATATTTCACAACTCCATTATATTTTTTACGAATTAAGGGAGGAGTGGGATTATACCATGAGCCGTGAGCAAATTTCAAAGCTTATTATTATTTATTGTGAGTAGTGTGTATTGGCGGCTTCTGTTACTGCCGTTGGAGTTGAGCCCTCAACTAGCCTGTTCATTGTATGAGGTTTTGACAGTAATTTAAGGAATTGGGGCAACCAATTATTGGGTTAGACCCTCCATCAAGCATAACACCTAGAATATTTACATAAATAATATTTATCTCACAGCTCAATTTTTTTTAAAACTATTTACTAAGGAGGAGTATTAAAACCTACTAATAGGAGATTATTAAAGCTTTTTTTACTATCGATTGTGAATTTAGAGTATTAGATAGTTTTGTTACTGTCTCGGCTGACCCGTTCTTCGGTTGGAACTAACCTGTTTAACAACTTGACTTCTTATTAATTTACCAATTTAGGGAAACCCCTAAGGGGCATGGGGCGAAGCCCCATCGAGCCGTAGGCGAGTCTATAATATATACAGCCCCATGTGTAACTGACTGACTCACTGATGATCTTAAATTCCTGAAGCGACCGTTTAAGATAGAGACTTGAAATTTGGCATGGACATTCATTGAGATGTTTCAATTTAGGAAAAATCATAAAACTACAACTTTTTTACTTTTAAACTATAAAAAAGGTAATAAATATAGATTTGTCGGTAACGTAGTTCAGCCGTATCAGCGTATATCACCGCGTGGTATCGTAGATCACACTTCAGGTTTAGTTCTCGCTCGCGTTTAAATGATCTCTTTCAACTACACCCGTGTTTGATATACTCATTGTATCCTTCGATGGATAGACTCTAATATATATTGTAAACTACGGCGTTATTTTGTATTGAGAGCGGGTTATTTCACCAGGGACCCAGGGTTATACTCGATAATATATACAGTGATAATTCCTTAATTTGTAGATTATGCAGCATATGCGCGATCTTGAATGTTTACCAAAGGTGAATTTTCTTATCCTACTATGAATTAATTTCCCATGGCGGGTGAATAGTCGCTTAGTTCTCGCTTGTATTTAAATCATGTCTTTTAACTACACCTGCTTCCTTGCTGTTGGCAACGTTAGTATCCCTCATATATAACAAACCGTTATCCATTTGACTTCAAAATAGCAATGAGATTATGCTGCATTGAAAGCTCGTTTCCTTTATATATTACACACATCATAAATATCGTATGTTTTAGGGAATTTTTAAATAACTGTTTAGCTGAACTAACATATTTAAATGTAGGTTCTCGTTTTGTTTCAATTTATTTTAGATTACTTATTCAAATTCACACGGGATTATTCTCCGCCGAACTTCGCATTGAATAGATTTTCTGTGAAGCTTGAGCCGTGATCTTAACGTAACATACTTCGATTACTTTGTACAATACTTAATAGACAGTTTATTATTATCTTTCTGTTTGATTTATATTCAGTGTCTTATATTTGAATTTTTCACACTTAAAATTTGTTTTTGAGAATGTTTAAATAAGTGTTGAACAAAAGTAATAGATTTAAATGTTAGGTTTTCGTTTAATTTCAATTTATTTTAGATTACTTATTCAAATTCACCCCATGAGAACCCCTCAGCCGAATTACGCATTCAATGAATTTTCTGTGTAGCTCGTGCCGTGATCTTAACGTTATGAATTTTGCTGTGAAGCTTGAGCTGTGATCTTAACGTAACATACTTCGATTACTTTGTACAATAATTAATAGACAGATATTTATTATCTTTTTGTTTGATTTGTATTCAGTGTCTTATATTAGATATTTTTTTCACACTTATATATATGTTTTTGAGAATGTTTAAATAAAAATTGAACAAAAAGAACAGATTTAAATGTTAGGTTCTCGTTTCATTTTCACCTCATTCCAGATTACTAATTCAAATTCACCCCAAGTTAAGCTTTCGGCCGAATTTCGCATTCAATGAATTTACTGTGTTGCTCGTGCCGTGACCTTAACTTCTATTACTTTGTATGATAATTAATAGACAGGTAATTATTATCTTTCTGTTTTATTTATATTCAGTGTTTTACATTATATTTTAGTACACACTTAAAATATGTTTTTGAGATTTTTTAAATGAATATTGAACAAAACAAACAGGTCTTTATGAATAAATTATTATTTCACAGGTCTCGATTTTATATTCTTATAATTAGTTGTTTGTAATAGTAGGGGTTTTTTGCGGATCAACCCCGTTTTTATTCTTTCCTATTATTTTGTTTTCATGTTATTTAATTCTTGTTTTCGCTCATTGATTTGAATGTTATACGCTATTTCAGTGATTTAAACGTTTTTCTTCTATCTCCTGAAATTTACAAGTTTTTATTTGAGTTGGGTCAGGCATGGGATTATGCCAATTTTCCCATAATTGTATCTCTATTTAGTACCAGGTTAAACGAGCCTTGCTCGTTGGTTTTAATTGACTTTTGTTATAGTGTCATGGTAATCAAGCTATTAAATCTACACCAGACTCTTCACAGATAACAGCTGTTAAAAAACTGCTTAAAATTTATGTTCCTTTATTTTTGTTTACTTTTAGTTGTTATTTCGTTACCAAAATAGCAACCTATAAGACCAATGTTAAAAATAACGATTTTTAAACTTAAATTTAGACCAACTTCGATTTTTCCTGGGACTGAGGCTGTTTCTAAACTTATTTGTGGGCAAACACTCGTGCAAAGCTTAAGAAAAATCTAACAGCTACATTTCGAGATCGTGGAACACACATCCCTTCAGACATAGCTTGTATTATATTATAGGATAGGATAACAGAGAAATATTTGTTACCATAACTACTACGATTAAATATAATGATAGCAACAACAACAACTATAACTCTTTTAATTGAAATTTCTTTTCATCTAACACAACAACAATCGTCTAATCTAAAGTATATTTTTTTACCAGCATAACACCTAAAATATTTAAATAAATAATTATAAATTCACAGCTCTAAACTTTTAAACGAATTCTAATTACGAAGGGGTATTAAAACCGATTCATATGAGTTTTTTAAAAGCTTTGTTTACTATTGATTGTGAATTTTGTGTATTTGACGGTTTTGTTACTGTCTTGAGTGTGCAGTTCTTCCGTGGAACTAACGTATTTTAAACACGACTTTTTATTAATTTAAAAATTTAGGTCAACCCCTAGAAGGGGGGTCTAGCCTGTTCGGTACTTGAGACTTAGAGCAATTAACAAATTTGGGGCAACCCTCTTAGGGGGCTTGGGGGCGGAGCCCCCATCGAGCCGTAGGCGAGTCGTAAATATGTTGTCCTTTGTGGTGGATGGGTGGGAAGGTGCCCGTTATTATGCTGGTCACTATTGTCTGCATTCGGTTGACACTAATATTCGGTAATACTGGTATATGATAATAATTCTTTATTAAATTATATATTTTCCCTGCTTTGAAAGGAATTAAAGTGGTTAGGAGCAGATGCTAGTGTTTCAAAATATCGAACATAAATTCTGCTTTTAGTGTGCATCAATACCTAATATAACTTTGATTATTATTTAAAGTAAATGTGACCCGTATTGCTTTACCCTTCAGGTGTGATCTTTTGCTATGTTTACTCACCACAATTCTATATTATTCTATTCTATTTCCCACTTGTACTCATGTTCGAATTCAATAAAAAATTATAAGAATGAAAGTAGTAGGGAGGTTTGAGCAAGGGGGGGGGGACCAACGTGGGTGGTCTCTGTGGATAAGGGGCCAAGTGGCAGTGTTACGCCACAGCACGTATGAGTATGAGAACTCATACGCGTAATTGAGGTATTAGGTAGCCCTTAGAAGGGCTGTTTGTGGGTGGAATTGAGCACACCCTGGTGGTGAGACCATCCTCACAGCACTCTGGCCATGAAGAATGGCTCGATGACATTGTTATTTTCAATGTCCTCCTCAGTCATTGTGTGGAATGTCTCCGCCCATTCCCAGATGACGTTAAAATTCTCCTGCCCTACAGAAAATCTTGATCTGCCGTTGTAGCGGACCGGTGATAAGATCTCGACTTGGTAGCCGAGGTCAATCCACCGTTCTGCTTCTTCAATGAAGTCCTCAGTTATTAGCCAGGGATCATCCATGTCGAGGTAGAACCTCGCCATTTCGAACCCTAGTATGAGGTCTCCCTCAGGAAGTTGATTTTCATCATCGGGCGCAGGCTCATCCACGTCGAAGATGTCTTCAACGGGCTGTGCGTTGTTGACGAAGAGGCCGCTTCTGGGAGACATGTTGCTGCGTGTGGGAATGGGTGGAGAATGATGCGCTAGGGTGAGGTTGGGCGGCGGTCTATTGTTTGACTCCCCTCCTGTGGAATGTTGCACCTGGCCGAGGGTCGGGTTACAACACCGTGGGTGGTCCTCGGGGGGGGGGGGGGGGGGGGCTCAGCAACTTGGGTGGTCTCGGGGGGGGGGGGGGGGGGGGGTTGCCGCGGAATTTCGCGGCACCTGGCGCCCTGGCCCTCAAGTGCCCCTACTAGCGAGTACTTGGCTACTTTGCAAATCAATGGCGGCACTGAGCCCTTACCGCTCGGTCGCGGGTCTGATTCCGAAGTTTCCATTCATCAGAAGCAGAATGACAACCCCGATACGAAGCAAGCGTCCGTTGAGTCCGGAGCGAATAGCCAACCCCCATCGGGTTTGGCTACCGAGGCCACCACCCACGCGCCCCCCGGTCATTCCGTCACTCAGCCTCAACCGCCACCCACCACCGGGCTGATGGCCCAGCCTTTTGCTCCTCAGTGGCTGGAGGCTATTCAAGTCGCTGCCTTAAACTTAGGTCAGCAGTTGGCGAGTGCTGTGAGCTCAAAAAGCACATCCTCTGACTCCAGAAAGGTCGTGGCAAATTTGTTGAAGGCCCTACCGGTTGTTTCTGGTGCTGATGGCGAACACCTGCTGAAATTTTTAGTCAAAATATTGAAAATTCAGCGCCTGGCCTTAGTCGATGAGCAACTCCTTGTTGAGGCCCTGCCACGCACCAACGGACAACTCGGCGATTTCTGGTCCCGCGCCATCGCCAACAGGCAAAGGTTGGCCGACCTGATTACTGACTTGATGGATTTTTTTGTGCCGACTCAGCTGCGGCATACCATGGTGACGCGTCTAATTTATAGGCGTCAGGGAGCCTCTGAGCCCCTGCCAGAGTTTGTAGGTTCGGTCCAGGACTACGCAATGTTTTAATCCCAAACGCTATTGACTCGGAGCTTTTAGAGGTCCTGGTCAACGGGCTTCACTCTGTGCCTAGAGCGCGGCTTGCCATGATGCCCCCGTGTCGCACCATTCAGGACCTGCTCTCCCTCGGGCCTAGGCTGCAGGTGGTCGAGCACCTAGAGTCGTGCAGTGCCCACACATAGGGCTTGCAATGTATCATCCCTGGGTCCTTTGAAAATTAAATTAGTATCGTCTGCAAACTGAAAATTGAATAAGTTAATATTTTGAAAAAGGTCATTCACATTAATTATAAATAAACAAAGGCCAAGAATTTATCGTTGAGACACTCCGTATGGGGTATGTATGTGTCCATTCTGATCTGAAGATATTATTAAAATTTTGAATGAGGGTTTTAAAATAAAAAATTAAGTGTATTTTTTTATTCCTAGCAAGTTCAATTTTTCAATAAGAATCTCATGATCACCGCTATCAAAAGTCTTGGAGAGAGCTCCCATTGTCCTCTGTGACCTATCCCGCGCCACACTATCCATCATACATTTTAAAGCTTTTGCTTATAATTGTGCTCTAAATCCAAATTGTGATGGATTTATCGGGCTATTAGTTTCTAAATATTCTGTAATTTGAGTGGTTACTGTTAACAGAGCAATTGGTTGATAATCTATTAATCTTAGGGGCTATTTAAATCCCCTTTTTTAATACAAGCTAATTGCTTTTTCCTTATCTTTCAACTTATTTGCAATGGCTGAAATGCTAAAAGAAACTTATTCAATTCATTTCCCTCATTCACAACACAATTTTGTTTTGTCTTTTCATTTCAACAGGTGTTTTTTAATTTTTAACGCCCAATTCATGTTAACCATAATTAAGCCCAAGAAGCTTAATCTTTGTTATTTGTTTTTTTTTTAAACATTAATTATATTTTAGTTCAATGTATTACTTCAGGAAACAGTATTTTAAAATATTTATTGATATTTTTTGTAGTAATTAAGAAGCTGTGGATTCTATGGATTGATACATTTTGCTTCCTGGTGGAGATTTTTCTTTGTTTCAGCCTATATTTATATTCCCTGAGTGATCCAATGATAATTGACATTTGAATTTTATCTTTGCACTTTTTAATGATTTTCGAAAAGCTGCATAAAATCTTCTAGAAAAAAATTGAGAGGATTTTTTATAATTCAACTTCACAATGGTAGTATGGGTCTTGGAGGAATTAGATATAATTCCTTCATGGGCTAAGGTTCCATACAGCTTGTTGTAATAAAATTTCCTAAAGTTTTCCATGGTAAATCTGCTGATTAGTTCATTACTCATATTTCAACTTGTGGTTTTCTTCTCCAAAGATAGAAATCCCTAGTGAAAAAGTCAATAGAAAATCACTAAAAAAATACGTAGTGACAATTGGGCCAACTAGACATCACTAGACTGCTTAGTGATTTCAGATCATTAGACATCACTACATAAGGTAGTGATTGATATCACTAGGTACTGTAATGATGTCTAGTTGGCCCAATTGTCACTACGTATCATTTAGCAGGTTTAGTCTAGTGATTGATATCACTGGGTACTGTAGTGATGTCTAGTTGGCCCAATTCTCACTACGTATCACTAAGCAGGTTTAGTCTAGTGATTGATATCACTAGGTAATGTAGTGATGTCTAGTTGGCCCAATTGTCACTACGTATCACTTAGCAGGTTTAGTCTAGTGACTGATATCACTGGGTACTGTAGTGATGTCTAGTTGGCCCAATTCTCACTACGTATCACTAAGCATGTTTAGTCTAGTGATTGATATCACTAGGTAATGTAGTGATGTCTAGTTGGTTCAATTGTCGCTACGTATCACTACACTGGTTGAATCTAGTGATTGATATCACTAGATACTGTAGTGATGTCTAGTGACATTTTATTATGTCTAATGATTTTTTGCTTTGTTAACAACAATCATCATTAGATGTCACCAGATCCTAACCGGTTTGGTTTAAATTGTAGGATACATTTTACCAGATGTCAAGTGTTCTCTGAGGGCCCACGTAAAATAAACGGTGGCAGGCTTGCGTGGAAGTTGACGGGATCGGTTAATTCTTTGAGAGTTGCACCTTGGTCAACACTGGCTTTGCTACTTTTTACTTCTGTTTACTGTGTGTGTGCCACTACGGCCTTTAAATACGAAAAATAATCATATTTTCACTCTAAAATGCCAATTTTAATCATGAAAAACTTAAAATTCTATGGACTTTTATAAATTAAAATACAGCGTCGACAAATGTCGACAGTGGGCACAAATGGGTTAAGCAAAGTCTATCCCGCTAAATTTCGAGATTGTGGAACACACATCCCTTCAGACATTGCTCGTATTATAGTATAGGATACATGGATACTTTAAAGTGCAATGGGGCTAAGCGCATTGAACTGAAGATGGCAAAAATGATTCCATGACGTCTACAGAGAATTCCCTTTAATTTGACACCTCAATCATAAAAATCAGTTCATAAATAAAAGAGTTATGCTGCTCACAAGTAATTCCTTACAGAATTAGAAAGATAGATTAGCTGTATTTTATAATTAGTGTTTAAATAGTCTTTGTAAGACATCTATTCCTGCGTACTTTCTTTTTTACTGGATTATTTCGGAATCAAGAATTGAAAAGTCTTAAAACTATTTATACAATATAAAATTGGCATAAAAATTGAATATTTTGCATATTTACAAACTTCGACGTACTGTTTCCCCAAAACCCCAATTTTAGGGGAGGAGGAGGCTGTAAATTTGTCCACAAAAAAGTTTCCTTCTTGGTCACTAAGACATTCCTAGAAAATAAACAAGTTATCTGCTGCCGTAAAAAAATAGTAGTTTACACGAACTTTTTAGACAACCCCTACTTGAATCAATCGTGATTATTTCACCTCTTTTATCAGCTTATGTGCATAGCAAGAGAGATCCATGCATAGCATTAGAAAGTTGGAGTTCGGTAGATAAGCCAAATCTCGTAACAGTTCAAGTCGTGTTCCTCATCAGGGTTACGCCCTATAGGGTTTCAAAGTTTCTATGTTAATCTTATGGAAGAAAGTAGGCCTACTGTAATAGCTTCTTCCTCCACCTATTATTCATCGAAGATAAAAGAAAAGTTTTGTTGTTCTACGATTAAACTTCGACAGCAATGTCAAGGTGATGAGATTTCTTCTAACTGCAAAGATCGAGTGAATGTGTGTTTTTTTATGTATTTATTTTTATGTTTTTTTATTATTTTTTATGTAGACTATATAGCGCCTATAATCCAATAACATAAGCTTTATTGTATCATCTTCAATTTTGCCGGGTTTTTAATGGAAGCAACATTTTATCGATGAAACCAGATTACAGTTAGGAGTATTAATTTATAAACAGTGTTCTCATTTAAATTACTGAGTGAAGAATGGTAAATTAATCAAAAGTCGAAGAATACCCTATTACCATAATTGAAGCGATTGTTTACGTATTTTACCTAATGACATTCATCTGAAGATCAATTTTACAACTACTTCATATTCTATTCTAGTGCCTGCCAGACATAGAACTTTTTAAAATTGTTCAAACTTGAGGCCATATCCAAAACCTGGGCCTTTCTCTCACAACTATTTACCCCCACGTATGTAACTTCCAACTTTCTACCACGCTTTCCGTGAAAAACTTTGAAAATTGGAAAACTTTCCAATTTTCTACCACGCCCCACTTCAAAAAATTTTTAATTTAAGACTTTACAATGTTTAAAAAAATTATATTTTTGTTGGACGAATATTGGAACTTAACTATTTATTCTATAAAAAACATTACAATTTGAACATTTATGAAGGGACAGATACAACATTATGCAAAAATAATCTTCTGTCTAGTTCTTTGTAATAAACCTAATTTATGTTAAAATATACCCTCTCACCCGAGGCTACGGAAGTCTACGGAGTTTAAATAAACAGTAAGCAACTATCACTACGGCTTCGCGTTGTGAAATCTCTGTACCCATTTATAGCGTCCTCAGATATTTTTAGGCCAACCCAGGACATTTTCATGGACAAATTGAGCTATCCCCTGTGTTTATCTATAACCCTCCCCCTCAACCCTTAAGAAAAATTCTATATTTTTAAGTTATAAAATTTAAACACATTCATGATGCTAAATAAGTATTCTGATCAATTCAGTTGATAAATGTAAAAAATTTAATGATCTTTAAAATGTAATTATTTTTTTTATCCGAAAAATGCTCTATGGCAATAAAAAATACAACCTTCCTAAAATTCAAATACAATACCTATCTTAAGTTATTTTCTCCGAGGAGTTATTTGAATTAGTCATTAGTATTAGATTTATCATTAAATTTATTTTGATCACTATTTATCTGGATTTTAAGTTCACAAATTCCTTGAAAAAAAAAAAAAATTAATTTTTAAACTCTTTAGTACTGACCTTTGACTAGGAGTTTCCTCGAAGATACAGGATTCCGTCAATACCTGGTCAAGATACAGATTGATTCCGGTCTTGGAAAGAGTCCCAGGAGGAAGTCCAGTCGGTATGGATGGAAACGTTTGTCTCCGTCAACTGGGATGCTGTCCGAAGTGGTGGTCTTCGGGACCTCAATCTGCCCATCTCCTGGGGTAGGTAATCATGGATGGGTAGCTTTGGAGTGGATACGATCATATTATATTCCCTAGTAAGTACCTCACTTCGGCTTATTTCAGGTGGAGCGATATTGCACATCACTGGGAGCCGGGTACAGGTGTTGCCATGAGTGTACCACCTATGGCTCTCATAATCCTGTTCAGTTGGACGTCAATCTCTCTGACATGCACACTGTTCAGCCACACGGGAGCACAGTACTCTGCGGTTGAGTAAACCAGGGACAGAGCAGTGGTTCGCAGAACTTGTGCATTAGCTCCCCATGTGGAGTCAGCAAGGGGATGGACAATGTTAGTCCTATCTCTCACCTTGGCTGCTGTCTTTTGTAGGTGGCTTTTGAATGTGAGAGACCGATCTAAAGTGACTCCCAGGTACTGTGGGTGATCATTGTGCTTTAGCTCAACACCGTCAAATACGATTTTAAGCTTTTGTTGGACTAATATATTGTTCAAGTGAAAGCAAGATACCTCAGTTTAAGTTGGGTTTGGATTTAGCTTCCAGGCCTTAAAGTATTCACCGAGGGTCTTGATGTCATTTTGTTAGTACTTCATCAGTATGTCGGAATTTCTGGTGCTGATAAGCCAGTGCAATATCATCCGCATAGGCAAACTTTAAGGAGCAAGTGTCAGGCATGTCGGCAGTATACACATTAAACAGCAGTGGGGCAAGCACTGACCCCTGTGGCACGCCATCTTTTAGTTGCCTAAAAGTACTTTCCTTGCGTCCCAAATATACTTTAATCATCCTCTTGGAGAGCATCGAGTTGAGGAGACGCAACAGGAAAGGGCAAGGAATCAGGTTATAAAATTTTATGAGAAGGCCTTTTCTCCAGACAGTGTCATAAGCTGCAGTAAGATCAATCTAAGAAAGCAAAAGAGGTTTTCAGTTTTCCCTCAAACCCATTCTCGATGAAGTAAGTAAGAGCTAGAACCTGGTCACAACAGTTGCGCCCAGGCCTAAATCCAGCTTGTTCGACGGGGATGCTGGAATGCAGAACAGGGAGGATTCTGTTGTATATCAACCTCTCGAGCAGCTTATAACAGACACTAAGAAGAGCTATGGGTCGGTAACTTTCTGGCAGTTGTGTATCTTTATTTGGTTTCAAGACATCTATTATTTTCGATCTTCTAAATATACCAGGCAAGTCGCCGGTTTCCCTTATTGAATTAAAAACTGCAAGAAGCCACTGTCTAGCCTTTTTATCCAAGTGTTTTATGAACTCCGGGAATATTTCATCCATACCTGCTGCTTTGCCAATTGGCATAGCATCAATCGCCACATCCAGCTCATCTACTGTGAAAGGTCTGGAGACTTCCAATGGCGCTTGCCGACTTTCCTTAATTTCATTAAGCTTAAAATTTATTTTCCTATCTGCGGACGTACGCACCAATTTAGATAGACAGGAGAGGCGTTTTGCAATAACACAAGGATGAGGTTGCGAGGTTGCGTGTTTTTCATTTGGCTTATCAGTGGAGAAGTTCCTGAGCAGAGACCAAGCTTTCCGACTACTGCGGCTGAAGTTCAGATTTTCAACAGTTTTCAACCATTTCTCTCTACTGGAGTTGTCGAGAGAGTTAAGGAGTTGGTCCGCTACATCTCTGTCGGCAGTGTCAGTGAACTCACTGTAAAGGTCTTCGCACTCTTGACTCCATCCTGGTATGTACTCTTTCCTAAAACCTCTTGGGATAGACGCTTTTGCGCAAGACAGAACAAGTCGTGTGAACCGATCATATTTTTTTATTTTTATTTTAGGAGGGATGAACCTGATGCCTTTGTCAAGTCTGGAAGAGAAGGCCTCCCACTCAGCTTTGTTGAACTTCCACCTAGGCCGAGGAAAAGATCTTACGAGAGGAATTTTGGATTCCCACTGATATCAGAACAGGCCTATGCTGAGAGTGAGGAAAAGCATGTAGGACCCTCCTGCAAGTTGGTATGGGTGTTGCTGACCGGTCACGAGAACAAAAGCACAAGTCTGGGGAGTACCCATTACGCCATCGGGCAGAATAGAAAGTGTGTGGATCCTTTTCATTAAATACCAAGAAAAAGTTGTTATTTTCAGCCCAGCTTGTAAGACGAGTGCCATTTTCATCATCGGACGAGTATCCCCACTGTGTGTGATGACTGTTAGAGTCACCTACATATACTACAGGATGTTCAAAGGTTGGGAGAGCTGTATCTGGCCACTGGATGTTCGGAGGTTTGTAGACATTGACAATGGTAGTTTGGATACGTATTCTTATGAAACAAAAAAATGTAATCAAAATCATCAAAGCTTTTTTAGGAAAATTAAAAAAAAATTTTCGTTTTATAGAGTTAATTGTGCTTACAAAAAAATTTAGTTATTAGAAATTAGGTTTTTATATGCAAAATTTTATAATAATCGGTCAATTGAGGATTCTCTAGCGTTGTACCGTCAGCTGCGCGAGCGGATGCAATGGTTTAGAGTCTCCGCGTTTATCGCCTTGTAAATCGGTTAAAAATAGTATCTCGGTGTCATTCTTTTCGTATAATAATAATAGAGAGTTTTTGCAACATACATAGTTAGGACTATGTAGTCCATGGTCCTCTATACCACTCAACCTCGGTTTAAAATACAAGAATTTGGTAACTTATGTATAAAACAAATTACAATAATCAAAAGAAAAATTAAAATATAAACGACATAATATAACTAATTTTTTTTTTTTTTTTTTTACAAAAATACAACAGAATTTTGTTTCAAACAATTACCATTTCAAACTTTAATTTGTAAATACAATTTTGAATATACTAGGAATATCTACTAGGAATATAGAGCGTTTTATTTATTTTGGCATCAGGGGCGTAACAGAGGGGCCCGCGGGGGGGGGGGGCCCGCAGCTAAGGGGGCCCGCGGACGGGACCCGGTGTATTGGGAAATGTTATGTTTAAGGGTGCGCTCTACCTCGGCGTCAAAATCGTCGAGCGAGACTGTTAACTGCCGCTATACGCGGAAACTCACATTTTGGAAAATATATGACGGGTGATTTTCAATTTTGTTACTTTAATGTTTTTTTTCAGTGCAAAATCGATCGGTGGTCTAATAACGATGTTTTTTAAATTGAAGACCTTTCGGATCTCCCTTCTTTCATCGTTATCCATAAACTTTTTACCAATCTTATTGCAGATTCTAAGATTATATTGTACTCGTGTATCGTCTTATTTTTTCTTAAAAAATTGTTTTTAATACGTTAAAACTTGATACAAAACGCTTATTTCAACATTATTAGCAAGCACCCTACTTAGTAATTTAAATTAATATCAAAATTTTACGATAGTGGAGTACAAAATTATATTACGAAAAGAATGACACCAAAACATTTTAAATCGGTTTACAACTGGTGCGACAAACACGGAGGTTCTAAATCCTTGCATCCGCGCGCGGCAGATGGGTAGAGCGCACCCTTAATACAATTTTTTACTCATGTTATAGTAATTTTATATTTTATATGGTGTCATTATATTTTCAAAATGCCTGGAATATAACTTTTATAACATATCAAAATATTTTTACAGTTAGATTATCGGCAGTCTGCTGGTCTGCCGCCAGCCGCTAACCCTTGTTGGCTCAACCTGCCCGCCGCGCCGTGCAATTCATCGCGCTGTGTTGCGGCAATTTGATTTTCGAATCCGTTTCAAAATTGAAGCTAATAAAAACTATCTAAGAAGCACAATGTAACAAGAAAATCTTGGTTGCTTAATTTAACTAAGTAATAGAGAACGAGAAAGTTATACGTTTCAGAGGTACGGTAGAATCTAATCAAATAATTTGTTTTCCAAAACTCCATAAGTGCTAAGAAGTTCCAATGAAGACAAAACAAATACTTTTGAGGAATAGCGATAAAAAACATTTTTCACTAAAATGAACAAAACTATATAAATTAATTTTAAGCTTGGGGATTTTTATTTTTTATATAGGAAAAACACTTTAAATGCTGAAAACAATGATGTCATTATTTAATTTAAAAGTGGGATTTTTTTCCTTCTTAAAACACGTGTTATTCGTTGTGCTTGGAGTTACGAATCCTTGGGGTTAGCTAAACAATATGCCTACTATACTACAATACGAGGAATGTATGTGGTGATGTATTTTCCGTCGATTACTTATTGTAGAAGGTAGGTTTTGTAAACTTTTCATTTGGGAGTTTTCGGCCCAAGCGCAATTTTAAGTTTAGAAATAGCCTAAACCACAGAAAAAATCTATTTGAACTAAGTTTAATAATTGTAATTTTTTGTAACATTGGTCACATGGGTTACCATCAATTCAAAGAAATATGAAAGTTAAATAAAAATGAAATAATGCTACTTGTAAGCATGGGTTTTGGAACAGCTGTCGCCTATGAAAGTGCAAAGCCTAATTACCATGATACTGTTACAAAAGTGAATTAAAACGAACAAGCAAGTCTCGGTTAATCCCTTTCTGTATGATAAATAACACACAAATAAGATACATTGAGTTTTATTACTTTCATTTTTGATAACATGTCCAAGAGAGGGTAAATAAATTATTGAACAAACAATCGGATAGGCTTAATTACTTTAAAAGGATAGACTGTAGGCCTAGTTGCAATCTGAATAAAAGTAGGCTTTACAAGTTTTAAAATATAGTAGATTACTTGAGGCTGCAATGTTCCAATTACTGTATACTTAATACTTAAACCTTATCTAAATAAATCTTTTTTTTGCAAAAGATAAGTACAGTAATCAAAGTAAGTACAGTAAAGATCTACCACCACCTTAACCATTGGTTGACACTGATTTACTGGTGGGAAACAGGGATAACCGGTGACAGAACCTACCGGAGGGGGCCCAAAAATAAGTTTGCAGGGGGGCCCGTAAAAATCTGTTACGCCACTGTTTGGCATAGTATTTTAATAGAATGTCTTAAAATCCTTAATTCTTTAAAACGGTTCAGCGTAAGTCATTTATTGTTGATAACTTATACAGTACATATTTTACTGTATAAACAAACGTTTTACGGTTATGACTATGTAGTCAAGTGAACATTACATAAAGATAAAATAAAATATATTTTAAGAATGAAATATCCTATATTTAACACGATTTACAAAAAAGGCTTTACTATTTTCTTAGAAAATGTGAAATTTATTCGAATGTAACCTAGAGCGCTGGGATATACTAACATAAATAAGGCTTGAGTTAAGGCAAACAATAATACCATTTAAAATGTTTAAGTCAAAATATGTAAGCTTTATTAGCGTACAAAGCACTTTCTCCCATAAGACTCCATGTTAAAGGCTGTTTCTTCCCGCGTCGCGAGAGCGGGAGTGGTGGGAGTATGCAGGCCCGGAGTTAGGCCCCGCCCAGAGACGATCTCCCACCACCATCGATATATACTACTGAATCGCGCGCTGCTCTAAGGCCAAAAAATTTATTTACGCAAAAATTTATCTTACTGTTTCCAATATCACAATGGTCTGGCACCACTTGAAATGATCATCCTGGAAATAAATTAATTTTTGCGTAAATGATAGACCTAATTATTATAGGTGAAATGTTCTTTAAACGTAATTTTAAGACATTTTTATTCTTGAGAATTTTTTATTTTACCGAATGGTTTCGGGGATATGGGCAGATAAAGGTTGCCCCGTTATTGTTATGGAAGTAAAAATGAACTTTAATTGCCTCTAGCTCCCTAAATGTTAGGTTTAGAGAAAAATGTCACAGAATAAAAAAGTTTTAAAATTACATGGAGATCCCAAAAACACCATAAAATATAGTGTTCTATAAGAAATTTTAAAGTTTGCCGCCATTTTCCAAAATGGCGGCCAAATTTTCATAATCAAGATTCATATTTTTAATCGCAAAAAAAATTAATTGAGGTTCCCCTTTTAAAGTTTTTTCTAAATCTTACCGTTTCCGATATCACAATGGTGGCCACCTTGAGTTGATCGCCCTGTATACAGGGTGTCCAGCTTCGACTGTCCGAAACTTTTCCACGTTGTTCAGCAAGCCAAAAGAAACAAAAAGTTCATATAAATATGTGACTTAAAATGCTTCGTTAACCTGCTAGCCGCCATTTTGTTTTTTTAAACTTAATAATTTTTATTTTCGTAACGGATGAATGGATTGGGTTCAAATTTGGCATGGACCTTAACTAAAACAATGTTTATTTAAAGAAAAAAAATTTTTTCCAGTGTGTATTTTCAAAATGGCGGCCATTATTAATTTTCAAACTCAAATTTCTCAAAAACAGTGTATTTTAGAAAAATTTTACAAGAGACAAAAAAGCTTTAAAATTAAATTATTTAACTAATGAGACCAAATTTGTAAAGATCTAAATATAAATAACGGAGTTACTGCGATTTTTCTCTAAAATACCATAGATTTTGCATTAAAATAATGCAAATTTATGTTATTTTAAGAGAAAAATCTCAATAACTCCTTTATTTGTTGTCTGATCCTTACAAATTTGGTATCATTGTTTAGATAATTTAATTTTTCAACTTTTTTGTCTCTTGTAAAATTTTTCTAAAATTTACCGTTTTTGAGATAGTTGAGTTTGAAAATTTAAAATGGCCGCCATTTTGAAAATACACACTGAAATTTTTTTTAATAAACAATGTTCTAGTTAAGGTCCATGCTAAATATGAACCCAATCCATTCATCCGGTACGGAAATAAAAATTATTATGTGTAAAAAACAAAATGGCGGCTAGCAGGTTAACGAAGCATTTTAGGACATATGTTTATTTGTACTTTGTTGTTTCTTTTGGCTTGCTGAACACCATGGAAATGTTTCGGACAGTCGAAACTGGACACCCTATTACATTGTGATGTAGGCCTTACTAACAATAAATAATAATAAGATTAATTAATTGTTGTAAATCCTTTAAGTTTTATTTTTATGTTTAACTAGCTTACATAAACCATGCTTTGTAATGCCAACATGAGGATTTTTTTTTCTTCAGGTGAACTCGTTTGCTACGCTCTCTGGACGCGATTCTAGGCCTGTAATATCCAATAGTTTTGTTGATACTGATCTACCCTAAATACTTTAAATGTGACCATCTGTTTGAAGAGCTAATATTTCTATATGTAATCTTATATTCCAAATTGACAATAACAAACACAACAAAAAAGCACACTGTTAAAAATGGAAATGTATATGGAGTCAAAAATCTAGGAGTTACTGCTGTGGAGTCAAATAACTTACTCAATTCCGAGTTGAACTGTTGATTTTTCCATTCTGGAGTAGGCTAAACTTATGTTGGAGTCAATAAATTTGGAGTTAGTAGTACAAAGATTAACACCATATTGGAGTCCGACATATATTTTGGCCCATTATTTAACTCCGCTTGTAATTAGTTTGACTCCAAACAAAGTTAGCGCATGCGCATTCCGTCAGGCTGACGCATTTCGACGTTGCGTTGGTTCGGTTTAGGGTTGTTGGTGGCACTGGCACTGGCGAAGTTGATGGAGCTTCCAGCAATAGCAGTTTTTATAAGTTATAATATAAGTTTTTCATCTTCTGTGCGTTGTTTGCAATGGACACAATTGAAATCGAAACGTACGACAATCCAGTCGATCTCATGTTAACAAGTTTTGGCCTTCAAGAGCTCATACCGGTATTCAAAGGTAAGTCCACAATTCACTCTGACGTTCAATGATCACATTTTAGGCTATGTTGCAGAGTCTTGTGATTGTGATCCGTGGTTCTCATCTTTTCACATGAACTTAAATAATTTGGTAAGTGGTGATGTGTCTAATGGGGTTATGGGGAAAATTAAATAGTGACGAATATTGATACAATTTTATATTTACCTTATTTAACCATTACATTTCCTAACAACTAACCAACACCCCATGGCAGCAAACCTACATACTCATTCCTATGGTGTTTACGGGGAAAATACAAAATCTCAAATTCTTTTGGAAATTCGCTGAGTGCACAGGTCTGCTGCGACGGGGGTTTTTACATATTTTTGCAAGTGTGGAGGTAACCTCTGCTAAGCGCCCCATGGAGGGTTAGAAAAGCACACAGTAAACATACTCGTTTTGAAATTCGTATTTTTAATTTCAGATCACAAGTGAAGAGGGAGAATCTTTGAACAAAACATTTGGGTCTAAATGTGACCTCCTCCACTCAGCATAAATAAGAAATCCAATAAAGACAATTTACCAATATTGCCAATCCATTTGGAAAAGCGTCAAGTTTATAATAGCACTAAGTGGTTTGTAACTCATCGATTTTTAATTATTTGGATACTGAATTTTGTATTTAAGTTAGATCATATTTTGTCGTTTTGAATTTCATGTACCCCAAGTTATGTTTAATTTTATTAAAATAGTGTCTTCTATTATCCATGTGTTTTTATTTCCCCTCTATGCACTACAGATACAAAAATTTTAACTACATTAAATTTGTGTTTTACATGGAAAACTAAAGAAAAAATATAAATGCAATCCATTACTCGATAGGTAACATGATTTTAGTAGCTAATTGTTGTTTAAAATAAAATTGTTTTTTATCCTTCTGCACGAAATCAGCCTGTTTATTCTCCTCTCAATAGTACCAAAAACATTTATTTTTTGTTCTATGACTGAAAAGTCAGCTGTTATCATCAGTCAGCTGTAATAATAATATAAGTATATTATTATTCATTTATCAATTTTGAGATGCAGAATTTTGAAATTCAAAGGATGTAAAGAGCATTGTTTGTAAATAACAGAAATGTAAACACTTCATATTACTTACTTTACTTTGTAAATATAACCTCGAAAATCCAACTTTATAGTTAATATTTTTTACGATTAAAAGTGTAATTCTGCATTATGATAAAATAACTTTAATAACTTGCTTCATCACTCGTGTCTATAAAAGTGTCTTTTTGATGCTTAATCGTTTTTCCATTATAATAACTCATTGTTTTTTATTATCGTTTTAGTTTTTTTTAAGTCAAAACATTATTTCAATCAAAAGGCATATTTTTGGAGCTGGTCTTCATTCAATTTTTAATTAAAGTCCAGTAATCCAATAAATTTAAATGTTGGTTAAAGATTAACCTAAAACTAAATTTATTTATTGGATTATTATTATTTCTCCCAAATTAGTACCCCAATGAGGATTAAATTTGGTTTGGAGTAACAAACGTTACTCAATTGGGAGTGGACTGGAGGGTTAAAACTTACTCCTCTGGAGTAAAAATGTAACTCCGGTGGGTGTTAAACTTAATCTCATAGAGTAAAAAGTACCACTCCAGTCTGAGTTAATCTGACTCCCTTTGAGTAGTAAACCCCACTCCAATCTGAGTTGAAGTTACTCCAGCGGAGTAATAATTTTTAATCCAATTAGAGTCAAGTTCACTCAGTTTTAGGATGAATTTTACTCCCATTAAGTGTGCTAGTAACCCTTTTAAGAGTTGATGATAATCCTATGAGAGTGACTTACTTGACTCCAACTAAGGAGTATGTATTCACTTAAAATCAATGGAGTTATTTCTACTCCAAATGGATTGGACCTATTGGGACTCCCATTTGGAGTTAATTTTGACTCCATTTCTTACTAGATTTTTAACAGTGCATCATCAGAGAAATTGGTCCATCCGTTCACGCGTGATGCCGTGACCAGGGAAAAAGTGATTTATTCTTATATAGGTCAATAGAGAAAATCTAATTCTTGTTACCTTGCAAGCTCTATAGAGAAAAGGCAGTGATTTAAAGGAAGTCGATAAAAAGTTAAGTAAGTTTTTTTATCTTCATAATTTAGCAAAACGCTTTAAAAAAATCCCCTATAAATTGTGGTCGCTTGAGGGTACTATGTCTTTAGGGCATTTTGAATAAGTCGTATGGCATCTTAATCGGCATCTTGCGTCACTTGGAAGTAAAAAGAGGACAAATTGAGAATAAATGTAAGTTATATATTTCTATTCTTGTATAGAAATAGTTATAGCCTATACTGTATGTACAAATTTCGTAGGGCTAATTTAGTAATAGTGCCAGGGGGACCGAGCTTAAGCTCGGTATAATTATTGCTTTCGTTTTCTTACAAAGCTCGTTCGCTCCGCTCAATTGCCCTCTTCCTTTTTAAGACGAGCTCGTTCGCTTCGCTCATTCGCCTGGCCGAAGAGTGCTGCACTTTGGTATAATTTTCCTAAACTACAGGTTAAATATGTATCGCATTGGTTTATATCACAGGTATCAGCTTATTTTTGTTCAATTTAAAAATCTCCATAAGGATAACATGGAAATTTTGAAGAGCTCTAGGACGAAACCGGGATTTTCTCAGACACGGGACCAGGTCCTATCGATTCCTCGTGGCCATAAGATCCATATACAACCAAAAAGTAAAAAAATCCTTGGGGAGAAAAAGTTTTTCGCCCGTGCAACCTGCTTGTTTTAGGGTATAAGATTAATTTAGACTACATGAACCTGGTAAACAAAATTTCATCACGTGCTCATTAATCAGGAAATTAATGTCTATTCTCCATAAATGGGGAACACTGAAAGTAGGTATATAGCATAGAAAAATTATTTCGACCATTTGAAGCCAAATAGGCCTACTGTTTCATCATAGAGTGAGCATCTATTGTTAAATGTTAATCTATGGTTTCATCAATATCTGCCCAAAAAACCAAGTAGTTTGTCTATTCTCCATATGATTAACATGAAAAAAGAGTATGCTGGTTTGCTGCCATATTAAGTACAAGAACCAAGATTTTTTCCCATAAATGTATGGATCTCGACCAAATGAAGCTAAATACCAAGTTTCGTCCAAAAATATTGGTTAAAAAGTGAAATAGTAACACATTCTTATTCTCCATAAGATTAAAATTGGAGCAAAAAATTCAATGTTCTGTCTTTACATTGACTTTTTAATATCTCTTAAACGAATGCAAAATGAGTAACATTGAACGGAGATTGTTCAAAATTACTTTACATGCATGTTTTAAACTCACTTACTCATCAACTCAGGCTACACGTATTCTGGACGTGATCTTTAGAATTGCCTTTTTTTTTGGCGGGGGGGGGGGGGGGGGGCAGTTTACAGAGCGATGTTTAAAATGTTAAATAGCATAAAAATAGTTTTAATATAACTTTGACAGAATATTGTTTATTTGATTAAGAACCAATTGTTATGGTATTCATAAAGTCTTTGTAAGACGGAACCCCTATAAATTGTCTGTTAAAATGTGTTTCGATACCAGCCAGGCAATTATCGCACATCTATGGGGCATTGGTATTTTTTTACAGAATCATTAACCAGTTGTAAGACAAAAATAACAATTCTAAAAGCTATTTGAAATAAGGAGTTAGGGGGGTCGAAATGAATGCTACTTTCAAGCATTGGTTAGAAACTGCTGTTACTTTTTAAAAGGTATATTTGGAGTTAACCATTATTTTGCCACTAATTACTATAATGAAGTAATGAAACATTCTTTTTATAAGCATATTATTAATTTGAACTCAATGTCGTCTCTAAAAGATCCTAAAATGTAAACTATAATTTTGTCACAAAAAAAAAAAAACAAAGAATAAAAAATATAATAGTAACTTAATATTTGTCAAAAATTTGAAGGTAATAAAATAGGGAAATTGAAGAGAACTTGACAAAAATTATTATTCAATGGAAAATTTGGTGTCAGGAGCAGGGACATTTTGAGATAAAGTTTAATATTATATGTTAACTCTAGCACAAGATTCACCAAAACTAATTTCAATTTCAATAGGATATTCACGGGTACGCCATTTTTATTTTTCAATTCTGTAATTCTCTCATAAAAATGTTCTTAAGGGTCCGATAAAAATGTTTGTTGATGCAGTTAATACTATGTTTTTGTGAGGCTAACTCATCATACTTTATATGAGATAATTTATGATTATAATTTATGATAGATTACGGTTAAATCAATTCAACACTACTCGGATGTTTTAAAATTGCATGTTGTGAACTCAGATGCTATCCATAAATAATAATGACCGTAGCCGATCGTTACCTGTTTGCGAATAACGTTTCACAGACCAAACGGTTCCGATAGACATTGGTTCGCCCGCCGTCGACCGATCGTTACGTGTAGGCCTATTGGGTGGCCTAGAAAACATGCGTTTCTTTGTTTTCAATTAAATTGTGTTCAATAACTTAAAAGTTTCTATTACGATAAAAATATCAAACAAAAGGGATAAGTCGAGGTGCCCAATAAATGATGCATAGATGATCCAATTGGCAATTTTTTCCAATAGAGATAGATATGTGAAAAAAATCGTATTATTTCTGACTATTCGTGATTTTGAGTGAAAGCGTCATTAATTTACAAGAAACATTCTGCACAGCGTATGGACCTACATTGACTATATAAGATGTCTCTGGAGCTATCTGTGTTGGATAATATCTTTGAAATTTTGTTAATATATCAAATAACTGTTAATTAAGATTATAATGAAATAAATAGGCCATTTTAATGTACTTTGTATGGTTCACTTTTATTTAAAATAAAAACTTCACCATTCATTTAGAAGACCACTCAATAAATACCTGAAAACTCGTAAATATTTGCAAATGACATAAATTGACAGTCATTTCATTTGTTTATTTATTTATAAAATAACAAGGAAATTAAAATAGCCTTAGCCTATACCTTAGAATATTAGGCTTACTCATTAGCAATTTTAACTAAGATTACATATTAAATACTAGTAAATCATTGTAACTGATTACACACAATTTTAAACACACAAAAATCCTGCTACCTTAAAACATTTTCGTAGATTAATATTTTAAAACCCCGTATTAAAAAAAAAAATGGTAAACTTAAGTTAGTTTAAGAAGTAAATAAGTTGTAGGGCCAAAATAAATAAAAACTTTGTAACATTTTTGTTACTTTGGGTCATAAACAAAATCTGAATCTAAATGTCGAAATTTAGTAGGCTAACACAAATCACTATTATTTAATCGTAATTAACTTTTGTGTATAACGATGGGGTTAATAGACCCCAACAAACTTTATAAAGTCATGCGTCTCTTTGGAAATAGATGATAATGATGTTTCATCCCCATGTAAATTCAATTGGTACCCCTGTTATACCTGGTATGTGTTTGCAACTCTCAGTCTGCTACTGGTCTACCAGCAGAGAATACAACTTGCTCTGTGGTCTGCTGAACTCCAGTATTTTATTAATAAGTGTCTTTTTCAGTTAAAAAGATAAAAATATACAAACAAATTAATTTGTACCTTGTAATTTATATATTTACTTATAAACCAAATTTATAACTAATAATGTTTATTTTTTTGAATTTTATTCATTATTTCATCGGTGGCTATATTAATACTGTATCAGCATAATCGGTGTGATCGGTGTGAATCGGTGAGACTTTAAGGAAGCAGAACTGAAAGCCGTTAAACTTATAAACGTTTTTCAGGAATTTTTATACAATGCTGAATAATAAATAGTCTCCTTTTAATTTGTGTGTTTTTCAAGGATCCCAGTTCAAAATAACATAAAAAAGTAGCTGCCTTATAAGTAACAAACAAGTATATAATTTTCATAGTAAAATATGATTTTTTCGTGTATAGGCTATTGTGAGAAAATCGAAAATCCTTAAATGCTTTTACATTTACAATAAAACTAAATTATTCCATGGTATGTACTTTATGTATATTAAAAAACGTAAGATGATTAAATCCTGTGTTAAAAATATTTTGGCAAAATATACTGCATTTTTAAGTGCATGTTTTTGTAAAAAACTGCTTGAATATTATAATTTACTTTTTTTTTATCTAAATACACTTTCAGCATGTTTAAATGTAGGCTATAACCGGTCTAAACAAAATAATTTCAAAATTTTATAAAGCATATGGTAAATATTAACAATTATATGTTGGGGTCCAAGAGACCCCAATGTTATATTTGCGTATACTAGACTAAGTGTCATGAAGGTTTTATTATCGCTATATAGGCAACTGAACTATAAAATATTTTTTTTTTTTTAATTATAAAAAAGATTTTTTATATAAGAATACTCCTAGATAATGAACAATTTATTTATTATTCATGGCTAACTTATCATAATTACACAAAATTAATTATTGTTTACATTACCTAATCATAGGCGGGTCATCAGTTATAAATTAAACTTTTTCAAAAACTGGAATCAGTGGCCAGCTCGACAAATGTTCGAGGCAAGATGAAAAAGTGTAGTCTTGGGATGGCGGTACGTGGGCGTGGCGAGGATCGAGGAGAAGGCGGGGCTGGTTGTGGTGGTGGGGAGGGGCAGGTCCAGCGAATGGCGCGGCCATTCATGTTCGTGAGCGGAAGCATAGTCTCAAACCCAGATCCACCTACTCTTGGACCCAGAGCCCCAGTGCGATAGTTGTTAAATATAATATTACATTTAATACCATTTATAATAAAACAAATTATTAATTATATAATTGTATTTTTACTATACATTTTTATATTTGTATTATTTGTTTTTTATAGAGGTTTGTTTTATGCTTCTGTAGTAGTGTAAAATTGCGGCCGCTGGCCCAGTTCAAGGTCACCTGAGGGATGACGTCATCGAGGTCAATGACCTCACCGATGACGTCATCGATGACGCAATCGATGACGTCATCACTAATGACGTCATTTCGATGACGTCACACCCATGACGTCACAGAAATGACGTGCTGATGACGTCATCACCCCTTACGTCATCAAAACGACGTCACCGACGCCACTAAGGTCAAGGTCACGCAGAAACTTAAAATTTTTTAGCACTTTTGCCGTTTCTCGCACTACGCTCCGAGTTTCAGTCAGAGTCCCCGTGACCTTGACCACTTGGAGCGAATTTTCGACAAGAAACGGCAAAAGTGCCAAGTTAAACTCGAGTTTCTGACATGACTCTGCCTAAATGGGCAATCGGTTATCCCTCAGGTGACCTTGAACCAGTACAACGCCCGCAATTTTATGTTACTGTGACCTTGAACACTTAACAACGGAGCGCCGACACCGATGCGCACCCCACGACAGCCATCGAGTGACTGACTGTCAGGCTCTGTGTATGCTAGGTATATTGGCTTGAGAGACTAAGACTCTAAACTGTCAGGAATGGGAGTAACTAACTGAATTTTGCAAGGAAAAGTCATTTCATCCAATATTTTAAACAAATCCTCATCAGTAAAACTGACATTAGTCTGTTTTGTATAAAACTTAGGGTGTCCGCGCAACAGTTTGCGCCACTTAGCTAAAGTTGAAACTCTCTTAACTTTGGGTGGTGGACAGTGAGCAACTAATAAAGTCTTAACACGGCCAAGTTTCTTACCTAAAGTGTCCTGCGACATGGCTTCACCTCACAAAAGTCCGCACAATACTGAGAGACTGCTTGTAGCGCATGAGTCAAGGGAAAAGAGGTGGGGGAAACAGCAGGAGTGGGGGAAGGTCACAGTGGCGGGGGAAGGTGAGGTGGTACGCTGGAGTATCGCATCACTTCACCATGAGCTGTCCTACAATCAACACACTGTTCTCTTGGCCCGAGTTGGCACTAGAAGAAACATTTCTGTACAGCTTAGGCTGTGAGAGCCGAGGAAGCAAAGTCAAAGTGGAAATTGTGTTAAACTCCAAGACGAAGAGTCTCCTAAATAAACTAATTGTATCCTTGCAATCTCCTATAACTGTAGAGAAATACCACTTTATTAAGCGACACCTTATACTTTGGCAAAACGAAGCGGAAATGGAAAAGATTACAGTAAAATTAATTTAACTTAAAACCTGGACTGGACACTCATGGCGATACCACGTGGCGTGCAAACGCCACCCTAAACATTACAAGTTAGGTTATTGAGCACCTCTGGTACGATAACCGATGTGCTAGAGTTAAAGTGTGATGACCTTGAGGCAAAACACTGAAACACTACAAGTCGATATCGTCCCAGAGTTAAAGTGTAGTGACCTACATTCAGAACTTGTAAAATTACTTACATATAGAGAGCTAGAGAACAGCGAGACCGCATGGAAGCCGGAGACATACTGGCGAAGCGGTGTTGTGCAGCCTAGGGACCCAGTTGTGGTGGGGGTATAGCCAACACTTAGAGTACAAGTGTTGTGGGTGACCTTGACCCACTTAACTTACCTGACCCCCCCCCCCCGACAAAAAGTGCGAACCCCCCCCCTTCCCCCCCCCGACAAAAAGTGCGACCCCCCCCCCCCACCCCCACCCCCACCCCACCCCCCCCCCCCCCCCCCCGATAAAAAGTGCGACCCCCCCCCCACCCCCACCCCCACCCCCACCCCCACCCCCACCCCCACCCCTGATATCCTGGGCGTGGCAGCCCCGGTGGGGATATAAGGGGGCCCAGCCAGAGCCGGCTCGCAGTCCGCTCCCGCGCGTTGAACGTGAACGATCGGGACGGACCGCCATAGGCATCACTAAACATTGAATGGCGCCTTCAGTGTTTAGCGAAGTCTACTCTAACTTTAAGACTTGTATTAGTTGTAAGATATTGCGCTTGCGTTTGGGTATTGCGAATTGTTTTATATGAGAGTGTTTTACTTGTACCTTATGTCTCCTGTGTGTCTTTTATCCTTTGTGTCTTGTTTGTTATATGTGTTTAACATGTATGTGCTTGTTCCAGCATTGACTACGTTGAGCTCAATTGTGTGTTGTAAGTGTGTTATATTTTTCGAAAGTGTATACGCTTGTTTTAGCAATCCCCCCTTGAGCTTTTGCAATGCTCAAAGTAAATTGTAAAGACAGGGAACGGGAGTAGGCCCCCGTGTAAAGTTACTTTTGTATAATTGTTAGGCTCCTCTCATGCATGCTTTAATGCGGCTGAGAAATAGGAGCGTCCGTTTGTACGCCTATATGGGGGTAATAAGCCGATGGCCTCTGCACTCGGACCGAGGACGTAAGCCACTAGGGTGTCCTCAGTTAGTTTCCCTTCTGGAAACTCAAAATTATGTAAATGAAACTTTATTAGCTATTTGTGTTATTTTGTCCCCAAGGCCCCCGAACATTCGTGGTTCGCCATGGATGTACGGGGGCCGAAATTTTTTAATGTCCGTGTGGCCTTGACCCACATAGGACTTGTAAAAATTACTGCATTGCTAAATTAAAAATATTAAAGATAGGGTTACGGGAGTAGGCCCCCGTGTAAAGCCACTTTTTTTTATAATTGTTAGGCTCCTCTCATGCATGCTTCAATGCGGCTGAGAAATAGGAGGTGGTCCGTTTGTACGCTTATACGGGGGTAATGAGCCGATGGCCTCTGCACTCGGACCGAGGACGTAAGCCACTAGGGCGTCCTCAGTTTCTTTCAAAATTATGTAAATGACATTTCGTTAGCTATTGGAAAAGTTATTAGTTGGAAATGCAGTAAATGTTTACAAGTCTCGCGTGGCGAAGGGTACACGACATTGGATGTTGCCTTGTTGTCATAGTTGGGTCTCTTCGGAGGCTACAGCGATGACAACCCAAGTGCCCCACACCCCCATAGGGGGGTGTGGGGCTTAATTTTTTTAAAGTTTTTTCGTGACCTTGACCTAAATATAAAAGTTTTCAAAATCTTTAACAGTCAGATCTTACTAACACAGTTTATATATATATAGAGGTCTTTTAAAAGTTAACAGTTAGGTATTAGTAACGCACAAGTTTGGAATTGTTTATAGTTGGGTCTCTTGGGAGGCTTCAGCGATGGCAACATAAATGTCCCAAGTGGGGTTTATTTTTTGAAAAAGTGCGAGCCCCCCCCCCCGACAAAAAGTGCGAACCCCCCCCCCCCGACAAAAAGTGCGAACCCCCCCCCCACCCCCACCCCCACCCCCACCCCCACCCCTGATATTCTGGGCGTGGCAGCCCCGGTGGGGATATAAGGCGGCCCGGCTGCATGCACTTCTCATTCCCGTCCAAGCTCCCGTACGGACAGGTTCTCTCTTGTTCTTGAGATCATTTTTAATAACTTCACTTTTTTATTCTCATCTATTCTTTTCATTAAGTCCATTCATTACAATGGGTAAAATGGGCCTTAAACTGAAAAACTACCCGCCAGCTTCAACCTCAACCGACACGACTCAACCTCCATCATCCTCCACCTCGATCATGGAATATCTGATGACTGCAAACATCTTGAGCTGCCTGACGATGCCACCACCGCCGCCGCCGCCACCACAGCCCGCCTCAATGCCCAGCCTGTCGCCATTACCGCCGACAGTGGAAGAGGCCGGTGCACCTCCACCATCGTCAGGAAAACTCAGCGGTCGAGTCCCGGTAGCCTCTCCAGCACTCTCGCTGCTATCGGACTCAGGATCGGAGTCTGCAGTCTTCGAAGAGACGTCCAGGTCGAGGATAACCCCCTACAGCAGAACCCGAAAAATCCTATCCTATACCAAATCACAATGTCCCTCACCCATATCCCCCATGCCATCCACACCAACCAAAGCACCCCGTAAATCCATCTTTTCCCCTGAACTTCCCTCCATAGACCTAACACGCTCTCCTACCCCACCCAAAATTGTTTGCTCCATTCCTTTTGACCAATCTTTGCCTCTTCCACCCCCTTCCACCCCTATTTCTTCTAGCCAGCCTAATTCGGAGAAGCTCCAAAACACTAAGAGTCCAACACAAAAGAAACGTAATCGTGTTAAATGCCCTGCTGGCAAGCGTGATAAATGCGATTATGTTTGGTTTAGCAGAGAGGCTGTGGTTCTTTGTTGTCCGAGTTTTGCTCTTCCAGAAAAAGATCGTTGCCAACGACACTTGAATAAGAAAATCAAAATTCCGACACCAAAGCCCTATAGCTTTAATATTATGCCTGAAAAGTCCAAGTTCAAACACCCCAACAGTCCGCAGAAGCTGAAAATTAATAGGCTCAAGAGGGACAAAAAATATTATTTCATTGTTCAAGCTTATGGAGCATTTAACATAAATGTGCAAATCATTCTAAAAGGTGATGGCCGCCTTCATAGAATGAAAGTACCACCTGCGATGGTACAAAGAGAATTTTTTGTCCCCGGGGCTTATTTAATTCGAAGAAAAGGATGCCGATCTGTTTGGGAAATGGATTAGGACATGGGCTCACTAAAAAAGAAAAAGCCAAAATTGTTAGGTTGTGTTGGACAATATTTAAAAGTCTTTTTCCAAATTAATTTTCCAAATTTAGTCTTAACCCTCTTAAAGTAAGGGAGAGGGGTATTATACAAGTCAACTAATAAAAAAAAAAATACTTGACTTGTATAATACTTTAACCTGGCGGTGATGTAAAGTCACTGGGACAATCTCAAACCGTGTCCTTGAGGGTGAAGACTAAGTTACAAATAAATCATTAACAAATAAAAACTTACCTCCAAACACTTGTAGCTTGCTACAAGTGTTTGGAGGTAAAAATTTTTCAAAGTTTGAATGACCTTGACCCATATAAATTACTGTTTAAAGTAAAGTGCTAACCTTACAACTAATGTTGTGTATCACGTGATACCCCCACTCTAACGCTCTTACTAAGCTTGTATGAGCCGTTCATTTGCTTCAGTCTGTTTCTGTGCTCCGTGGTAAACATGTCACGGTACAATTACAAAGGTGGTGACTTCTTGATAGATCAACACAATGCTTGGGAAGTGCTAAACCAGCATAGAATGGAAGTTGAGTATTGTATAAGACAAGACGGGTCTACATTTTATCTATGTATTATAAACAACCAAACTCATAAGTATGAACACTGGACAAAAATTAATTATAACAACATAGATGAGCTGTTTGCTTGGGTGTTTGAGGTGTGTAAAGTTATTGAAGAAACCAAAATAATGGGTGTGCTAAAGGTATGTAAAACTGATGACCGGGAAGACTAAGCAAAATTTCTTTTAACCCCCCCCCCCTCCCAGTGTTATCCCCACCACTAAAAATGGGTATATATAGGAGTGGTGATCAACCGTCCTCTCATTCTGCTTTACACCGTTAAGCTGAACACCACCATGTCTGCTATGAACGTCCCAGCCTCTACCTCTGGCCCGGTCGCCTCCAACTCCAGCCCGAGCATTGGACCAATCCGATCGGGGCCTTCGTCAAGAAGTCGTGTCCGATTCTCCGGCTTTGGTCCTGTGAGGAAGGAGTTGCGGAGCAGCGGAGCGTCTCAACCAACCACGACGGATGCATCAACTCAGACTCCACCAAACATCATCGAGTGGTACGACGAAGTGATAGAGCAAAGGGACAGAATGCTAGAGAATACTCGCAGGGAGCTACTTTATGTCAGGAGTAAATGGGAAAAACTGATTAAGAAGTGTGAAAGCCTGTTGGACAGTGATGATAGTGAGGATGAGAGTGGATAGGTGTGTGGGTAAAGACTTGGACTGGGACTTGTGTGTATGTATGAATGTGTGCGTGAATGTGAAATACAGAGCGGGGGATAGATCACTCTGTGGCAATGGACTAACATGCCACTTAGTGATCTATCCCCCGTTCTGGTAATGTTTTTGGATGGCCTTGACCCACTTTACCAAGGCTAGCTAGTACCCCCACCACTGATAAGTGTATATATACGGGTATTGATGTGCAGTTTGGTTATTCTGCTTTGTATCGCTTAGCTGAATACCTCACTTCAACATGGCTTCCAACTGCAAAACTTCTCAGGCTTCCTCTTCTTCTTCAAGAAGGCGTGCTGCCAACGTCCTGCCTGCTACTCGTGGACCTGCTCGACCATTCCACAGCATAACTGTTGCTCGGGCAAACGCCTGCAAAGCTCCAATGCTACGGACCTTGCTGGAGGTGAGCCAAGACGGGCAAGGCTTGCTCAGTCCTGGTCAACGGCAGGAGCAAGAAAGGCGTATGGCGTACTACAGGCTGCAGGGTGTAGTTCCCAGCTTGAAGTTAGGCGATCCGAGAGTAGCAAGCATCAACGAGGCAGCGGACTACATATCACACCTTCACAGTGTTTTAGAAGTAAAGGACCAACAAATTGAAAACTTAAAAGAACAATTGAAACAATTTAACTTTAATCCTGTGGAGTTTGTGGAAGCAGTGATGAGTGATAGTGATGATGAAGGAACTGAATATATATTGGGTATGTAATGAAAGACTTGGACAGGGACATGTGTGTGTGTATGTGTGTGTGTAGAATACAGAGCGGGGGATAGACTACTTTGCGGCAATGGACTAGCATGCTGCTTAGTGGTCTATCCCCCGCTCAAAGGGTAGCATTGGATGACCTTGACCCACTTTACAGCAAGGACAACCGGTTAACTGGTATAAAAGAGGGGGGTCTGTACATCCCGACTTCATTCTGCTTTGAACCTTCCAGTGGAACGCTAGAAAATGAGTGGATCACTGATCATTGGTAAGGAGTGGGAGTATGTAACCATAAACTATTTAAACTGTAGAGGGATGTTGAAGAAGGTGTATGATAATGTTAAAAGAATGGTTGTTGAAGAAGGTAGGGTAGTGATTGTAGCGTGGAAGAAGAAGCAGTATACAGGACAACAAGTGAGAGCAAGTGACTTTGGGGGGAATAGTGTGTTTCAAATTGGACGAGCGAACTTGGTTAATTTGGACATTGTGTTTTGGGACTTGGAAAGGTTAATTGAAAATAGTGGCAAACATGGGGAACTCTTAATTGGCAGGGAGGACAGAGTATATGAGTAAGTGTAAAAGACTGGGGGGCTTATGTGTGTGTAAAGACTAGGACTTGTGTGGAATACAGAGCGGGGGATAGATCACTTTGCGGCAATGGACTAGCATGCTGCTTAGTGGTCTATCCCCCGCTCAAAGGGTATTATTGGATGGCCTTGACCTATATAAAGGTAGAGGGGGAATGGGTAATAGGAGGGGGAAATTGGTATATATGTAGGACTGATGAATAAAGTATTTAGTCAAGCATTTGTCTAGACACTATCAACAACAACAATGGAGAGCTTCAGTGTTGAGTTCATCCTCTTGGAAGAAGACATCAACGAAGTGGTGGAACTTATAGAGGATAAGACCAGCCAGGGCACATTGGAACTTGTGAATTGCGAACCGTTGGACAATGCCGCAATCGATAAGATTGCATATTTCATGATGCATTTGTATAACGAACAAACAACCAATATGGAGTTTGTGCAGTACCTTTATCAAAACCAAGTAAATGTGCGAGTGACAATTACTTGGTGGCAGTAATAATAAAGTGTAACATATGGATGTGGACTTGGATGTGGACTTGGACTTGAGTGTGGTCTGCGGAATAGAGCGGGGGATAGATCACTTTGCGGCAATGGACTAGCATGCTGCTTAGTGGTCTATCCCCCGCTCAAAGGGTATCTTTACGTGACCTTGACCCACATAAATTGTATAGTTGGTGGGGGTATAAAAAGGGTAAGCAAATTGGATGGATACAACACTTCCATACCATGGCTCCACTTGACAACACCGTGTTCCATCGCAACAGAATTGTCTCTATTCTGGAGGTAATACCTCTAGAAATTATAGAAGTAGAGGACCAACTACCTGCGGTTGATCAAGAAGAGGAGGAGGAAGAGATAATGGATATTGAAACGGACTCTGACGAAGCTGGTTCAACGGACAATGAGGTGGACTTGCACGCCTACGAAACATTAGAGTCGTCATCTGAGTCGGAAATGGAATTCCAATTGGAAATCGAAGAAGAAGAAGAACAAGAACAAGACACTCCCCATCGTCCAATGGATAGGATGTTAGTTGCCAGAAGAATTATGTATTGTCATCGCTGCCTATTCCGTGATGAGGATGATTCCGACTCTGATGGTGATGTTTCACCCTTGTAAAAAAGTTTAAACAAAAAGTTAAAAAAGAATGTGAGCGGGGGATAGAGCACTTTGTAGTAAATGATGCTGCTTAGTGCTCTATCCCCCGCTCAAAATAATAATTCCAAATGACCTTGACCTACATAAACTTGCTCAAACAGACGTCTTTGAAAAAACTTGTACAAATTATTGAATCTAGACCAAATATCATCAATTTATCAAGCCTACTGATAAATGTATTACAAACGGTTGTGTAAAGGCTAAATTTAGCACATGAGTGATAACCTGTTTCCATATGACGTCACTTTCCCCACCTATCTGCCTCGGATATAAAGGGTCCCGGTGGAGTGCGCTGCTCATTATTGCGTGGACATTCACAGTGTGTGCATTCAAAGCCAAACTGTTTGAAATGGCTCTTTGCGACATTTGTGGGGAAATCTTTCAAGACGAAGATCTTTTCACCATACACAGAGAATTACATGAAGACGAAGATAGAAAAGAAGATATTACCATGGATGAAATAGACTTAAACTCAATTGACCGGTTTTTGGAAGAGCACCAGAAGCAGACGGACTACTGGGACAGCTATCTACAGCAAATGCAAAGAAGAAGACCTAGTGTGATCCAATTTGCTGGTGCTGGACCATCTACTGCTAGAAGACCTTTTGAAGAAGAAGACACTGAAGAAGAGGACACTGAAGAAGAACTAGAAGATGTGAAACAACTGCGCACCACGGCCTTGCCAGGACGAGTTGTAACACATTTTAAAATTAATAATGTTCAATTGGAACTGGAAACATTTATAACCCAGGCTAAGGAACTTGTTGGTGGAACCTTGAGGGAAGAACTACAAAGATTAAATTTTATTAAATTTGGAATGGTGTTAGAGGCTATGTTTAACAATACTGATGGTGAAACAGCATTGAGAGCGTTCATTACCAAAAACCGAACCCTTACCTTCACCTCCAACATCGATGATATTATTGAAGAATGCTTGGAAGAACTTATAACAAAACTTCAAGAACATGAAGGAAGAGGATCTGGATGGACTTTGTCATCAATTGAAGGTATGGATGTAAGGGTTCACAAGCATGGATATGGTTTAAGGGGTAGTAGTTTTATCCCTTTACCAAAGAAAATCCAAAACACTAAATCGTGTAGGAATGTGCAAAATGAAGGTAATGAATGTTTTAAGTATGCAATGTTAACCAAGTATGTTAAAGATCATCCTGAAAGAGTTGGTAGAGAGTATTACGAAAATGAACACCGCTACAACTTTCAAGGCCTCACCTACCCAGTTACATTGAAAGACATAGACAAATTTGAAAAGAAAAATCCTGGCGTTTCAGTGAATGTTTTCGGTCTGGATGATTCGAACAACGTTTATCCTTTGCGGGTAGTAAAAGTTGAGCAAAGAAACCACACTGATTTGTTACTGATCACTAAGGGTGAAATTTCACATTATGTGTGGATAAAGGACTTTGCATCCTTGATTCGAAATCAATTATCAAAACAGAGGCGTAGGTTAACAGTGTGTAAAAGATGTTTTTGTTTCACATATAAAGAAATAAGACAAGGAGGATTAGAGTGGTTGATAGAACACAAAAGACTTTGTAATGAAAATTATGAAGTGAAGATTAGTCTGCCACCACCATCTCGAGCGTGTATCCAATTTAACAAAACAGTTCACCAATATCGGATTCCAGTAGTCATCTACGCAGATTTTGAATCTACGTTAGTACCACAGGAGCTGCCGGACGGTGAAGTGACTAGAAGAACAAAATATCAGTTGCATCAACCCAACAGTTTTTGTCTAATAGTGAAATCAACCTTGTCTGAAAACCAATTGCAAAACTATGGTTTAACATCCACTCCAATACTTTACCGTGGTGAAGAAGCCGCTAAGTATTTCGTAGACCAGTTGTATGACATTGCTGAAAAGGTACAACGCTTGTATGGTAATGTCGTACCTATGGAACCTTTGAATGAGAATCAACAAGAAGAATACAATATGGCATCAAGATGTTATCTATGCGAGAAGAGCTTCAGTGAAGAAAATCCAAAAGTAAGAGATCACGATCACCTGACAGGTTTATACAGAGGAGCTGCTTGTAATTCATGCAATATAAATTACAAACTGCCCCACTTTATCCCTGTCGTGTTACACAATCTTAGCGGCTACGACTCCCACTTCATTATTCCAGAGTTAGGAAGAGATGATGGTAAAATTGATGTTCTTGCTACAACATTGGAAAAGTACATCAGTTTCTCAAAAACCGTAGGTAAAATTAAACTTCGCTTTGTAGACTCTTATAGATTTATGCCATCTAGTTTGAGCAGATTGTCTGAGAATCTACGAAGAGAAGACCTAAAAGAAACCAGCAAGATTGTACCTGAAGATAAATTGGACTTAGTATTACGTAAAGGAGTATTCCCCTACGACTACATAACATCTACAGAAAAATTTGAAGAAACCAGTCTACCACCGATCGAAGCCTTCAACAGCAAATTAAACGAAAGTGAAATCTCCGTTGAAGACTACAATCATGCTTGTAATGTTTGGAACCAACTAAACATTCAAACCTTAGGGGAATATTCTGACTTTTATATAAAATTGGACGTAACTCTGCTGTGCGATGTGATGGAAGAATTCCGAAACACCTGCTTCTCCGCCTATGGACTGGACCCTCTACACTCGTACACATCTCCAGGATTAGCATGGCAAGCTATGCTAAAGTCAACCAACTGTCGACTGGAACTTCTAACGGATATCGATATGGTGCTCATGATGGAATCTGGTGTACGGGGCGGTTTGACACAAGCTGTAACACGTCATGTCAAAGCCAACAACAAGTACATCCCCGGCTTCGACGAGCAACAACCATCGGTCTACCTTGGCTACTTTGACGCAAACAACCTTTATGGTTGGGCAATGTCAAATCCGCTTCCCTACGCTGACTTCAAATGGATCGACCCGGCCACCATTGGAGACATCTCACAGATTCCAAAGAATGGTCCAAAAGGCTATATTTTGGACTGTGATTTCGAATATCCAGAGCACCTTCATGACCATCACTACGACTTGCCTCTCCTAGCCAAGACTGAAGTTTCACCGACAGGAAGATGGCCAAAATTGATGATGACCTTGGAGAATAAGGATCGCTATGTGGCTCACCACTGGGTAGTTCAACAGGCTCTTGAATTGGGTCTACGTATAGTGAGAATTCATAGAGCAATTGAATTCACCCAGTCTTGTTGGTTGAAACCATATATTGATTCCAACACTGCAAGAAGAGCTGCAGCGACAACAGCATTTGAAAAGGACTTCTATAAATTAATGAACAATGCCATCTTTGGGAAGACCTTGGAGAACAAAAGAAAACACAAAAATGTAAAATTAGTGAGTGATCCTAGGAAATTGGAAAAATTAGTGCAAAAACCAAATTTCGGAACATCCATGATTATAAACGAAAATCTAGTCGCTGTCAGTATGAAGAAAACAACAATAGTCATGGACCGTCCGTTATACATAGGTATGTCGATTTTGGATATAAGTAAAACCCTGATGTATGATTTCCATTATAACAAAATGGTTAAACATTACGGAAGGGAAAACATTGGAGTCGCATACATGGATACGGACGCGTTTATCTACTGGATAAAGACTTTGGACATGTATGAAGACCTAAGGACTTTTCCATACAAAGAAGATTTCGATTTTTCTGACTATCCGAAAAACCATCCAAATTTTAATGAAAAATATAAAAAAGTAATTGGAAAATTCAAAGATGAAGCAAATGGAATGCCTTTAGAAGAAATAGTGGCGCTGATGGCGAAATTGTATTCATTTAAGATGTACCACGAGAACAACACACCGACAGTGAAGAAAGCAAAAGGAGTGAAGACATCTTATTTGAAAAAACACGTGACATTTGACCACTACAAGACTTGTTTGTTTGAAGATACTACGATATCAGCAACATTCAACAATATCCGAAGCTTCAAGCATCAAGTCTACAGTGTCACCGAAATTAAAAAAGCGTTGTCAGCTCGGGATGATAAAAGATACATTATGCCCGACAAAATCCACACTCTTCCTTTTGGCCACTACTCTCTAAACCCTATCAACTAGTAACCTATTCTTCGTCCTTCTACAACTACGACCTTATTCCTTTCTCCTTCCGTAAAAAAATGGGGAACACGGCAAGTCCAACGCCATGTTCCCCATTTTTTTACACAAGTTTGGATGACCTTGACCCATATAAATGATGTGAATATTTAAAACAACATTCATTGTGATTATACATGTGATACAACAAACATTGAAACCTGCAATATGAAGGACTTAAAGCAACAAATTGTCAACGAACTTCATAAACCTGCAAGAAGAAAGTTTCCACGAAGAAATACGGTGATAAAAGGAATTAATGATTTATATCAAGCGGATTTAATCGAAATGATTCCTTATAGCAAACAAAATAAAGGATATAAATACATATTGACTGTTATTAACTGTTTTTCAAAAATGGCAGATGCTTTACCACTAAAAGATAAAAGTGGCAAAAGTGTTACAAAAGCAATGGAAACAGCTATACAAAGAGACAAACATACTATTAAACATTTACAAACAGATGATGGAAAAGAATATTTTAATAAGGAATTTGCAAATTTAATGAAAAAACACAATATAAACCATTATTCAACCAATTCAGAAGTAAAAGCCTCAATAATCGAAAGATTCAACAGAACTTTAAAAAGTGCAATGTATAAAATGTTTTCCAACAGAGGATCGCACATATGGATTGATATGTTACCAAAACTTATAAACGATTACAATAACAAATTTCATAGGACTATCGGGATGAAACCAAACCAAGTAACTAGTAAAAATGAAAACCTTGTATTAAAACGTATAAAAACGAATACTAAACCAAAAGTTGAAAAACTAAAGCCTAAAAAATTTAATGTGGGTGATAAAGTGCGAATAAGTAAATATAAAGGTGTATTCAGTAAAAGATACCTGCCAAATTGGACCAATGAGGTTTTTACTGTATTCAAAGTACAACCTACAGTACCTGAGACATATATTTTAAAAGATAATAAAGGACAATTGCTTGAAGGAGGGTTTTATGGACATGAAATGTTAAAATCAACAGTAGGCGATGTATATTTAGTTGAAAAGGTGTTGCAACGGAAAAAAGATAAGGTCAAAGTACGATGGTTAGGATTTAATAAGACGGAAGATTCTTGGATACCTAAAAAGGATTTGATATAACGATAGAGAATCATTTTAGGTTGAACCATTACAAAGGATGGAGATAGTACCACAAAAAGAGAGTTTTACTATTAATAATATAGATGAACTCACAGTGGATAATTCAGAATTCAATAGTGGGAAGCATGGCAATTTGTTACCAAACACCGTTCGTTGTCTGGTTACCGGACCTTCCAACTGTGGAAAAACTAATGTAGTATTCAATTTGATTACAAACCCTAAAGGATTACGATTTAACAATCTATATGTATTTTCAAAATCACTACAACAACCAAAGTATCAATTATTGGAAAAAATACTGACTAATGTGCCTGAAGTTAAATATTTAAAGTTTAATGCAAGCGAGAGTGTCATGCAGCCACAAGAAGCTAAACCATTCTCCGTGTTTATATTCGACGATGTATCTTGTGAAAACCAAAACACAATAAGGAATTACTTCGCTATGGGTCGACATAACAACATAGATAGCATTTATATTGGCCAAACTTACAGCAAAATACCTAAACAACTCATTAGAGACAATGCAAACATGTTAATTGTATTTAAACAGGACGAAACCAACCTAAAACATATATATTTTGATCATGTAAATGCGGATATGACATTTGAACGATTTAAAGAGTTGTGTGGAAAGGCTTGGGCTGAAAAGTATGGGTTCCTAACAATTATGAAGGAACAACCGCTAAACAATGGTCGATACAGGATAGGATTTGATAAATTTATATTAATACATTAAACGTGGTATAACACATTCATTGTTGTACAACACGTCTTGCTACAAACATGGTTAACCAAGAAAAATTAGTAAAAGAAATAAAATCACTTAGTGATTCTATTCGGGCTAAAAACAGAGCATTGAAACTAGGTATTAGCGAGAGGGAGAAATTCCTTGAATCTACTTTTAAACCTATTACTGAACCATTGAAACAATTAAACAAAAAATTTGCTAAACCTGTATTGGAAGGAGATGCGATTGCACCTATTACGAAGTTTGAAAGAGAAAATGTAAAATCAGAAGATTTTAGTGATGAAGACCTGGAATCCTCTACGTATAGTGGTTTTACCGGTGGAGAACCCGAAAGAGAGCTAGAATCACCGGACTATAGTGGAATAAAAGAATTATATGAAGTAAAAGCCAAAAGAGGACATGAAGTTGTATCAACTGCTAGTGAAGAGGAAAAAGAAGAAGAGACAAGGGAAGGTCCGTCAAACATAAGCTTATTGGGTGAAAACATTCATAACAAAGGACCTTTAGGAAGGAAATACATGGTAAAAATGTTACTCGGAACAATTCCTAATAAGAATTACCATAGTTATGGAGCGAGATTAACAGAAGACGGTTTAATGATAGGTAATAGCCCGTTAAACGTTGACGAACATGATAATATTGTCATTGGTGATCAAAGGTATAAGGGCACAAAAGGATTATTTGAATTATTATTTGAAAATAAGCCTTCAGTATCGGTAGTGAAAGAAAAAGACATGGAAGCATATAAAAATATTTTGGAACAGACAAATGCATATAGGAGAAAGTATTTACCTGACCAGCCTCCTTTTAGATCTAAGTCTTTAAAATATAAAGAATTTGTATCCAAGTTAATACCAACTAGAAGACAAACAATGCCGTTAACACAAAGAAAACCTGTAAAACGAAGATTTATGGCATCCACTTTGGATGTAAGTGCTCAGGAACGAAGAAAAAGAAGTAAGTCCGTTACGGGTACAGGTTTAATGAAGAAACTATATAACACAAATGTGATTTATTACAATAATATCAATAAATTGGTGGATAGAATGAAACTAATACATGAAGCTAAAGAAGCGGGTCATACTGGATTGGAAAACGAATGGGTGGCTTTAGTGGATGAACTCCGAAACCGTGGGGTAATCTCATAAAAATGCGTTACTCCCTAGAATACTATTCAGTTGCACCATGAGTGTCGACAAGTTCGGACGTTACTCCTCGGATGGGTTATATTATGCCAATAGTTTAAAAAGAAGTGCTGGTTTACCACAAACACCTGATGGAGATTATGATATGAGTAATAAAAGGTTAAAAAACATAAAAGATCCTACGGATGAAAACGATGCAATAAATCTAAAAATATTAAAGGAAAAGATATCGCCAACATTAAGACTACAAAATAACACATATGACGCAGAAGATCATAGAATCATCAACGTTGGTAAACCAAATCAAAACGGTGATGCAATAAACAAAGGTTATTTGTCATCTGAATTAAAAAATACGTTAAAATTCAATGGGAAAACGTATAGTGCCAACAATAAACGTATATCCAACGTAGATGACCCTAAAGATGCAAAAGACAGCGTAAATAGACGCTATTTACATTCTTTGATACCTGAAAAGACAAAAGATGGATTTTCTTTTTATAAATTTGTTATTAACGATATAGGTTATCCAAAAAATGAAAATGATGCTGTAAATCTCAAATATATAAAAGATCATTGTGTCATACGTGATGTGGGAGTTATCGATTGTCTTGGCAATTGTTTGGCGAATGTAAAAGATGGTTCAGCACCATCTGATGGTGCAACAGTGGGTCAAATGAAAGAGACTTTAAAACAAGAAACAACTGGATTTGCAAAACGAGATGAAGTATTATCAAAGCAAGGGGATGACTTTATTCAAGGTAATGAAAAATTTCATTTATTGACATACAAAAACGCTTATTGGGATTGCAGGCATGGAAGGTTATCAAATGTGTCATGGGGTCATGCAGATAGAGACGCGGCTGCCTTAGGACAAACAGTACATCTAGATCCAAATAATTACCATGCGTTTTTTATATGTAGTAATAAAAAATTAACAAACATGGCGCAAGGAAGAGAAGCAAATGATGCTGCAACTGTAGGACAGGCTATCACATTATCACAAATGGATAATAAAGTGTATACTTGTAATAATAAACGTATAACAGAGCTTAAAGACCCTGATCATGCAGATCATGCTGTAACTGTTAATTTCCTTGTAAAAGTAATAGGTAATTTATTATTTGATATGCACAATTATATTGCAGATAAAACATATACTTCGCTTGATGAAAACTTGAGAGGAAGATGGATAAAACAGGAAATTGTTAATAAATACTTTTATAACCCTAAAACTATAAAATTTAGAACTTCTAACATTGCTAATTGGGGTACTTTTGATATATAACTTGAATATCTTAACAAACAACTTCATTTATGTTTAACTCCTCATAGAGGAAACACATATGTTGTGAATTGCAATTATAAAAGACATTAATGACATTTCGGTATATCAGTCCAAATCGGGACATTGCGAGGAAAGGAAGTGGGATCACATCTACAGCGGTTTCTCTGTTAAGTAAAGCTTTAAAACGAATTCCAGTAGGATCCATAGTAAATAGAGCAATAGACGCATTACCATACGAATTTCATATACCGGGAGGTTATCAGTATTGCGGACCAGGAACTAAATTGAAAAAACGACTGGAAAGAGGCGATCCTGGCATAAATAAGTTAGATCAGGCTTGTAAAGAACACGATATCGCATATTCCACGTTTGCCGATTCAAAAAATAGATCAAGAGCTGACAAAAAGCTTGCGGACATAGCTTGGCAACGAGTAAAATCAAGTGACGCTAGCATAGCAGAAAAAGCAGCAGCTTTAGCAGTAACAGCAGGTATGAAGGCTAAAACAGCAGTAGGAGGTGGAAGAAGGAGGAGAAGGAGAGTAAAAAGGAGGTCAACCACAAGAAAACATGGAGGAAATATAAAAAGAAGACGACGATCTACAAGAAAAGGCAGGAAGAAGCCCACCGTGTGGTCAATGGTAAAAAACGGGGCAGGTCTTTACCTAAGACCTTATCGTGCATATTAAATGAAAGAAATCAATTGGTCATACCACATAAAGCATTAACCAATATTGAATTATTTAAATATATTTCCTGTTTAAAAATACCATTTTTCCGCGGTGTGTTTATGAAAGACAGTTTACCAAAGAAAATGTGGCAAAATGAGACTGGAATTGTAAATTTGGATAATACTGAAGGGCCTGGCACCCATTGGGTTTGTTATAAGAAACTAAATAACAATGTATATTATTTTGATAGTTTCGGTAATTTGCCACCACCAAAAGAACTTCAAAATTACTTTAAATCTGCTAAAAACATATATTATAACTATAAAAGAGAACAACCTGATAATACTTCAATATGCGGCCATTTATGTTTGGAATTTCTAGCTAAAAGTATCAGTCACTATTGAGATGTCTTCCTATACAGTATCATTAACAGGAAAATCGTCCACTTTACGAAGTATCCTTTTTCCAGCGTTACGCTTGCAAAAAGGAAGGTTTTGGGAGGCGGCACTATTGGATTTTACAACTTACAACTCTATCCCTAATGTTACGGAAGGTAAAAATAACGTATTGCATTATTATAAGGGAAAGGATGCCAGTGGAAAATTTACAGACTTACAAGAGTGCAGGTTACCCACAGGTTCTTATGAAATTGATCATATAAATGAATTTTTGCAAACTAAAATGGGAAAAGACAATATAACATTAAAAGGTAATAATAATACGATGAAAGCTGAAATTACTTCCAAATATTATATAGATTTCACTCAACCAAACTCAATTGGTGATTTATTAGGATTTTCCAACGATGAGCCTGTTTTAGAACCAGATGTAACACATTCCGGTAAGAAAACAGTAACAATATTAAAAGTCAATAGTATAGACATAACTTGTAACATTATACAAGGTGCTTACAGGGATGGGGCTAACACCCACATCATACATACTTTTTACCCAAGTGTACCACCTGGATTTAAAATTGTTGAAAAGCCACAAAACCTGGTATATCTACCGTTGAACACCACTTTCATTTCAGACATCGTGTTGAGCGTATTGGATCAAGACGGTAACTTGGTAGACTTCAGAGAAGAGCCTATTACGATTAGATTACATTTAAAATCGACACTTTAATACAAAACCATGGGTTTAACATTTAAAAGCGAACAACCTACGGGAAACCGCATTAGTAGCTCTTCAGCTGTGGAGGAGTTAACACGCGAGAACATTCGTTTCTTAGAGAGAATTGGATTAAAATTAACCGAGTATGGATATACTGGATATAGCGCAGGGTCCAACATTCGACGAAACCCTATGGGAAAAAGAATATCACACCCACAACCCTTACACTTCATCGAAATTAAACAATAACGATGAAATTCGTATTCCCATACAAAATCAAGACATTTACACACTACCATGTGAAAGTTACTTGTATATTGAAGGACAAGTTACTAAAAAGGACGGTACTACTGTTGGTACAACAGTTCCATTTATAAATAATCCTATGGCTTTCCTATTTGATGAAATTAGATATGAAATATCAGGTGTAACAGTTGATTCCACTAAAAAAGTAGGTATTACGACAACTTTAAAAGGATTAACATCTATAACACCCAATGAAACCAATTTACTTAAACCTGCCGGATGGGTATTACCTACGATTGACACGATCACTCCAAATCCAAATGGATATTTTGATTTTCATATTCCATTACGTTTGCTGCTTGGTTTTGCTGAAGATTATAGGAAAATAATATTAAACGTTAAACAAGAATTAGTTTTGTTGAGATCTTCTAACGATAAAGACATTATTAAAGCTGCAGATGCTACTACAGATGCGACTTTAGAATGGAAATTAAAATTAGACAAAATTGTATGGAGAGTTCCACATGTTAAATTGGCTGACGAGCATAGAATGCTACTTTTAAGAAAATTAAAAGCCGATCGTGATATTGTTATTCCATTTAGAAGTTGGGAATTTCATGAGCATCCCAGTTTACCTACTACGGACCGACACACTTGGACTGTTAAAACATCGAATTATGTAGAACGAGCCAGGTATATTATATTTGGTTTACAAACAGGTAGAAGAGACGCCATTACTAAACATGCAGGACAATTTGATCATTGTGACTTGAAAAATATTAAAGTTTATTTAAATTCACAATTCTTTCCATACGACAATTTAAATGTGTCATTCACTAAGAAGAAATACAGTATATTGTACGATATGTACGCGAGATTCCAAAGTTCATATTACGGTAAAACAAATACACCTTTATTACCACCTGACAAATATTTCGATGCCTACCCAATAGTTGTAATCGATTGTTCTAAACAAAATGAATCAGTAAAGTCTTCAAGTGTGGATATAAAAATAGAAATGGAATTCAACGATGCTATACCGGCTAATACAACTGCATACTGTTTAATTCTACATGATAAAATCGTAACATACACACCTTTAACTGGAATTGTTAAAAATGTATTGTAAGAACCGGTTTTGTTTCATTCCGCGAGTATAAAAGCAGAGCGTACAGACCGCTCCTCATCAGTTTGTTGCCTACTGTTGTATGGGTAGCATCGTATTCAATATGGCTTCTCCTAGTGGTACACCTGAAAATGTGGTAGATATTGAGAAGGAGATATCTGAGTTTTTAGATCCTCAAGGTCACCAGGAAGGAGGTGAACAAAACGTTTGCGGACAACTTCACGCCAGTAATAATGTTGAAGAAAAAGGTAAAAGAAGAAAGACTGTACAAAAGAGAAAAAGGGATATTGAAGATAATATTTCTCCAAACATATTGAGTGAGGTATTTTTGCGAATATTTTACCCAATCTCTTCCAGTTTGGATAAAAGTGTTTTAATCGGTGTTATGAAATCTACAGATTATTCCCCTACTGTAATTTTAACTCATGTACCCAAAATGATTTTGTTTACGGACAGTGCTTGGGAATCGTTTATGAAACATTTGCATCTGCTAGAATGCTATTTAAGTAGTAACATGTTTGGAAGAAAGACAAGGGTAGGACTTTTGGATTCAAATGTGGAAATTGATATCATTAAACAACGTGGTGATCATCAGCTACGGTTTAGAGACACAACAAGACATGATAACAAAATTCAACTTAATCGAGAGGAGTTTTTCATTTTAACTTGTGCTACTGAACCTATAACAAGATACTTGAGACAACTGGTGTTTTCAAGTTCGATTATTAAAGATTATCTGGAAGACACTTTGGACAAACAACCGGACGCACCTATATTATACGGACCTGTGGATACTTCTATATTTAATAGAGTTCCTCATGAAGTACAGATGTGGAGACAATTGGAAAAGTACGCTCAACTACATAAGAAATCAGTAAAACAGGAAGAAGAGGAAGATGGAGGAGAAGAATCAAGTGTTAGTGATGAAAATGAAAATAAGGAAAATATAAAGATGGAAACTTAAATGACAATGGTTAGTTTTTAAAACAATAACCAACATTTTGTGGGGTTAGGCCTATTGGGGACGGTGCCCACGTTAAATATACACCAACGCGCCAACAACTGTACGGCCTGGTATAAAAGTAGTACCTACCGTGGTGTGGAAATCAGTTGACCTCCTGACTTCGTAATGAGCAGACGTGTGACCTTCAAAATGGACAAGGGAGAAGAACAACAAGTAAAGTCCAAGCCTGGTATTATTGAGTTTCAAGCGTTTCGTGGTAATGATGATAGATTCATTATAAAAGAACTTGTGTTTTTGGACATGAATACAAGTGTTCCTTATTCGTTTTTATTTAAACCACCATGTTCTTATTCGTCTTTAACTAGTAAAGCCGCTACTACAAACAGATGGATTTCAAAACACTTCCATCATATCGATTGGTATGATGGTTTTACAAGTTACACGGACTTGTATCACATTATGCATCACTTTTCAGACAAGTTTACCAATATTTACACAAAGGGGCTGGAAAAGAAAAGATGGATCGAAGGATTTACTCATGTTCCGGTTAATGATGTGGAATTGGATAAGAATTATCAATACATGCTGGAAACCATATGTATTTGTACAAAAAGCCCAGAACATGATAAAGATAGACATTGCGCTTTGAAAAATGCCTATAAACTCGCCTCTTACCTTCAAAGTGGGGAATTGGGGAGTGGTGGGGGTAACGGAGAGTATATAAGTGGGGAGCAGACAGGGACCTAGCATGAGTATTACTCGAGATTCCGAGACGACAACATCTCCGAGCAAGAAGACGATCTGTAACCTGACCATGGCATCTCACCAGTTCCTTCAGACTTTGGTCGAGCAGTTCAATGCTCACTCCAAGTCAACAATATTACCTGTAAAGAAGTGCTCGGAACTAAAAGACGAGAAGCACTACATAATCCATGCTATGAAGAAGATGGAGACTACAGTTGGGGAGGCCATCTGCTGCAGTCTCAGCGAGGCACCGTTTACTCCGGGGGATGAACCAAAGTTCCAGGTGTACCTGCCCAAGAGATTCGTCCATCTTCTACAAAACGAGGATCTTCGCTCTATTCAACCCGGGTGTCTATACCTGGTGTCCCACGGCTGCACGGGTAGCAATTCTACAGAGTTGACCATCCACATCGCTGACAAGCAGCAGTGTTAGATTTAAGTTTTAATGTTGTACATATGTTGTTGTTGTAATGTTTTATAAATAAACGAATCATAAAAGACAAAAAAACTAAAAAAAAAAACAAAAAATGCAACATATCAATATGTGACAGACTTCACGTATTGATATGTTGCATTTTTTTTTAAACTTCGCGGGTGACCTTGACCTTTGACCTTTGCATTTCACAATTACCCCCACTACTGTAATTACCCCCACTACCGCACTAGGATTCAAACCTGCTTGGATGCGAAAAACGGTCAGTCTGTTGCCAACTAGCAAACGATGAGCACCTTGTACGAGCTTTGCATACAACGAGTTATAACTCACAAGGACTTGTTCCCAACATGTTTACAAGACAATATCCCACTAACAATAAAAGAAGATGTCAAACGCTACAGGAGGGAAAATACAGGGTATTCGGAATACTCCTGGTATAAGTTCCACGACGGGGAAAAGTTTTGTAGGCCTTGTGGCGAGGCCGCCGTCAGAGACCTTCGGCGATTCGTACAGGATGGTGGTATAAAACAATTCGGATTTCTAGCGCCACTGTTTCGATTTGAAAATTACAAGGACACCTGCGCTATTTGTTCCATTCCATTGTATCGATGGAAAAAGTTTAGAACTGTTTAATTGGATTTTCTATACCCCCACCACTATTACCCCCACCACTTTTTCATGTACCTCCAAGCGCTGTGCCTCGGCTTCATTTCTACTCCAGCAGCCAACCTAGCAACATCAAGATGTCTCTGAACGTTAGTTGCGCAAGTTACGAGGAGGTGAGCATCAAGACTCAGCAGGAGCTAAACGACTTATACAAGGAGTTGCAGCTGATGGTGGCACGAGGCTACCGTATAAATGTGCAAGTTTACGCTTGCAATATACGGAACACCCGGCAGTCAAAGGAAGAGCCTGGACACTCCTCGACGGCTTCCTCACCAGCGTCCATGAAGACCGAGCCAGACAACTTGGACTACTTCAGCTGACTAGCAGTTGTATTTCTTGTCCTAACCATTGTAGAATATGTATATTTTTTCATTATATTAAAGAAGTAAAAGAGCAAAAACACCTATCTTGTTACTGACATATAAGCTCAGTAACAAGATAGGTTTTTTTAAAACACAATTTGGATGACCTTGAAACTTCCCCCTCCACTGCTTTGTTACCCCCACCACTTGACTATTGGTGTACATGGCACATCGCAATTGGAAACCTCATTCCATCTTCAACAGCCACACCGACAACATCAACAATGGCAAACCTACCAACAGATGAAAGATGTCCTCACGCATGTTGTGACTTCGTCCACGAGTTGGAGAAGAGGATGCAGGAGAGGGCGATAAGAAGAAAACAGATCCACTCAGAAAATATCATGATAGTCAACGGCTATCTTTTATTGTTCGGCCTTATTATGGTTGTACTTTTCATACTGTACGGCATAGTCACATGTGTCGGCAAGGTTGCAGAAGAAAACGCTCGCCACCATCAATTGGAAAGTTTCAATGTTACTTTGTAAGTTTTCCTTTTTTTTAAAACCTCGTTTGGATGACCTTGAAAATTCCCCCACTACTCCACCACACCCCCCACCACTTCACCATGTTCCTGCATGAGCATCACATCAACCGTCATTCCTTGTCCGACAAGCAACCATGGCAGACAACAACACCATCAGCCAAGCTGACTCCACTACTGATGTCGGTACAAGTACGGGTTGGACACTGTCGATCGATAGTGTACACTATTTGGAGTCAATTTGCGAACGTATGAAGGAAATACTGCGGGACAACCCTGGGATCATAATACAAATGAATTTAAATTATGATTGGTCCCAAGTTAGAATGCAAGGGGACGACAACAACGGTCAACAATCTCCACAATATTCGCCCATGTCCCCGATCTATCCTTACGGCGAGTCTGACGTCGATGAAGATGAGGCTGATGAAGATGCAGGGGACAACGAGGCTGAAGAGGAGTAAGCTTCATTCCTTTTTTTTAAAACCTAAATTGGATGACCTTGAGAATTCCCCCTCCACTATTTCCTTTTTTTAAAACCCAAATTAAATGACCTTGAAAATACCCCCTCCACGTACTTTTGGTTTACCCCCTCTACTTTTCAATACTGTTACCACAGTCTGTAGCTCACATCATTCCTTGCTTAGCTATCATGGCGGACAGCACTCTTTCTCGAGTTGACTCCACTACGGATGAAGAATGGCCATTTTCCTGGAATGTTCATCTGCAAGACTCGGCAGAAGTGGATATGTTGCATGAGAAATTGGTGTATGTATTAAACGAAAACCCCAACATTGAATGTAGAATGACTATGGATTTCGATGCGACAGGGGTCCACACTCAACCTTCCACTTCCAGCCAGCCTGAACCTCAGCTACAGCCAAAGAACTTTACACATCTTTACACTCCAATACGGCCGGAGGATGTGGTTATCAGCGAGGCAGACTCTACTACAAGTTATATTGAACCAACGAATTGGAAGCTTGTTGTTGACACCTTACACAAGGTCGACTTAGTATGTGACAAATTAAAGGAATTGATGATGCAAGATCCTGGTCTTCGTTTTAAAATTGATTTGTTTTTCATCTGGGGAGCACCTGCACGGGGCTCTTCGTCTGACAGCTCTCTAAGTACAACGGATGAGGAGGAGGAGGAGGACGACTAGTTATCTTTTTTAAAACTCCGTTTGGATGGCCTTGACCTTTCCCCCTCCACTGAGTTTATTTAAGGTGCACTCTCAATGACTGCAGCATCATTTCATCGCGCACCTTCACCACAGCAACATGGAGAGTCAACTCAACTACTGTTGCGAACGGAAATGTTTTTCATGGCCGAATGACATTGATGTTGCGGATGGCCTGGCGTGTAGAAAATGTGAAGCTTTTGGTCAATGCATGTGTAAGTGCAAGTCTTGGAAGAAGCCGAAACCGGAGTTAAAGACATTCCATGTGTACCAGATGAGAGGGCATAAGTACACTTGTTGCCCTGAACGTTGCATTGAATTCACATTAAAACAGCTAACTGGCTGCAAATTGTGCAACAATCATTTTGCAGGTTTTTGCAAACATTATTTAGGAGCCTGTCAGTACAGATCAACTTGGCATACAGAAGCACTCACTATCAATGAAATCGCTATAGATACACAAGAGTAGTCTTTCTACTCTTTTCTTTTTTAAAACTCCATTTGGATGACCTTGACCTTTCCCCCTCCACTCACCTTAGTTTATATAAACCCCATTCCCACTGACCACAGCATCACTTCATCGTGCTCCCTCGTCAAAGCAACATCAACTATGGAAAGTAAGCGCATCTCATGTTGCGAGCATAGGTGTTTGGAGATACAAGGCGTCACATATTGTGCAAAGAAGCGTTGGGAGGAAGAGACGGGGACAACCTATTGCTGTGAGGATAAGTGTTTCCTCTTACCAAAGTGGCAAGTGGATGGGCTGGCCTGCCGGCAATGTGAATGCTTCGGATGTTGCAGGTGTAGATGCAAGAACCAACAGCTGCCACCGCCGGTACTACAAACTTTCAAAATCTACAAATCCAAATACTTTTATACTTGTTGTCCGCAGCGGTGTATTAAATTTCACTTCTCCAATCTTACCAATTGTCGGAAATGCTACGGACAACCTGATGGGTGGTGCACCTGTTTTCTGGACTCCTGCCGCTACAGATCGGATTGGTTTACAGATCCATTAGAGATTGATGAGGTCGCCCAGGAAGCACAAGAGTAGTCTTTCTACTCTTCAACTTTTTTAAAACTCCATTTGGATGACCTTGAGATTTCCCCCTCCACTTCCCCATATACCTAGAGTACACAGAGCTTGATAGTCAGTCACTCGGTGGCTGTCGTGGGGTGCGCATCGGTGTCGGCGCTCCGTTGTTAAGTGTTCAAGGTCACAGTAACATAAAATTGCGGGCGTTGTACTGGTTCAAGGTCACCTGAGGGATAACCGATTGCCCATTTAGGCAGAGTCATGTCAGAAACTCGAGTTTAACTTGACACTTTTGCCGTTTCTTGTCGAAAATTCGCTCCAAGTGGTCGAGGTCACGGGGACTCTGACTGAAACTCGGAGCGTAGTGCGAGAAACGGCAAAAGTGCTAAAAAATTTTAAGTTTCTGCGTGACCTTGACCTTAGTGGCGTCGGTGACGTCGTTTTGATGACATAAGGGGTGATGACGTCATCAGCACGTCATTTCTGTGACGTCATGGGTGTGACGTCATCGAAATGACGTCATTAGTGATGACGTCATCGATTGCGTCATCGATGACGTCATCGATGACGTCATCGGTGAGGTCATTGACCTCGATGACGTCATCCCTCAGGTGACCTTGAACTGGGCCAGCGGCCGCAATTTTACACTACTTTCTATAAATAACACTAACCGGATGAGGTAACCGGAAATGTCCCACTTCGACTCGACGCTTCATCGCTTCTATCAGTTACTGAGATTTTACAGATTTTGTTAGAAAATGCTCAAAAATGCTATTTGTTGCTGTTTGAAACCTTATCTGGTAAGTATATTTTAAAGTCATTACTATATAGTTTCTTATTTCATCTTTTGATTTGAGGCTTTATGTTTAAAAATTATTATTTTGCTACAATTAAAGTCTATAGTAAACCTATTCCAGTTATTATATATTCATCTAATTTTTGGGGGCGAATCATATCTTATGCTATCATGCATAAGATAGCCTTAATAAATAACCTGATTGCCTAAATCTATTATACAAATGTATAATTTGAATACATCGAAAGTAGCCTAAAATAACCAATGGGTAAGGTAAACCACCCAAATACCGAAACTTTTCATTTTAACTTAGAATAATAAGAGCTCTGTGTAAATAAAGTGCCATTGGCAAATGAAAATATACTCTGTGTTTCTTTCCCTTCGTCCTCTATGCCATACAAGTTAGTTGGATGCTCCTTGTTCATCAGTGGAGGCGATCAGCTGTTGCGAGTAAACAGCAAAGTTTGTTATTGTTTTTGCTCTCAATAAGGTAAACCAGCCAAATACCGAACACCCGCCAAACAACGACCGCGGTGATTTCAAACCAAAATATTAAGCGTCTGCTTCCGCAAATCGACATAGAGTTTACAAAAACGTAATCCTCTGTTTCCGGTGTTTTTTAATGTCATATGGGTATTTACGTCAACGAAAAACACTTGATTCAGTTGGCCGTGGTCAGTTGGCTAGTCGACAGTTCGGCGGCGATCCTGCGTTCGTTTCCCGCCGATGCTTAGAAAGAAGGTCAGTATTTTAAGATATTATACTTATTATAAGCCTGTTTTTAGCATGTAAACTGTTTTAGTCGTTAAAGGTGGTTATTAACTTTATTTTTAAGCTATAATATCAAGATTTTACTAAAGGTTTACTTATAAATAAAGCGTTCGCCAATTAGGAAGTTCAAAATGTACGTTACGCCAAACTACCGAACGGCTGTGTTCGGCAATTTTGGAGGGCTTTCCTAATTAACGAACACTATGTTTTGATCATGTTTTTCTTAAAATGTAGCACTTTGTTCGTACATAAACAAAATTTTCGTTATTTTGTTCGAAAATGGCATTATTTTTACATTAAAATGTGTCCAAGCAATTGCCATATTCTAAATTTTTGATGATAAAACTAAACTCGCGGAATGATGAGCCCTCAAAATAACACTCGAAATACGAGGTTTTAATCGTAGTTTTTGAGGTTTTTCGTAATTTTGACTTTAATAACATTCTTTGACTTAAATAAAATAAACTCAGTATTTGTCCTGCTTTTCTAAAATAAAAATGTATATATTAAATTCGTTAAGCCAAACTACCGAACGGCTGTTTTCGGCAATTTTGGAGGGCTTTCCTAATTAACGAACACTATGTTTTGATCATGTTTTTCTTAAAATGTAGCACTTTGTTCGTACATAAACAAAATTTTCGTTATTTTGTTCGAAAATGGCATTATTTTTACATTAAAATGGGTCCAAGCAATTGCCATATTCTAAATTTTTGATGATAAAACTAAACTCGCGGAATGATGAGCCCTCAAAATAATACTCGAAATACGAGGTTTTGATCGTAGTTTTTGAGGTTTTTCGTAATTTTGACTTTAATAACATTCTTTGACTTAAATAAATTAAACTCAGTATTTGTCCTGCTTTTCTAAAATAAAAATGTATATATTAAATTCGTTAAGCCAAACTACCGAACGGCTGTTTTCGGCAACTTTGAAGGGCTTTCCTAATTAACAAACCTTTGTTTTGATCATGTCTTTTTAAAATTTAATAGGCCTAGCCTACTTAATACGCCCATCGTTTACTTAAAAATTTTTACTTAAAAATCGTTTGCATCGAAAATCTACGAATTCTAGAATATTTCTATTTGAATATTGTGTTTTTCAGCAAGATGCCAGCACCAACGCGCCCAACTGCCAGGAGACGGTATTCACAGGAGGAGATTGAAAAGGCCCTGGAGGCCATTAAATACAATGGCATGACGTTGGGGGCTGCGTCTAAGGCGTATGGTATCCCTAAAACCACGTTGCATGATAAAATACATGGCAAATACAAACATGAAACAGCCGTTGGAAGACCGTCAGTCCTCACCGAGGAAGAAGAGGCCATCCTCACCCAGTGGGTTATTGACATTGGAAAGGCGGGTTTTCCGGTCACGAAGCAACAGCTTATTGAAAGTGTGACCCGTCTGATAAAAGATCTGAACAGAGAAAACCCGTTCCACAATGGAGTACCGGGAGAGAAATGGTACTCTCTATTCCTAAAACGCAACCCGATCATAGCTCAGCGAGTGACACAGGGGCTCACTACTTCGCGGGCTAACGTCACCGAGGAAAAAATCAGATCTTGGTTTGAAGAAATCAAAACCTACATGGCAGAAAAAAACCTAATGGACATTTTCAAAGACCCTTCCAGAGTTTTCAACGCAGATGAGACGGCATTTTTCTTGTGCCCCAAGGGGAAAACCGTCCTTGCCAAAAAAGGAGAAAAATCTGTGTACTCCGTAGCCGGTAACGATGAGAAAGAATGTATAACGGTACTTATGAACGGGAATGCTGCTGGACAACTAGCGCCCACAATGGTTGTGTACACTTATGAGAGGATCCCAGGATCTATTGCGGAATCTTTCCCCGATGACTGGGCACTTTCAAAAAGTGAGAATGGGTGGATGACAACTGCTACATTTTACGAATATATAACCAATGTGTTTCATCCATGGTTATTAAGATCAGGCATCAAGATGCCGGTTGCCCTGTTCATTGATGGGCATAGCTCCCACCTCAGCAAACACCTCTCAGATTTTTGTTCAGCGAATCAAATTGAGGTTGTAGCCCTTTACCCTAACTCAACTCATTTGCTGCAGCCGATGAATGTTGCCGTTTTCCGGCCTCTTAAAGCCGGATGGAAGAAAGGAGTGGACAACTTTAGATTTGAAAACGGGGGCAGAAGATTAAAGAAAGACGAATTTGCACCCCTCCTAAAGAATGTTATAGAAAACTCATTGAATTCCAAAACAATCGCCAATGGCTTCGTGGCAACCGGCCTTGTTGATCTGGACCCTAATAAAGTCCATTTTAACAACATAGTTGGAACATCGAAAACGAACCAACCAAGTATCCAATTTTTGGAATTAAAGCTTAAAGACACGAAAAATTGCCTGGCATATATGGAGACTAAAATTGGGAAAGAAAAACTAACGAGGTTTTCTGAAGGAGAAATCCTACTTAGGGATGAGTCCCTGTATGAAGTATGGACGGCAATCAAGCGGGACATCTCCGACCTGGAGAGAGATGTCAAAGAAAAACAGGAGAGTAAAAAAACTCGACCCGCACACGTCAACGAACCAGACAATCACCAACCAGCTGAGGAGGGATTCGAAGAGATGGATGTTTTGGAGGGTCGTCTAGTTGCAGAGGTAACAGAGGAAGGGGAGGTCGTTGAGCTTGACATGTCATTGTTCCCTGATTTGGACATCAACCTACTGACGGCTGAAGAAATCCTGACAGATTCAACACCATCCATTCCGCCAACTGTTGCTGCCACTCTAACTTCATCATATCACCAACCAAGTTCTTCAACACTCTTAACCACTCCAGCACTAACCACTCCAGAACCGATATCACCAACGACTCCAGTACCGACAGAAACAACCACTCCAACACTGACAGAACCAACCACTTCAGCACTGACAGAACCAACCACTCCAGCAACGACAGCCCCAACTACTCTAGCGTCGATAGTGTCAACCACTCCAGCAACGACAGAACCAATCACTCCAGCGCCGATTGTGTCAATTACTCCAGCAATGAAAGAACCAACCACTCCAGCACCGACAGTGTCAACCCCTCCAGCAACGACAGAAACAAACACTCCAGCACCGACAGTGTCATCCACTCCAGCAACACCTACGCACGACCAAACCACATCAGCACCTTTGGAACATCACATAATAGATACTTTCTCTTCCCCTTCATCTTCGACTCTCTTAAAATCCATCCCTTCTACTTCATGTTTTACCCCATCCCAAGTTTTTCCTGTGACTCCAACAACGGAATCCAGCCCTACCCTGCCTTACAATCCAAACCTACCATCACCCTTCAAAAGGTGTCTGATTTTTCCAACACCACCTAGTGGGAAAAAGAAAAGGCTTGGTGATGTAATGCCCTCAACTATAACTGGGGAAAAATTTAAAGAATATATTAAAAAGAAAGAAGAGTTGAAACAGAAGAAAGAGATGGAAAAGGAGAGGAAGAAGATCGAGAGAGAAGAAAGGAAGAAGACTAAACAAGCAAAAATCAGGAAAAACAGTTTGAAAGACAGTGATGAGGAAGAGAGAGAGATGTTGACGACCCTGGCACTCCGGAACCAACAGAAATAACAGAAGAAGAACTTAAGGACCTGCATGTAAATTCTTGGGTGGTGGTTCCTTATGTGGTAGACGGCAAAAAAGTTAATTTCCCAGGACAAATTAAAAAGATACAAGGTGAAACCCTGACCATAAAGTTTTTGACGAAAAAGGGAAACAAATATGCATGGCCAGAAGAGGATGATGTGGACGAATCGGTGCATCGATCCGAAATCATTCAAAAACTATCTGTACCACATGTAGAACGAAGGGGGTTTTTCTCTTTCAGAGAAAAGATTATGTGTTAGTTGTATAATTTAAAAAGGACGACTGTAAATTTATTATTTCTTCCTTTTGCTTAAGTATTCTTTAACATTTTTTACATTTTTAAAACTTGAGTATTTTTCAATTTTGTATGGTACACGACCAAGATCTTTTATTAGCCAAAGATTTATTTGTGTAACTAAAAACCAAAGATTTGTTTGGCCAAGTGTAAAGTGTTAACTTAAATGTTGAACTTGGTTTATCTTAAGGTTATGCCAGTTTTTCGTATTTTATTTTATCTCTTGTGTTAGCTTGTTCTTAATTGCTCATTTCGTTTTTATACAATGATATGTTAAATACTTATGTTATATATTTTATGTCATGTTTTACAATGATTTTATTTGATCTCTTGTGTTGTCTTATTTAAGTTTCTAATTTCGTTTCAATTTAATGATGTTGAACATGTTTTATATTTTATGTTAGGTTCTATGATGATTTTATTTTTTATGTTACATGTATTTATTATTTTATGTTTTATTTCAAGTTGCTCATTATTTCGTCTTAATTTCATGACATGTTGAAATTTCATATATTTTATTGCTTATAGTTTTATTTTATACATGTTTTATAAGAATACATGCTAGTTACCTGAAAATAAAGTTAACTGGAATTTTTCTATCGAAAAGGAAATGAGATTTATTGTTAAGGCAATATTAAAATATTTTATCGTGTAGTAATAAAATGTATTACTTTAACACTTGCTCAAATTTTATTCAGTCCTTAAATTTCAAATCTCAATAAGCAAACCAGTCTTTAGTTCTGTTGCGTGTTTGATTTTATATAGCAACGAGTAACATCAAAAGGTAATTTTTTTAGTTCAACCTCGTACATTCAGCAAATAAATACGTTAAATCGGCATTACAGCTCCCGTGGCTCAGGTGGTTAGAGCGTCGGGTCATAGAGTGTGAGCCTGTGAGTTCGAATCCTGTCACAGGTGTAAACTTTTTCGGCTGCGTGGAAGTATTCCAAAGCCAAGCCTTTTTGGCAAAAAAAAAATTAAAAAAAAATACATCGGCATCGGCCGTATTTTAAGGTTATGATTGATTTGTCTGACAAATAAATGCAGGTTTAAAATAAATTATTAATAAAATTTAAACATTATTAAACTTAATAAACATTTCAGGCAGTTTGAGTACCGTTTACAGCAATAATCATTACAGTAATGCACATTTTGTGTTGGAGATACGCGTGTTCGTTGTTAGGAAGTGGAAGTTCGGTGTTGGGAAATGGCCGTTCGTTGTTGGGAGGTGGAAATTCGTTGTTAGGAAGTTGCCGTTCGTTGTTAGGAATTGAAGTTGGAATGTGAGGGTGTTAAAAAAAAGTAAATAACTCAAAAATAATTTATGTTTTTAATACAAAAATAATACAATTTTAAAACAAACTTATCAATAAATAAATAACATAATAACTTATCAATAAATAAAATAAAGTACTAGTGTTGAAATACAATATTTTAAGGAATTGTGAGGTATATTACCCAGGAATGGCCTTAACTGTTCGGTATTTGGGTGGGTTACCTTATATTTTCAGTTTTAAATAGTTTTAATTAGTTTTTCTACGTGTTTAAGTGTTAATTTTCTTAATTTTGTGTTCTTTTATTGTTTTCTTCAACAACAGCAACTTAGTTTACGTTCTAAATGAACGGCACGAACTCAGTTTTAAAACCACCAATCCTAACCTTAACGTCAGATCACAACTACGCGGCTTTGGCGAGCCACGTGCTATCAACTGTCAACAATGGTAAGCATGCCGTACTAGAAGACTCAAATTCAACCCCACCGCCCCCTAAACGTTTTCTCACTGACTCTGACTCAACTCAAATTGAAAATGAGAATGACATGGAACTATGTAATACAAATACGGACGATTCGCAAAACACATTCCAGCTTATAAAGAATAATAGGAAATCCAAATCTCGCTCATCCCACGTCCAACCTTCCAACCAACCTTATAAAACTGTTATACAAAATAGATTTGCAGCCATTTCTAATTCTATTGATGAAGACGAGTCCCCAGCTTCTAGTAAACCCCAACGAATTCCACCCATTTTTCTCCATGACTCCAACAATTACCAAGCTCTAATAGCGGACCTTAACAAACTCCTCAAGGTCGACTACTACACCGTGAATAAGGGCAGCAACATTAAAATTAATGTTTCTTCCTCTGATGACTACCGTGCATTAACAGCACATTTCGACAACTTAAAAGTCCAGTACCATTCTTTCTGTCCCCCAGACAACAAGCGTCTGTCAGTCATTATGAGAAACGTTCCAATTTCTCTTACAGACCAAGAAATTTCCACAGAGCTTTTATCACTAAATTATCCAATCCTCAAGGTCACCAGGTTGTACAACAAAAATAAATTTCCCATGCCCCTTTGCGCCATTGAACTTGAAGATTCTGACTCAGGAAATGAAATATTCGGTCTTGAATTTCTCTTTCATTCAAAAATACAAATTGAAATGAAACGTAAATCAAAGTCCATCCCTCAATGTACTCGTTGTCAACGTTTTGGGCATACCAAAAATTATTGCAAACTTGACCCACGATGTGTTAAATGTACAGGCAATCATCTGTTTTCGGATTGTCCCAAAAAGAAAGAGGAACCGGTGCAGTGTGTCAACTGTAGTGACTCCCACACTGCTAACTATCGAGGATGCCCATACTATTTAAATATAAAATCAAAGATTAACCATAAACAGACTCAAGGCCAAAAAAATAATTCTCAAAAGAGCACACAGTTAAATGTCAACACAAGTGACTTTCCAACTTTAATAACTTCACCTGCTAAAGAGCCTGCCTCAAAATTCAACCAAGAAAGTAACCCTCCACCTGGTACCAGCTACGCTACTGCTACTAAAGGGTATAAACCTAAACATCATGATTCACAAAATAAGGATTTCAACAATGCGTCACCTGAAAACAGTCCTCTTCATCCCATATTAAATTCGTTATTATCGCTTATTAAACCATACATTCCTCAAATTAAATCATTCATTTCTCAGCTAATCTCTTCAGTTTTAAGTAATGGATTTTAACTTGCAACCCGTTCATAATTTCAACATACTTAACTGGAACGCTAATGGTTTAAAAGAAAAACGATCGTCATTTATTGTTTTCCTAGCTCAAAACAGAATTGACATTGTCTGTATTACTGAAACCCATCTGATTTCATCTGAAAAAATTACAATTCCTGGATATCTTGTGTACAGATCTGACAGGGATGCCCCAAGAGCCTCTGGTGGTGTGGCTATTATTATTAAAAGAAATATATCCCATCATTCTCTTTATTTTCCTAATATGAATAACTTGGAAGTGGTCGCAGTGAAGGTAAAAACAAACAACGAAGAATTAGTAATATATGCTGCCTACCATGCTCCACGTTACAAATTCTCAAAAACCTACATAGAGAATTTATTTCTTGACAATACTCCCACAATTTTATTAGGTGACCTGAATTGTAAACATGAAGCTTGGGGTTGCCAAAAAAGTAATCCTAATGGAAGAAGACTTCTTTTAGCTACTACTGAGTACAATGTGTCAGTCATAGCACCCAATGAGCCTACACATTATTCTTACAACCCTAATGTGAGACCAGATATTTTAGATATTGGCTTATTTAAAAACGTCTCTCATCCACTGCACATGACATCGATAGTCGACCTCGATTCTGATCACTTACCGGTTGTTCTTTCATTTAACGGTCCTCCCGAAATTGAACCTCTACAGGAAAAACTTATTAAAGGAGTCATCGATTGGGACAAGTTTAAAGACAAATTTAATGAAAACTTCACCATTCCTCAACATTTGACCAACCACCTTCAGGTTGACGAGGCCATCGACAAGTTTGTTCACTCTATTCGTTTCTCCATAGATCAATCAACTATCCACCCTTTCAAACCTCTTGCATCCCTTCCTAGAACGCCGCAACACATTCTTTCACTCATACATCTGAAGAACAAGCACAGACGATTATGGCAACGGCACAGAACTCCAAATTTTCGCAGGCGATATAACCAACTAGTTCGGCGAGTCAAGTGGGAATTAGATCAATTTAGACACAAATCATACAATGACTATGTTTCTAATCTGTCCGCAACTGATAACAACTCTTTATGGCTTGCAACAAAACGCATTTTGAAGGAAAAATCCTCCATTCCCAGTTTGATAAATAATGGCCAAGTGTATGAAAGCAAAATAGAAAAAGCGAATGTTTTAGCTGATTATTACCAATCAACATTTCAACCCAACGAGGACATTCAAGATCTTCAATTCACATCGCATGTCACTTCAGTTGTTTCTTCACCATTGCTCACCGTCGAAAGGCCAGTTAAGTTTACTTCTCCCTCTGAAGTTTTGCATCACATTAAAACTTTGACAATTAAAAAGACTCCTGGTCATGATGGAATTCCAAACTTAATACTACACAACTTACCCAAGAAAGGGCTTGCTTTCCTGGCGTCTCTCTTCAATGCATGTCTCACTATTTCTTACTTCCCCGTAACTTGGAAAAAATCAATAATAACAGTCATTCATAAGTAGTGGGAAAAAGCCACTTCTAAACCGGAAGTGACGTCAGCTGCCAGGGCAGCTGCAGGGGTCAGATGGTGTCAGCTGCCAGGGCAGCTGCAGGGTGCAGATGGCGAGAGCATATGCCCTGAATTTGAAGTAGAATTGGGCATGAATTAAGAGTTAGTTGAAAAGTAAAATTCAACTGTGTTAACTAAACTCTAAAAGTTGAACAAAAATTAAGAGTAAGATCAAAACTGAAATTCAACAGTTATAACTGGGGGCCTGGAAAGTATGTCAAGGTCATCCAGAGTAAGTTTTAAAAAAGCCTACCCAACTACCACCAGAAATAGTTCAAAGTTGAACTAGTTGGTGATAGTGGGATAGGCTGAAGTAAATTTTGAATTTTATTTGTGAACATATAATTAATGTGCAACAGCAGAGTTTAAACAAGTTGAACTTTTGTGATGAACTACAGAGTTGTAAATGCAAACACCAACGACGATGAGAAGGTAAACGCAGAGTCCCCAGATGATGTATTTGAAAAGCTTGAACAAACGTAACATTTTGAGTTGGTTTTCCCGTTCCATTTCCAATCGTTTAATTTCCAATTTCAATTTATCCTCTTCTATTCTAGTTATGAAGGGAACTTCATCCATCATATCCATCATGATTTTGTAGTGTTTGAAATTTTAAAACAAGTGATGTTGATAGTTCAAAAGTTGAAGACGGAATGAGAAGTGAAAGCGAGAAATGTTAGTTAAATAAAGAAGTGGTGGGGGGAACGAAGAATTACAAAGAAGTGGTGGGGGAAATATTTTGCTGTTCATTATTACCATCAGTAGTGTCAGATGGTGCAGGAGTTAGATTTAGTAAACTGTCTTCGTCCGAACTTTCAATCTTATCACAAATAGGACAATCGTATGTTATTTCCAAATTCATTTTGATGGTTGTAAAATTATCTACAAGTTCTTGTAAAATATTAAAAATGTCTTGTAACTCTTCTTTAGATTTTATTTCAAAACTAGAATTCATTCGGGCCAATGGAGAGTTGTTCATTATTGGAGAGTCGGTGATGGAATGAGGATCGGCGCATAGGGAGGGGGCTTATATAATGGTGACCTTGAGCAGGCGTCTAGGGAGGGGGGCTGTCTAGGGAGGGGGCTTTTATATAGGGAACCTTGAGCTTATGATTGAATAAAACGTTTAGTTCTTCTTCTCCATCTTTTAATTCAATTATTTGAACCGAAGTAGTTGTTTCATCTTCTTCACTTGATGAAGAAAACAATTCACCAGGATTTAAATATTGAACTACAATTCTGAACCATCTTATAGGATATTCGTCAATGACAGAAAGTAAGTTTTGAAACAATTCTTCCATCTCCTCCCTGTCAGTTATTATATGTTCAAATTTGATAAATTTGTTTTCCATGTTGTTAGTTAGAGTGTTGGAAGTGGAATGATTTAATATTATATAAAAATTAGAACTAGTGGTGGGGGAAATCTCAAGGTCATCCAAATGAAGTTTTAAAAAAGAGTGTAAAACTGAAATTACACATTTGATGGTTCTACAGGATCGGAATACCAATCTGATCTGTATTTACATCTTTTTATCATATGTGTACAAAAATCATCTTGATGAGAATTGGTGCGTTGACAATGAGCAAGATCTAGAGGGTGAAATTTGAAACATCTTTGAGGACAACATGTATGAAAATATCTTGATTTGTAAAATTTTAAAGTTCGCAATTCCGGTGGTGGTAGTTGTTTTGTTTTGCATTTGCAATAACAAGATCCGAAGAATTCACATTTAGTACAAGCTAACCCATCCACCATCATTGGTCCTAAATCTGTACACTGTTGTTCACAACAGTAACGAGGTTTGTACTTGTATTTTTGCTCTTCCATGTTGACGCTGCGGAGTCCAGTGAAAGAATAAGAGTGTATAGTGTTGAATAGTGAGTTTTATGTACTGTGAAAAGTGGTGGGGGTAATTTCAAGGTCATCCAAATGGAGTTTTAAAAAATTATACCTTACAAGTGTAAGGATTATTAAAATTTAGGAAGTTTGTTTCTCTTTGTTTTCTTCAGACTTTTTCTCTCTCTCCGCCTTAGCCATAGCAACAAGTTCTTCTGTTGATAATGGATGTACTTCAGGAAATTTTAAAATTAATTTAGCTTGATATCCTTCTTTAGTTAATACATCTAAATCTTGGGTCATTTGTTCAATGGTGTTGTAGTCTTTTCCATAGATTTTTCCATCAAGTTGAATCATCATTCTGTACAACATTTTCTTAAATAGGTCTTGTCGTGGTGAGAGCTGAGAAGCAAATGATTATTTATACAAGTATCACATCCTTTTTATTAACTCATATTGATCATGTGATTCTTTAGTTGTAGTTTTGTCTGTCAAAAGTTATTCAACATTGGTAATACTTTTGGAACTTGATGTTATGTTGACCAGTTGGCGATGAAGAAGTTGTAGGTTGTGTAGAAATAAATATTTCATCATCGCAATATTTTGTTTTAGTGAACATTCTTGTATTAGTAGCACTAACATCAACAGTTAAGTGATAACCACCGGTAAGTAAAACTCGCATTTCGTTGGTTAAATCTTCGAGTTGTTCAAAAGTTGTTATGGTGTTAGTATCGTAAGATGCACACTTGACCTTTAGGGACATGTTGCAGTTTTATATTCAGGGATTAAGAGCGAGATGTGTACGGTATGAAAGGTAGCAGTAGACTGATGAATTTTGCAAGTACATTTCCCCTTTTATAATTATACAAAATTGGGTCAAGGTCATCCTGTGGAATTTTTAAAAAAAGCAACATATTGTAATGTACAAAGACATTACAATATGTTGCTTTTTTTATTTTTATTTTTTTTTTGTTTTATATCATATTTATTGAAAAAACAAATACAAAGAAATATTTACAATGTTATGTACAAATTAATCAGTAGTAGGTGTTACATGAATTGTAAGTTCAGTAGAGTTGTTTCCACTGGGTCCATGTGATACCAAATAGAGTGCGCCGGGTTGAATTATACGAAGATCTTCATTTTGAAGTAGTTGTACGAAGCGCTTTGGTAAGAAGATCTGAAATTTTGCTTCATCACCAATTGTATAAGGTGCCTCGCTCAAAGTGCAATTTATAGCATCACCTACTGAAGTTTCCATTTTCTTAATAGTATGAATGATGTAGTGTTTTTCTTCTTTTAGTTCAGAACATTTCTTTGTAGGTAGAATTGATGATTTAGAATGAGCGTTGAACTGATCAACTAAACTTTGAAGTAAGTTCTGTGATGCCATATTGATGTTGTTGTTAATCTTCTTGTTAATAAGAATGTCAGTCGGAGATGTTGTCTCTTCGGAGGTTTGAGTAATACTCATGCTGTGTCATGGTAGCGCTCTCACTTTTATAATCGACACTACCCCCACCACTGACACTACCCCCACCAGTTTGTTGAAGGAAATTATTCAAGCGGTAGGCATTCTTTAAAGCGCACTGCGACCTTCGATGTTTAAAACTTTTTGATGAAATACAAAGTTCGTTGAAGTAGCATTGGAAATCTTTATCAATTATTGCATTAATCACTTCGTTGCTTGTAAATGATTGTATCCAATTTGCTTTTTCCAATCCCCTTGTGTAGATAATTTTAAACTCTTTGCAATAATGATTCATAATGTGCGGCATCATGTTATAATTAATGAAACCTTCATCCCATCTTAAGTTGTGAAAATGTTTGTTCAACCATTTGTTTGTAACTTTCGCTTTAGTTGTTAGTCTATTAAATGGTACTGGAGGTTTGAACAAATAATGATAAACTACTGATGTGTTCATGTCCAAGATTACTAATTCTTTAATAATAAAATTACCATCATTTCCTCGGAAAGCTTGAAATTCAATTATACCTCTTTTAACTTCCATTATATGTGGCGCATTAGAAAACGAAACCCGTTTATTCATGATGAAGTCTTACTAACAACTGACTTAAAAATTGAATGAGCCGATGTTTATAACAGACAGGATTGTTCTTCTTCTTTCACTTCTTGTGCCACTTCATCAATATTAAAATTGGTGTGATAGTTGTTTAATTGTCTCCACATTTCAACTTCTTGAGGTATTCTATTAAAGATTGAAGTATCCACGGGACCGTATAAAATTGGAACAAAAGGTTTTTTGTCCAATGTATCAATTAGATAGTCTTTAATTATTGCACTTGAAAATATTAGTTGTTTCAAATATCTGGTGACGGGACCGGTAGTACAACTTAAAGTGTAAAATTCTTCTTTAGTGAAATATAATTTAACATTATGTGTAGTTAATTCTCTGAAGCGAACAATTTGTCCTCCACGATGTTTTACTATATCAACTTCAATATTTGATTCCAATAAACTTAATCTTGTTCTTCTTCCAAATGTGTTGTTACTTAAATAGCACTCCAAAAGATGTAAATGTTTCATGAGAGATTCCCAAGTAGTTTCACTGAAAGTAACCATTTTGTTTCCATGATTTAAAATAACAATTGGTGAATAATCCATTGATTTTAAAATTCCAACTGATATACTTTTTGTCATGCATGAAGAAATTGGGTAGATAATCCGAAGAAATACTTCTGTTAAAATATTGGTTGTAATGTTAACTTCAACCTTCTTCCTTTTTACTTCTTTTTCAGCTTTTTCTTCTTCTCTCTTCTTATGTTTGTTGAATTTTAGGAACTCGTCCATTTCTCGTTCAACTTGTTTTTCTATATCTGAACTATTATCATCCATTAGAGGTGTATTTTCTTCTCCGTTAGTAGAATTCATCTTGCGAATGATGTTTCCCATACGACGGTTGAAGATAGAATGAAGTTTCTACTAATTATTTTCTCGCTTTTATATTTTTCGTAAATCCTTGAAATTTATACAATTACATAATTGTTTGTTTTCAACTTGTCTTTCACAAATGAAATTCTAACCTCAAAAATTAAAGCAGATAATTCTAACCTCAAAAATTTGCAGTTGTTGTACAATTCTTCTTAAAGTACATTCTTCACAATTCCGGTCAGCGGTGTGTAAGTAACTATTTTATCATGTAGAATTAGACAGTATGCCGAAGTTCCATCCGCTACTGGTTCTTCAAATTCCATTTCAATTTTTATATCCACACTTGATGATTTTACCGATTCATTTTGTTTTGAACAATCGATTACAATTATTGGAGCCTTGGAATAATACTGGTCAGGTGATAATAGTGGTGTATTAGTCTTTCCATAATATGATGATTGAAATCTTGCATACATATCGTATAAAATGGAAAAACGTTTTTTGCTGAACATGACATTCAAATTGTCATAGGGAAAGAATTGAGAGTTTAGAAAAACTTTACAATTCTTTATTTTACAGTGATCAAATTGACCAGCATTTGCAGTGATAACATCTTTTCGCTTAGTTTGAAAACCGAGTATTATGTACCTTGCTCGTTCCAAGTAAGTTGATGTCTTGACAGTCCATGTTTGTCGTTCTGTCTGAGGTAGTGTAGGGTATTCATGAAATTCCCAACTTCGGAATGGCATCACAATATCACGGTCAGATTTCAACTTTCTCAATAATAGGATTCTATGTTCATCAGCCAATCTTACATGAGGTACTCTCCAAACAACTTTATCCAACTGTAGTTGCCATTCCAGTTTATCTTCCGTAGTTGCAGGGTCTGCAAGTATCAAGTCCTTATTAGTTGAAGATCTGAGTAATACTAATTCTTGTTTGACATTTATTATTACCCGTTTGTAATCTTCAGCGAATCCCAAAAGCAATCGTAAAGGTACATGAAAATCAAAGTGACCGTTGGAAGCTGGTGTTATAGTGTCTTTATCGGGGGCAACCCATCCGGCAGTGACTATTGAATTCTTCTCATGCGGTGTTAATGATGTTAATCCTTTCAATGTAGTTGTTAAACCAACCTTTTTTGTTGAATCAACCGTCACCCCTGATATTTCATATCTTATTTCATCAAAAAGATATGCCATCGGGTTATTTATAAAAGGAACTGTTGAAGCAGTTTTTCCATCCAATTTTAATACCCGTCCTTCGATGTACAAGTAACTTTCACACGGTAAAGTGTAAATATCTTGTTGTTGAATGGGGATCCTTATTTCATCGTTATTGTTTAATTTTGATGAAGTGTAAGGGTTGTGCGTGTGATATTCCTTCTCCCATAGTGTTTCGTCGAACGTTGGTCCTTGAGATATATCCAGGATATCCATCGCTGTTAAGTTTCAATCCAATCTTCTGTAGAAAACGAATGTTTTCCGATGTTAACTCTTCCAATGTCGAGGAGCTACTGAGCTCCCGACTCTTCCATTGTGGTTTAAATGATAATCCCATGTTGACTTTTATGTTGCTGCTCTGATGTGTATCCGTATAGTAATTGTTTCTCCTCTAAAGTCAACACTATGACCGTCTTGATCCAATATGTTCAGTACGATGTCTGAAATGAAACTGGTGTTTAACGGTAGGTATATCAAGTTTTGTGGCTTCTCAACAATTTTAAAACCGGGAGCCACTGTTGGATAAAATGTATGTAAAATATGTTGATTAACTCCATCTCTATACGATCCGTGTATAATGTTGCACGTGACATCAATACTATTTACTTTCAATATTGTTACAGTTGAATCACCTGAATGAGTAGTTCCAGGAGTTAAGATTTTCTTTTTTATATCTGTAAATCCAAGTAAACTGCCAATCGACTGTTCCAAGCTGACATCAATATAATATTTCGAAGTTATTTCTGCTTTTAAAGTATTATTGTTTCCTTTAACGGTGATATTGTCTTCTCCGAGTTGTTTCTGTAATAATTGGTTTATGTCATCAATTTCATATGCTCCAGTAGGAAATGTAATTATTTTCAATTCTGAGTATTTTCCTGCAGCATCCTTAGTTTCATAATAATGTAGTAAATTGTTTTTTCCTTCTGTAACATTAGGAATTGAATTGTAGGTAGTCAAATCAAGTAATGCCGCTTCCCATAATCTTTCCTTGGATAGACGCAATGCTGGGAACAGCGTACTTTTCAATGTGGATGAATTTCCACTCAGTGACACTGTATACGATGACATCTTAAAGCTGACTGACACTCTTCGCTAGAAACTCCAAACATAAATGCCCACATATTTCAGTATTGTTAGGTTGTTCTCTTTTGTAATTGTAAAAAATGTTTTTGGAGTTTCGAAAATAATGTTGCAGTTCTTTTGGCGGTGGTAGATTGCCAAAACTGTCAAAGTAGTAAATGGTTTGTCCGAGTTTTTTATAGCATACCCAATGAGTGCCTGGACCATAGGTGGAATCCAAATTTACTATTCCAGTTTCATTTTTCCATATTTTAGTTGGTAATGCATCTTTCATAAAAACTCCTCGAAAGAATGGTATTTTCAAACATTTCACATAATCATTTAACTGATGATTTGTTAAGGCTTTATTTGGAATTATCAATTGACTCTTCTTATTTAGTACACACGGTATGGTCTTAGGTATAAACCTGCTCCGTTTTTTACCATTTGCCAAACAGAAGTCTTCTTTACATTTGCCTTATGAGTTCTACGACGTCCTTTTTTAATGTTTCCACCTCTTTTGGGAGCGCCTTTCTTTGCAGGTCTTCCTCTGCGACGTTTTCCACCACCTAACTTTGCTTTCGTCTTCATGGCTGTAGTTACTGCCCAAGCCGATGCTTTTTCTGCAATACTTGCGTCACTTGATTTTACTCTTTGCCAAGCTTTTTCCGCTAGAATTTTATCTGCTATTGATCTATTTGTTGAATCTTTATACTTTGAATATGCTATATCGTGTTCCTTGCAAGCTTGATCTAATTTATTAATTCCAGGATCTCCTCTTGCTAAACGCTTTGCCAACTTAGTTCCAGGTCCACAATATTGATAACCTCCGGGCAGATGTAATTCGTATGGTAAAGCGTCTATCGTTCGATTTACAACAGCACCAACTGGAATCCGTCTAAGCAGGGATAATGCAGCTGATGTTATACCACGTCCTCTCTTGCCGCTGTCTTGACGATGACTGAGCGATACGGTCTTCATTATGTTGTCTTATATAACTGGCGTGTTTACTCCACGAGATACTTTACACAAATAAATAACTTGTGCAAAATCTTTTATATTTAAAGACTTAGTTATTCAAATTAATTATATACTGATTTATAATTCTATTTTTAATCCAAGCTTCTCGTTCATCGGGTTGAATCATCACATGACTCGTTGTACTAGCTATATGATTGTGGGTATCAATAAGTAAATTGCCCACTATTCTTATTAAACAATCTAAATTTACAGCATCTTTTGGATGTTGAGGATCATGTAATTGCATAATACGTTTATCATTACATGTGTAAGCTGTTGAATCACTTTTTGATGTTTTTATGACTTGTCCAATAGTAGCAGCATCATTTGAATCTTCACCTGGTAAAATATTAATTATTTTCTTCATCTTTGCATCATATTGGGTCCCAAAGTGTTTATCCCAAGTTATTGTTTGTTTCATTGTAACACAATCATTTTCTTCGTAACCAGGATAAATATCTTTTATTCTTCTATTACGACCATTGTATGTACCTAATGTACCACCACTCGCAATTAATGTTTGCACCATTAGAGGTACATCTGTATCTTTTATACCAAATCTTCCATTTGTTATTGTTTTATGTCCTGCATCCCATTCATCATTATTTCCTTGCATTAAATTAAACTTTTCATTTCCATGTATAAATTTATCTCCCCGCTTTAACACGGCATCTTCATGTTTTACAAAATTGGATGTTTCCTTTTTTAATTCTTTAGATAATTGTTCCATAGTAACAGCATCTTTTGGTTGAGAACCGAACTTTACATTTGACAACACTTTCCCATGACAATCGATTTCATCACCATCTTGTAAAATACAGTTGTCCTTGATGTATTTTAGGTTTACAGCATCACCGTCTTCCTTTGGGTATCCAATGTCATTTATAATAAATTTATAAAAAGAAAATCCATGTTCAGTTTTTTCCGGTATTATAGAATGTAAATATTCTTTATTAACTGAATCTTTATCATTTTTGGGATTTCCCACGTTGGTTATTCTATAATTTCCAGCATTATACGTTTGTCCATCTTTTAAGTTATTACCCCATTGCAATTTTAAAGTATTTAAAAGTTCAGATGATAAGTACTCTTTAGTAATTGCATCAGAACCTTCAGTTGGTTTACCAACATTAATTAATCTATGTGATTTAACATCGTAAGTATTCTTATGTAATTTTAATGATGTTGAAGTAGCTTCTTTTACTGTCTTCAAATTTGCTCCATCAGTATCTTCTTCTGGATCTTTAACTAGTTTTAAACGTTTATTACTTATGCTATAGTCACCTTCAGGTGTTTGCGGTAATCCACTTCTTTTTCTGTCTTCTCCAACTTGCACTCCTAAAGCGGAGTACCGTCCGAACTTGTCGACGCTCATGTTAGAACTGATACGTCTTATGCTTGCACCTCTTTTATATCCACGGACAATTATACGACTATACCGCGATTCCTAAGTTCATCAACTAGAGCCACCCATTCATTATTCAAACCTGTATGACCGGCTTCCATGGCTTCATGCAATAGTCTCATTCTATCAACCAATTTATTGATATCGTTGTAGTAAATCACATTTGTATTGTATAGATTTTTCATCAATCCTTTACCAGATGTTGAAGTATCTCCTTTACTCTTTTTACCATGTTGTTCAAGAAGTGATAAATCCATAAGTGATAAAGATTTTCTTTTCAGTGGTTGTCTTACCGCTGGTGCAGTACGTAATGTTGGCAATTTTCGTGGAGGAAACAACTTTTTTATAACGATGTTATATTTTGTTGCACGTGAACGATTAATCATTCCATCCTTTAAGTAGTTTCTTTTATGAGCGTTAGTATTTTGTAGAATCTCCTTAAAAACACTTAAATCTTTGGATGAATATCTTAGTGGTATGTTTTTAAAAATTAATTCATATAATCCTTTTGTTCCTTTATATCTATGCTCACCAATAATGATGTAATCGTCTTGTGTTATTTCAAGCTTTGAATCGCCAATCTTCAATTCATTCCCATCAATTCTTGCTCCGTATACGTGTGATCTACTCAAATTCGGGTTTGATTTCATGTCATGTAGCATTTTCATTATATATTTTCTTCCAAGAGGTCCATGTTGTAATATATCGCTACTCAATTGAGTTAAATTTGGAATAGATTGTTCAGCTTCAGGTATTGGCTGTTCTTCTTCCTTTTCAACAATTGGTTCTTCTTCTTTTGTTTCTTCTTGCTCACTAGCACTTGTATATAAAACTTACTAAGATGGAGAGTGATATGAGAAGCGTGGCCATCGATGAAGAGGATGACTGGGAAGACGGTGTTTGAGTTTTTCAGGAATGGATAAAATACATTAACGATGTATTCGAAAAAGGTCTCCCCAGTCATCCACCCATTCTCTGACTTCCCCAATCCCCAGCCATCAGGGAAGTTGGAGACAACGTTCGAGGGAATTCTTTCATAATTGAAGAGGACCATTGGCGGGGCACATTGGCCTGCCGCATTGGCTGTCAAAAGTACTGTTACACACTCCTTTTCGTCATTACCGGTCCGGTGATAGACTGACTTGTCCCCCTTGGCAGCAAGCACCTTTGTGCCTTTTGGGGTAAAAAAAAAGGCCGTCTCGTCTGCATTAAATATCCTTTTGGGATCGTCAAAAACTCTCAACAGATCTTTTTCCGCGAAGTAATCTTTTATTTCACTGAACCAGGTTCCTATGTTTGCTTCCGTTACATTCGCTCTTGAGGTAACAAGAGCCTGTGACATTCTTTTGGATATTTCTGGGTGCCTCCGGAGAAAGAGCGCTAGCCAGGTCTCCCCGGGAACTGTCCCAGAAAATGGGTTGGCCTTGTTCAGATCTTTGAACAACCTGGCCACGCTGGCCATCAGTTGTTCTTTTGTAACGGGAAATTTAGCCCGTGCCATGGCTATCACCCAGTCAACCAATATCTGCTCTTCTTCGGCACTGAACAGAGCAGGCCTGCCTAGAGGGGCATTAGCCGAGTACCGACCGGTTATTCTGTCGTGCAGGGTGATCCTCGGCACTCCGAATTCTTTGGCAGCAGCAGCCACCGTCTTGCCCTCCTTCACAGCAGCTACTGCACTCTCCATGGCTTCGGGGGTGTATCCCCTCCGGCGCTTCTTTGGCGGCGGTTTTGGGGATGGCGTCGGCATCCTGTAAACAAAGATTACGTCGTAACTTTTCAGTACGCATGGAAGTTAGAATATAATTCAAGACATCAACATATATAACTTAATGCTGACAAACATAGAGCCCAAGTTAATACAAAGATGTTTGCGTGTTGGCAGAAATAATTTTTAGTAGGGCTGAGGAATTTTCGTGAAACAAGTCGGTGACTTCGTCAACTTAAAACCGTACTTGCAGCTGTAGAAATGTTACACAAGTAACTTAGTATTAAACCCATAAGGGAACAAATCCTTGAACGCTCTGGGCTGAGGGTCTCGAAACATTTCTAGGAATTTGAGGAAGGGCACAATGGAATGCGCCCGGGGCCCGCTATGCCTCTTGCCTGAGGGCATTGCCCTGGTCCCGGCATAGCGAACCCCCGCACGCATACCATCGCGCCCTTCCCCAAATTTCAAGGGTACATTGCACTGGTCTCTGCATAGCGGGCCCCCGTGCGAGCATACCATCGCATCGCGCCCTTCCTCAAATTCCTTGAGTGCATTGCCCTGATCCCACCAGGCAGACCCCTGTGCAGATATCCTTTTATTAAAACCTTATTAAATAAAGGAAGAACTGTTAAGTTGATAGATCCTTAACAACTAATTATATTCCTTACCAGTAATTATATTCTTAATTAATTTTACTAAAATGTATTATAATTAAATGTAAGTCTAAACTTTTATTATCAATGTTATTGTAATGAGGAAACTACCGACAATCCCGGTTTGTCGGGTATTATATTTATACGATATAAAATACTAACAGCTTAGTCGGTTTTTAAATTTAGTTAAATTATGAAAACAGGATGAAAAATTACTCATAAACATACGTTTAGTACATAAATATACCATTCAAAACCCTATTGAAGTTTCGCGAACGTCAATTAAACACCGACAACGTACCGACAACCCTGTTTTGTCGGTATTTCATGAATAGGATATTAAATACCAACGCCATAGTCGGTTTTTAAATTTAGTTTAACGATGATAACTCAAGGTAAACTAACGCATTAGCATGCTTTTACGGCAAAAATTAAAGATTTTGGACCAAATTGAAATATTTAGTCCGCCGGTTAAATGCCGACAGACAGAGTCGGTATTTAAAAAAATGATGCTATAATTCTTTTAAATACCGACAAGCCTATTTCTAGTAAAAACTAGCTTGAAAAATACTTAAAAGTGTGTTAAATTAGATAATAAATACATATAAATTTCATTAAAACGTGCAAACAAGAACTACTTTTACTAAAGGATTATATAAAATCTTATGAAACTCACCTTGTTCCTTGTCAGAAAGGCTTAGAGTGTAAACAATGAATAGCAGACGTCTACTCCCGCCGATTCCACAGCCTCCACTGATTTTTTTTTTTTTTTTTTTTACAAATTTTATTAACCGATCAGCATATTACAAAATTGCTATACAGGCTAAAGTTTAACAATAATATAAAAGTAACATATTTACAATAACTTAGGTTGAGGTCAGCTAATGGCCCCTCTGGCACAGTGTCCATAGTCATGTTAGTCTGTTAGATATATTTCTGGTCGAAAATCACTGAAAAAGGAAGCTGAGAAAGGCTAAATTGTCTTAAGGTATCAAAACATCTTGAGGAAGTCTGGGCCGAAGTCTGTCTTGTGATATTTGATGGCTGACCTGAGTTAAAGAATTGAATTCCGCTTGTCAATTGAATTTTATTGAAGAATTTTAATGTAGTTTTCTTGATGTAATCGTCAATTGAAGAAATGCCAAGCTCAAAATGTATTTGGTTGTTTCTAACGTACCACGGGCACCTAAGGATTATTCGTAACATTTTGTTCTGAAAAGTTTGTAACCTGCGAACTGCACTAGATGATGCGGTGCCCCACACAGGGCATGCATATAACATCAGGGGTCGTAGTATGCTTTTGTAGAGAAGAAGTCCATTTTTTGTGTATAGAGATGATTTCTTGTTTAGAATAGGAAATAATTTCGATAATCTTCCATAAGCCAAATTTAATTTTTTATTGATGTGAAGTTTCCAATTTAGTTTTCTGTCGAGGTAAACTCCTAAATATTTTATAGCTTGGTCTGGAGGGTTCCATGGGATTTGTTCGCCTAGAATTTCAAAATTTTGAGGATCAACTGGTCGCCGAAGGGTAAAAATTTTTGCTTCACTCTTGGTCGGATTTATGGCTATTTTCCATTTAATGAACCAGTCCATTAAAGTGTCTAAATGTTCTTGAACATTTTGGGCTGCAACTTCAACATCGTGGTGGGTGGAGTAAAGAAGCGTGTCATCAGCAAAGACAGCAGTGTTAACATAATTTGATAAGGGCAAATCGGAGGTGTATAAGTTAAATAAGAGAGGTGATAGAATTGCGCCTTGCGGGACACCGGCGTTTATGGGCCTGGTCGAAGATAAAACCCCACCAATTCTAACTGAAAATGTTCGGTCCTGAAGGAAGCTCATTACAATGTTTTGCAAATAACGAGGTACTCCAAAATCTCTTAATTTATATATCAACCCATCGTGCTAAACACGATCAAAGGTTGGCCAACATCTAAAAACACTGCAGCTGTATGAGAATGCTTTTCAAATCCATTAATTATATCTTCAGAAACTCGCAACGGTTGATGTGTGGTAGAATGGTGAGACCGAAAACCAAATTGATGTGGAGGAATGAGGGCGGTACTGTTTACATATGAATCAAGGCGTTTTTTGATGATTTTTTCAAATAATTTGGACAGAGTCGGTAGAAGGCTAATGGGGCGATAACTATTTACTTGAGATGAAGGCTTTCCAGGTTTATGAAAGTAGTGGGAAAAAGCCACTTCTAAACCGGAAGTGACGTCAGCTGCCAGGGCAGCTGCAGGGGTCAGATGGTGTCAGCTGCCAGGGCAGCTGCAGGGTGCAGATGGCGAGAGCATATGCCCTGAATTTGAAGTAGAATTGGGCATGAATTAAGAGTTAGTTGAAAAGTAAAATTCAACTGTGTTAACTAAACTCTAAAAGTTGAACAAAAATTAAGAGTAAGATCAAAACTGAAATTCAACAGTTATAACTGGGGGCCTGGAAAGTATGTCAAGGTCATCCAGAGTAAGTTTTAAAAAAGCCTACCCAACTACCACCAGAAATAGTTCAAAGTTGAACTAGTTGGTGATAGTGGGATAATTAATTCATTCGTGCCATGGGAGAGGTGTTTATTGTTTGAAAGTTGGCGATTGAATGAGAAGCGCCGCCTAGGGAGAGGGCTTATAAAATGGCAACCTTCTCCCCACCACCCCTTCCCCCACTCCTTTAGACCAATAACCGGTCGCCGACTCTATGTGGTGAAACTGAACTAGACATGGCGGCCGCCATGGATAAGTCTAACCTCAAACCTTAGCTTAGCTGAAGAGAATAGAGGAGCATGAAGTAGGAATTGTGGTGACAGCGCTTATATGAGGAATAGTAGGGGTAAAATAAAAAAACTTGTTGAACACAGTCGATAGGTGTAACAAGTTCAAAGTTGTTGAATTGTAACATAGAATGCAAAATGTTGTAAATAACATTATCATCAACATTAACCTGCGAAGTCTTTGAGTATAATGGGTTAAAACTGTACTTCTTTCTAACTCTATTTAAATTAGTTTTACACTTTGAAATTGAAGGTTTAGAAGTACTTCGTAATATGTGTTGTGTTCGCAAAAGCTTTAATTTTAAACATTGTGCAGTCATCATAACCGATGTGTTAAGTTCAGAAGTTAAAATAAGACTGAGATATAAAATGAAGTGTAAAAGAAATTAAAACAGAAAGCCAGAGTAGTAATTTTATAGGTTAGAATTTACGAAGGCTATTCCATGGATAATTCTAACCTCAAACCTAGTAAGTGAAGTAGTCATAACATAAAACTAACGAGAGATGATGACCGAGCGGATGCGAGGCAATGAATGTTTGTAGCGCGATAAACTACCCACCTTTATAGAGGCAATAACTCCAGCCAGATGGCGGCAGATGGCAAGCAAATGACTGGTTGACCGACTTTCACCTGAGTAGTAAGAGAAGTAGGGTTCTGTGTCTATCCCTACTCCTTGGGGTCAATGACCGACCGGAAAGGTCAATGACCTCCCCCCCCCTCCCCCCCCGAAAAAATGGAGCCCCCCCCCATTTTTTGGTGGGAAAATCGACTCCATTTTTTCGGGGGAGGGGGGGGGGGTCATTGACCCTTCCGAAAGTGGGTCAAGGTCATTCAAGATTTATAATGATCCAAGGTGATGGGAACAGTAATACTGTTCCCACCACCCTGTTTGCCTAGCGGTTCCCACTCCCAACCCACTAGTTACGTTCTGCAAGGGAGGTCCCTGGGCCGTCCGCATCAAAGCGTAACGTCCCGTCCGCATCAAAGCGTAACCATTAATTTCAGGGAAACTGGAACAGCAGGGAGGCCCTGGTCCGTCCGCATCAAAGCGTAACGTCCCGTCCGCATCAAAGCGTAACCATTAATTTCAGGGAAACTGGAACAGCTAATGCAGAAACGCAACTCTAACACCCACCCAAACTAATCCCACCCATCATATTCCTAAACAAAATGCAAAAAACCTAGTCCGCAATTTGCGGATGTCCCACCCCTTCTAAGTGAAGTTCAACTGAACTTCTGAATTTACAGTTAATCTACCCCCTAACATCTAGCTGAAAGGCAAAACAACAACATAAATTATTAATATCAACACTTAAAACTAACAACACATCATTATTAAAAACCAAATAATTCAACACAACCAAATACCATCATTATTCTTAAAATTAATACACCTTAATGCTAAACACCTCTTAAAATTAATACACCTTAATGCTAAACCCAACTTATAACTAACATCGCAATGCGCAAATTATTTCTTAAATTAAATACAACTTAAAACTAAACACACACACACACACACACACACACACACACACACACACACACACACACACACACACACACACATACCACATTGCATTAAAAAACGCAACGTAGTAGAAGAAGTACAAATATATATAGGCCTACTATATATTTGAAACCTCTTGCTGAGTCGCCAACAACCTTTCGCTATGAAAGTTTGTTGACGACTGACGCTAAGATCAGGCTCGTATTGCTCCTCGGATTCTCGAGTAGTGGGGGAAGTTGTTTCACTCCAGTACAGTGTTCAATCCAGTCCAGTTCGCACCAGTGTAAAAGGAAGGCAAAGGAGTGGGGAGCGGCGCATGCGCAACAACACAAATCCAAGGTTTGAGGTTAGAATTATCCATGTGCAGTAGCGCTAAAGTGAGTAATACAGGACTAGGCGCATGCGCATAGCATAGACTCATTCCGATCCGGAGAACTTGTTGCATGCGCAGCAGGTTTGAGGTTAGAATTATCCATGGCAGCTGCCATATTTAGTCTGGTTTCACCACATAAAGTCAACAACCGGTGGTGACCGGCCATTGTCCTGGAGGAGTGGGGGAAGGAGTGGGGGAAGGAGTGGGGGAAGGGGGGGGGCTCCATTTTTTCGGGGGGGGGGGGGGGAGGGGGGGGGAGGGGGGGGAGGTCATTGACCTTTCCGGTCGGTCATTGACCCCAAGGAGTAGGGATAGACACAGAACCCTACTTCTCTTACTACTCAGGTGAAAGTCGGTCAACCAGTCATTTGCTTGCCATCTGCCGCCATCTGGCTGGAGTTATTGCCTCTATAAAGGTGGGTAGTTTATCGCGCTACAAACATTCATTGCCTCGCATCCGCTCGGTCATCATCTCTCGTTAGTTTTATGTTATGACTACTTCACTTACTAGGTTTGAGGTTAGAATTATCCATGGAATAGCCTTCGTAAATTCTAACATATAAAATTACTACTCTGGCTTTCTGTTTTAATTTCTTTTACACTTCATTTTATATCTCAGTCTTATTTTAACTTCTGAACTTAACACATCGGTTATGATGACTGCACAATGTTTAAAATTAAAGCTTTTGCGAACACAACACATATTACGAAGTACTTCTAAACCTTCAATTTCAAAGTGTAAAACTAATTTAAATAGAGTTAGAAAGAAGTACAGTTTTAACCCATTATACTCAAAGACTTCGCAGGTTAATGTTGATGATAATGTTATTTACAACATTTTGCATTCTATGTTACAATTCAACAACTTTGAACTTGTTACACCTATCGACTGTGTTCAACAAGTTTTTTTATTTTACCCCTACTATTCCTCATATAAGCGCTGTCACCACAATTCCTACTTCATGCTCCTCTATTCTCTTCAGCTAAGCTAAGGTTTGAGGTTAGACTTATCCATGGCGGCCGCCATGTCTAGTTCAGTTTCACCACATAGAGTCGGCGACCGGTTATTGGTCTAAAGGAGTGGGGGAAGGGGTGGTGGGGAGAAGGTTGCCATTTTATAAGCCCTCTCCCTAGGCGGCGCTTCTCATTCAATCGCCAACTTTCAAACAATAAACACCTCTCCCATGGCACGAATGAATTAATTATCCCACTATCACCAACTAGTTCAACTTTGAACTATTTCTGGTGGTAGTTGGGTAGGCTTTTTTAAAACTTACTCTGGATGACCTTGACATACTTTCCAGGCCCCCAGTTATAACTGTTGAATTTCAGTTTTGATCTAACTCTTAATTTTTGTTCAACTTTTAGAGTTTAGTTGACACAGTTGAATTTTACTTTTCAACTAACTCTTAATTCATGCCCAATTCTACTTCAAATTCAGGGCATATGCTCTCGCCATCTGCACCCTGCAGCTGCCCTGGCAGCTGACACCATCTGACCCCTGCAGCTGCCCTGGCAGCTGACGTCACTTCCGGTTTAGAAGTGGCTTTTTCCCACTACTTTCATAAACCTGGAAAGCCTTCATCTCAAGTAAATAGTTATCGCCCCATTAGCCTTCTACCGACTCTGTCCAAATTATTTGAAAAAATCATCAAAAAACGCCTTGATTCATATGTAAACAGTACCGCCCTCATTCCTCCACATCAATTTGGTTTTCGGTCTCACCATTCTACCACACATCAACCGTTGCGAGTTTCTGAAGATATAATTAATGGATTTGAAAAGCATTCTCATACAGCTGCAGTGTTTTTAGATGTTGGCCAACCTTTGATCGTGTTTAGCACGATGGGTTGATATATAAATTAAGAGATTTTGGAGTACCTCGTTATTTGCAAAACATTGTAATGAGCTTCCTTCAGGACCGAACATTTTCAGTTAGAATTGGTGGGGTTTTATCTTCGACCAGGCCCATAAACGCCGGTGTCCCGCAAGGCGCAATTCTATCACCTCTCTTATTTAACTTATACACCTCCGATTTGCCCTTATCAAATTATGTTAACACTGCTGTCTTTGCTGATGACACGCTTCTTTACTCCACCCACCACGATGTTGAAGTTGCAGCCCAAAATGTTCAAGAACATTTAGACACTTTAATGGACTGGTTCATTAAATGGAAAATAGCCATAAATCCGACCAAGAGTGAAGCAAAAATTTTTACCCTTCGGCGACCAGTTGATCCTCAAAATTTTGAAATTCTAGGCGAACAAATCCCATGGAACCCTCCAGACCAAGCTATAAAATATTTAGGAGTTTACCTCGACAGAAAACTAAATTGGAAACTTCACATCAATAAAAAATTAAATTTGGCTTATGGAAGATTATCGAAATTATTTCCTATTCTAAACAAGAAATCATCTCTATACACAAAAAATGGACTTCTTCTCTACAAAAGCATACTACGACCCCTGATGTTATATGCATGCCCTGTGTGGGGCACCGCATCATCTAGTGCAGTTCGCAGGTTACAAACTTTTCAGAACAAAATGTTACGAATAATCCTTAGGTGCCCGTGGTACGTTAGAAACAACCAAATACATTTTGAGCTTGGCATTTCTTCAATTGACGATTACATCAAGAAAACTACATTAAAATTCTTCAATAAAATTCAATTGACAAGCGGAATTCAATTCTTTAACTCAGGTCAGCCATCAAATATCACAAGACAGACTTCGGCCCAGACTTCCTCAAGATGTTTTGATACCTTAAGACAATTTAGCCTTTCTCAGCTTCCTTTTTCAGTGATTTTCGACCAGAAATATATCTAACAGACTAACATGACTATGGACACTGTGCCAGAGGGGCCATTAGCTGACCTCAACCTAAGTTATTGTAAATATGTTACTTTTATATTATTGTTAAACTTTAGCCTGTATAGCAATTTTGTAATATGCTGATCGGTTAATAAAATTTGTAAAAAAAAAAAAAAAAAAAATCAGTGGAGGCTGTGGAATCGGCGGGAGTAGACGTCTGCTATTCATTGTTTACACTCTAAGCCTTTCTGACAAGGAACAAGGTGAGTTTCATAAGATTTTATATAATCCTTTAGTAAAAGTAGTTCTTGTTTGCACGTTTTAATGAAATTTATATGTATTTATTATCTAATTTAACACACTTTTAAGTATTTTTCAAGCTAGTTTTTACTAGAAATAGGCTTGTCGGTATTTAAAAGAATTATAGCATCATTTTTTTAAATACCGACTCTGTCTGTCGGCATTTAACCGGCGGACTAAATATTTCAATTTGGTCCAAAATCTTTAATTTTTGCCGTAAAAGCATGCTAATGCGTTAGTTTACCTTGAGTTATCATCGTTAAACTAAATTTAAAAACCGACTATGGCGTTGGTATTTAATATCCTATTCATGAAATACCGACAAAACAGGGTTGTCGGTACGTTGTCGGTGTTTAATTGACGTTCGCGAAACTTCAATAGGGTTTTGAATGGTATATTTATGTACTAAACGTATGTTTATGAGTAATTTTTCATCCTGTTTTCATAATTTAACTAAATTTAAAAACCGACTAAGCTGTTAGTATTTTATATCGTATAAATATAATACCCGACAAACCGGGATTGTCGGTAGTTTCCTCATTACAATAACATTGATAATAAAAGTTTAGACTTACATTTAATTATAATACATTTTAGTAAAATTAATTAAGAATATAATTACTGGTAAGGAATATAATTAGTTGTTAAGGATCTATCAACTTAACAGTTCTTCCTTTATTTAATAAGGTTTTAATAAAAGGATATCTGCACAGGGGTCTGCCTGGTGGGATCAGGGCAATGCACTCAAGGAATTTGAGGAAGGGCGCGATGCGATGGTATGCTCGCACGGGGGCCCGCTATGCAGAGACCAGTGCAATGTACCCTTGAAATTTGGGGAAGGGCGCGATGGTATGCGTGCGGGGGTTCGCTATGCCGGGACCAGGGCAATGCCCTCAGGCAAGAGGCATAGCGGGCCCCGGGCGCATTCCATTGTGCCCTTCCTCAAATTCCTAGAAATGTTTCGAGACCCTCAGCCCAGAGCGTTCAAGGATTTGTTCCCTTATGGGTTTAATACTAAGTTACTTGTGTAACATTTCTACAGCTGCAAGTACGGTTTTAAGTTGACGAAGTCACCGACTTGTTTCACGAAAATTCCTCAGCCCTACTAAAAATTATTTCTGCCAACACGCAAACATCTTTGTATTAACTTGGGCTCTATGTTTGTCAGCATTAAGTTATATATGTTGATGTCTTGAATTATATTCTAACTTCCATGCGTACTGAAAAGTTACGACGTAATCTTTGTTTACAGGATGCCGACGCCATCCCCAAAACCGCCGCCAAAGAAGCGCCGGAGGGGATACACCCCCGAAGCCATGGAGAGTGCAGTAGCTGCTGTGAAGGAGGGCAAGACGGTGGCTGCTGCTGCCAAAGAATTCGGAGTGCCGAGGATCACCCTGCACGACAGAATAACCGGTCGGTACTCGGCTAATGCCCCTCTAGGCAGGCCTGCTCTGTTCAGTGCCGAAGAAGAGCAGATATTGGTTGACTGGGTGATAGCCATGGCACGGGCTAAATTTCCCGTTACAAAAGAACAACTGATGGCCAGCGTGGCCAGGTTGTTCAAAGATCTGAACAAGGCCAACCCATTTTCTGGGACAGTTCCCGGGGAGACCTGGCTAGCGCTCTTTCTCCGGAGGCACCCAGAAATATCCAAAAGAATGTCACAGGCTCTTGTTACCTCAAGAGCGAATGTAACGGAAGCAAACATAGGAACCTGGTTCAGTGAAATAAAAGATTACTTCGCGGAAAAAGATCTGTTGAGAGTTTTTGACGATCCCAAAAGGATATTTAATGCAGACGAGACGGCCTTTTTTTTGACCCCAAAAGGCACAAAGGTGCTTGCTGCCAAGGGGGACAGGTCAGTCTATCACCGGACCGGTAATGACGAAAAGGAGTGTGTAACAGTACTTTTGACAGCCAATGCGGCAGGCCAATGTGCCCCGCCAATGGTCCTCTTCAATTATGAAAGAATTCCCTCGAACGTTGTCTCCAACTTCCCTGATGGCTGGGGATTGGGGAAGTCAGAGAATGGGTGGATGACTGGGGAGACCTTTTTCGAATACATCGTTAATGTATTTTATCCATTCCTGAAAAACTCAAACACCGTCTTCCCAGTCATCCTCTTCATCGATGGCCACGCTTCTCATATCACTCTCCATCTTAGTAAGTTTTGTTCAGACCATCAAATAGAACTAGTAGCACTCTATCCAAATGCGACACACGCGATTCAACCTATGGACATTGCCGTATTCCATCCACTAAAATCGGCGTGGAAAAGAAGTGTGAACGAATGGCGAGTAGAAAATGGAGCCAGGAAACGAAAAAAAAGAGGAATTCGCTCCGTTGTTAAAAAATGTTCTCGACAACTCAATCACCACAGATACAGTTCAAAATGGGTTTAAAGCAACGGGGCTGCTTACACTCAACGCTGATGACGTCAGTTTCTTCAAAATAAAAAAGAAGAAAAATGGGACCTCTACGAATGACCTGCAACTGAGACTGACAGCATTAAAAGGACATCTTTCTTTCCTGGAGTCCCGGATTGGGGAAGGAAAATTGAATCTCTTCAAGGCCGAAGTCATCCCACGGAGGGATGAGTCACTCCATGAAATTTGGACGTCCATAATAAATGACATTAAGAAACTACAGGATGAAATCGCTGCCTTGAATTCCCCCGAAGACGACATGTCCAACGCCAACAGTGATATCGTCGACACGCCGCCGCCCACTCCCAACACTGATGTTGTCGACACGTCCACTCCCCTCACTGATCTTGTCAATGCCGAAGAACTTAATCTTCTGGACATCGATCTCTCGATTGGACAAGTTCTTGAACTGGATCTTCCAGTCTCGATATTGGACAAAAGCATTGAATTTCGCCCTGTATCCACATCCACAACGTCAAACAGAAACACCGAACTTGGCATAAATTCTCCATCCACATCAACAACTCAAAATGTGAGTAATTTTCCCCCATCGACGTCACAACCTCGAACAGACTTCGATTCTTCTCCATCAACATCAAAAACCCAACCTACCATCCATTCCTCTACACCCATGAAAAAGGCCCAACATCCAAACATTCATCCTACTTCTACAGCCACTGAAGTTGAACTACACGTTCAACCTTCATCAATATCAATCGCAGCCTATGGAGATGTGCCAGATACTCATGAGACATCGACATGCACTTTACAAGTCGAGGATTCAACTGACCAGCCAAATCTCAATCTCACTGACGACATAGATAGAAATGTACCTCTTTCCTTGCAAGTCACTACCGACAAAACGTCACAGCTAAAACTTTCGGTTCCGTCTCCATTTAAAAAAGCCCTTTTCTGGCCAGATACAAAATTAAACACCAAAAAAAGGCCACCGAAAGAAAAAATCCCTTCAGTCATCACATCAGAAGCATGGAAAAAATATTATATTAAGAAAGAAGATGACAAAAAAGAAATTATCAGGCAGAAAGAACTTCGAAAATTAAAAAGAGAAGAGGCTGCAAAGGCAAAAAAAGAAAAAGCTTCAAAAAAAGTAAGGGAATTCAAAACAAAACGCAAAAGTCGTGAGGAAGATTTGGACGAGTCAGCGAGCTCACCTGAACCTTCACGGACACAACCTGCTCCAGTAACGGACTCTTCTTTGATAAGAGTGGGTCAATGGGTGATAGTACCCTACAAAATTGGTTCAACAGTAAATAAATTTATAGGCCAACTAATGGCAATAAATCCCCAAGAGAATGTGGGAACAATAAAATTTTTGACAAAAAAAGACTGTAAATTTATTTGGCCTGATGTAGATGATATTGATGAGGCAGTGCCCTTGAATGAAATCATGTATGTGCTAACAGAGCCACATTTTGACAGATGGGGTTATTTGTATTTTGCAGAAGATCTTTCTTGCTTAGTCTAAGATCATTTCAAAAGTAAACAGATGACTTGATTGCATGGTTATCAACTCACCAACTCATCACCCACCCCACTTTATTGTAAACTTAAGTTATCAAACTGACTTGAAGACTGAACATTTTTATTTAACTCGGAATTTATTTATATTTTAATGTTTCATGTTTGTTTTCATGTCTGATGCTTGTTTTAAGTTCATGTTTGTTTTCATGTCTGATGCTTGTTTTAATGTTTGATGTCTGTGTTGAGTCTGATGCTTGTTTTAAGTTAATGTTTGGTTTCATGTCTGATGTTTGTTTTAATGTTTGATGTTTGTTCTTTTAATGTTTTATGTTTGTTTGAAAGTTTGATGCTTGGTTTGTTGTTTGAAGTTTGTTTATTTTTATATAGTTAACTTAATGAGTTGTTACCATTTCAAGTTAGCAAATTTTATACTTTTATACTATGTTAAATGTGGGTATTAATTTTATAATAAATTCTCTAATTATGTTGAATATCATCATCTTATTATTTATAAGTATTCCTTTCGTAAGTTTCTTCAAAAGTAAAAAACGTCTTGTTAAGTTTTAAGTACAAAATCAATGGTTTGACCTCATTTTACTTCCTCCATGCACTACTTTCACTGACTCCCAAGTGCCGTGAAAGCTCCTTGGATAGGATAAGGATAATTAGTACAAAACCATAGGTTAGTCATACCCCAATCTCATTTAACTCAACAGAAAGTATTTGGCTTAACTTAGTACTCTAGTGAAGTGCGTTTTAGTAAGCCAAGGATCTTATTTGTGAGTAAGTTTATGGTAAGTCGGTATTTGGTATGTGAAAGTCGGTATTTAGTAGACATATGTCGGTATTATAACTGAAGTACGTGAAAGTCATCAGGGATGAAAATAAGACAACAGCTGTATTTACAATTTTTGTATCACCTGAAAATGTGTATTAATATTTATTTTAACCATTGGCAAAACAAAATATGACACAATATATTAGATTTGGCATAGGTTAATTTTGATACACAAAATCATACATTACAATACTCCTTAAGGTGTCGGTATTTGGGTGTTTTACCTTATGTCTAAGTATCTAGGCCTAGGTATATTCTTAAATAAACCATTAAGCCTAAATTTAAAATTTACAAGAATAGAGAAATTCTTAAAGCTTTGTCATAAAGGAAGTGATATGGGCCCATAATAAATATAACACCAGAGGCGTAGGATGGTTTTTAATTAGAACAATTTTCTTCTCTTTTAAGACAAAAAATCGTAAGACTACTTTATTTCACGAAACATATTACCTAGGCCTACATGATTTTAGTTTGAGTGTCTGTCAAAGTGGGACTATTTAGGTCTATTCCTTAAAACAATAGTTAGTGCATTCTTATTATGGAACACACATAGGCCTTTAGTACTTAGGCTACTCTTCAGTACCTAGGCCTAACTTATTTTATAAGCAAGACAATTTGATTCTTGACAGGTATAAATGTTACAATCCTAATGAAAGCTTTTCATTTTATTCAAAAATTTTGGCAATTAAGTTACGCCTAACTTAATGCCTAAACTAACTATTTAAGTTAATGTGTATTTATTAGTAAAAAGTAAGTTTTTAGAGATTTTGAAAAGGCCTATAAATATTGTAGTTTCTATATTTGACCTAGGAATAAAATATACATCAGTACCAGGCCTACGTCGTGTAAACAATATTTTTAATGACACCGTTACAAAAAGATAAGTGGGCGGGACGTGATTCGAACCAGGGCTGCGTGCGTTGAGAGTGGTGACGCTACCGACTGCGCCACAAACGCTTACGTCTATAACATTCATTCCTACTTAGTGACTTCAGTATTTCCAGTTATACGGCTCTACCCGCGCCGACCTCAGGATTATAGCCGTCACGGCTGTAGCCGTCAAGCACATTCCTTTACGTTTACACCGACTAGAGCAGTCAGTGTTGAAATTATTGAAAGAAGAGGATGAAGAAGAGATATTGTTTGTCATTGTTGGTTTTTTCTTATTCATAATTTAAATTAGACTATATGAAATGATATTACAATATTATAATTACAATCCATAACATTTTTAATTATTTTAAATTAAATTTCTAGGCTAAATTTAAAGTCACATGTTTAACCAAGTGCCATTTCTTTCAAAAGATTTTCAGAATCACAACATTAATCTGATTTTATTTATTTAATTTTTTTAAACAACGAAATAAAAAAATTTAATAATATAACAAATAAAACAAATTTATATTTATGAAATAGGATTGAAAACAGAAGGAGCAGGGAAATAAATAATAGAAACGTAAAATACTGTAATACAGTATCGAAAATTTGAAAGTATACAGGGTGTCTCTGAACTCTCTACCGACCTTTTCAGGTATTATTCCTGGATCAAAGACAAGTCAAAATATCATATTTAAAATGTCCGGAAGTCTTTAGTTACTCACACAGCCGCCATTTTGTTTTTTCACATAATAATTTTTATTTCCGTAACGGATGGTTTTATTCAGTTCATATTTGGTATGTATCTTTATCATATCAATGTACATTTTCAAGAAAAAAGTTAATTTTTTCCACAGTATATTTTCAAAATGGCGGCCATTTAAATTTTTCAAGATGACATATCTCAAAATCGGTAAATTTTATAAAAGTTTTACAAGACACAAAAAAGTTGACAAATTAAATTATCTAACCAATGGTACCAAGTTTGTGAGTATATGACAATAAATATCGGAGTTATTGCGATTTTATCCATGAAAAACATAGATTTTTCTGTTGAAATGGCCTTAAATTTTCATTGATTTTAATGCAAAATCAATGTTTTCCATGGATAAAATTGCAATAACTCCACTATTTGTTGTCATATACTCACAAACTTGGTACCATTGGTTAGATAATTTAATTTGTCAACTTTTTTGGGTCTTATACATTTTTTTTTTTAATTTACCGATTTTGAGATATTTCAGTTTGCAAATTTAAAGTGGCCGCCATTTTGAAAGTAATCAATGTACAGTTAATTTTTTTCTTGAAAATGTAAATTGATATGATAAAGATACATACCAAATATGATCTGAATACAACCATCTGTTACGGAAATAAAAATTATTATGTGAAAAAAAAAAAAATGGCGGCTGTGTGAGTAACTAAAGACTTCAGGACAATTTAAATATGATATTTTGACTTGTCTTTAGTCCAGGAATAATACCTGAAAAGGTCGGTAGAGAGTTCAGAGACATCCTGTATATAATAGGAATATTGAAGTCAGAATTAATAGAAATTTCGCTCCTTTAATTCTACCTTTAAACGTAGTAAAACGCTGAAAAACCTGAAAAAATATGCGAACATTCTAAATTTTATGCAAAAAGTTCTCATTACATGAAATAACCACTATAAATTTCTAAAATCTTTTTTCACTATCTATGTACTTTTGGTATTTGTTCAAAACCATTTAAAAAATACTAAAATAATACATACTATAAATCCAGCGAAGCCAGTACATTTTAAACTAAATTTGAAATAACCGTGAAATGAACCTTCAAAGTGAGAATACCAAGTAGAATCAGCTGATTATGTCTGGGGATTGGCTGATCAGCTGATATACATTGGTGGTCAGCAAGGAATCTAATCTAGGTTCCTTGGTTTTTGCTAAGTTCTAGAGCGCTATCTTTCGTTCAAGGCCATGCAATGCCTATGACGCTTAGTACGATTTTACGCTCTTGCCACCCAACTCATTCAATTCGCCCCAAATGCAACTGCAATAATTCTTTGTGAGGATTTGCCCCCTCTACAAGGGCCATGAGCAGCGCGCGGTCCAGTAGTGTATATCGATAGTTAAAGCTAATTCAAACTACCTGATCAATTTTTTATGCAATTATGTAGGCCTTTATTGTTTAATTCATTATCCCAGACCGCAAGCCGGACAGAAAGGTAAAATCGTTAGTCTGGTAACTATTTGTAACTAATTTTCATTAATCATAATCGTATCTCTTTTAAGTAATACATTTATTATGTACTTATGTACTTATGTACTTATGATTTTTATGTAGGTCCATTGTTTTATAACATATATTAATTTTAAAGGTTATGATGGAGTCCAGAGGCCTGAAGTTGCTCAGGCTGGCCAAAGAAAATGCTAGATTGGCTTATCTAGATATTCCATACTACGAAAGGACTTCTGGAACAGAGCAGTCTCAACAAAAAGTATTGATAGAAGGTAAAAATAAGCAGTTAACATTAATTTTAATTTAATTCTCAATATTTTAAAGTCACGTACTATTGTAAACAGTCATTTAGTAGTTGGCAACCAGTTGTCAATTGCTGTGAAACAATTAATTATAGCAAAAACCTATAGAAAACACATTTTTTCCACTGGAGTTCCGGAGCAGTTTAGGAGTGAACCCATTCGAGTAGAATACATAGGATACAGACCACGACTCCAACGTCGCAATGTGAAGTGCGTTATTATTATTATGGACAATAAATACAATAATACTGAACCAATTTTGGTTTACGAGCACTCACTGCAACCGGGATTTTGTTTTTCACCTATCACGCGATAAATCCTAGTGAATCTCAGTGACGTCATTTAACTGTTTTCTTATGAATTCACCTACATTTTACGGTTGACGTTAACGTTCAAGCGCATCTATTGCTAACCGTAAAAAAACCTTAATCCCGGGAACCTGATCATTTATAAATATACAGTGAATTGTACATATTATTATAGAAATATATGCAGGTTAACAATTAGCAATTACCACCATGGATTGAAGTTTTATATAAAAAAATTAGTAATTTATAATCTCAACCTTACGCAGCTGATATTGCAATAACCGAATTGTATGTCATCATTCACTATTAAATTGTTTGGAAATCTCTTTTAAATTCTTGTAATGTGAAAAAATGACATGTTGGAGTATTCTAGTGTCTTATTGCCTTTGCTTATATAGATTTATAGTTTAATGGTAAAAGGCAAGGGCTTTTCACAGGATCTTAGAACTCTTTTTTATAAATATTTTTATTATAGATTTTAATTTATGAAGTTTTATGTTATTTCATTAAAACTTTACCAGTTACAGTAAAATTTTTTAATATTGTTTTACTTCATTTATTTATATATATTTTCTTTTTCAGAGGGGAAGTCGAAGACGTTTTCATTCTTCGAAGATTTAAAAAAACTTCTAAACAATGAAGTAAGTACAATATAGCATAGAAATCATTACTTTTTTATACAATTTGTATTTGTTTCAAAGAATGTCCAACATATGATCTGTTTAAATAAAATCAGATATTTTAAATATAAGTATAGTATATACGTGTAATGTATAATATGGGGATTTATATACGTATATGAAATTCCCAAACTCCAATGAACCAGTTTTTCAAAATGATCTTGACCAAATTTCACCACAGGTATGGTTAAGATAATCATGGTGACAAAAGTGATGATTTATCAATTTTTTTTTCAGAAATCCACATCTGACTAAATCATAGTTCTAGATGGATACCCAGAAAATAAAGAGCAACGTCAAAAATGCTCTATTCGTAAAAACAGAATTTGCAATGTCCCCCTCGATTCAGAGGAAATGCAAACAGGTGAGAATTTTATTTTTTCCTCAGAAGGGTCCAGTATAAAAAATGCACCTTTTTATAATACATACTAAAGATCTTAAGTTAGAAACTCAACCAAAATGTCATTTAATGTGGACCCAATTAGTTTAAAAATTTCTTTTAACTAAAACATCTGTTATTCCTGATTTGTTCGCATTTGTTTTGACATCAGGAGTCAATGGTTCAGTCTTTCATAAGATTAAAATTGAAACTTCAAAAGCCTGTAGGGCGTAGTCCTGTGGGCCATTGTAAATTTAAATGCGATTATGCTCATCTACAGGACAATATTTTTCTAATGTTATGCGCGGTTTCCTCATACGATAAATTGGTTACTAGAATATAGACGATGTTTGGACCCAAAACCTCAATATTGGTAACCCTTTTCAATAAGAATAATATTAATCTTAGATTAAAAATAAATATTCCATGGTTTGAAAATTGGTGTCAAATTATGAAAATAATTTAATAGACCCTACATTGCTTAATGTGGTAAACCTATTCCATTAGACTATGATATAATATTATCAACTTAACTTTATGAAAATTATATATTTCATTCGCAATAAAATTGTATCATGCTATAATTATCTTTAAAGTAACTATAAAAATCCAGTTATTAAATGTAAGTACATGTATATGAAAAATTAACATACTCGACTGCTATTTGTTTTTTAAGTGTTTGGTAAATCATTTTTAGTATCAAAATTAAAGGCATAAAAAAGACATGATTATACTTTTACATAATGGTACCTATAAAATAAATTAAACATTTAAAATTCAAACTATTGGGAGTTTGTTGTTTCTTATATGGTATTTTACAGATGATATTGAAATTCATTCGAGTGAAAACGCTACCGGTACATTTACGGCTGAGGACATCTTACATGCAGAGTTCATCATTGATGGTTCAGAGGTAATTTTTAGTTTACTGAAATTGATGAGAATTTATTTAGAAAATTTTAAAAGTAAAAAAGAAAAATAAATAAATAAAACACAGTGACAATACAATATTATCTGATAATCATGTTTACTCAAATTATGATCTTCAAAGATCATCAAAGCACTCTCTAGCATTGTTCAACCAAAATTTTGTTCATCAAAAACTTTACTATAGTATACAATTTGTATTTGTTTCAAAGAACTACCAACATATGATCAATCTATATCATACTTAGTCATTTTAAATATAATAGCATGTGGATTTTAAAAACATTGATGAATTTATAAATATTCATAATATTTGAAATTTCCACAATCCGATAAGCCAGAGAATTTAACGAAAGCTAAAGGCTGCACAAAATTTCACCATACTAATCAAACAATGGTTACATTAAAGTGTAATCGTGTTTTAAATTATGTTTATTTATAATAGAGCATTTTTTCAACAGAAAACCTCATCGGATGTGCTGATGGATGGATATCCCCTAACAAGGCCTGAAAAGTCTGCAAAATGCGCCAGGCCATTTTCAAACAGGATGTGTAAAAATGTCCCCTTACTTGAAAACAATGAGGTAATTATGCTAGATACTTTATGTAATTGTATTACTTTTTATCATGTAATTCTAGAAGGTTTTAAAAACTCAATTGTGAGAAGTCAAGATAAATAGTAATTTACAGTATGAGTTAAAAAAAAAATTAAAATGTTGGCATAATAAGTTTTTCTGCGGATTCTCAATTTCTCATAAAAATATTTGTGAGCTATTTATCCAGTGAATTTTATTAAAAATCCATCATAACAATGAAAATAGTTTAATTATGAGATTTTATTATTATTATGGAGCGGTGATTCTAATTGGACATCATATCTTTGTAGTTGAAAGTTAAGTTATAAGATTCTGGAGTACTCAAAACCACCTAATTAAATATGAATAAAAATTAATTTATTAATAGTGTTATTGTGTTAAGAGTCAGTTTTTGCATCCATAGAACCAGGGCAGGCGGAAACCGCATGTAAACATTGTTCACAGAACCCAGATATTATCCACATATCAATTTTAAAAGCATTATTGATTTTTTTTATAATCAAACAACTTATATGTCACAACAGAAAAGGTAATGCAACTACTTGATTTTGTCCCAACTGTAGGAATTGCAACTGGGAGCCCTTAAAATAATTTGACCACTTTATATGTAAAAAATATAAAAATCTAACCATCTAAAAAATTAACAATCGTAGAATTTACATGGTAATTTTTATGATGGTACTTTTTTCAAGTTTTGTTTGTCTATAAGTAACTTTTCCCACAGGAAACCACACCTGAATATATTGTACCGGTTGGATATTCGAGAATTAACTCAGGGAACTTGACGAAAGCTGAAGGCTGTCAAAATTTCACCATACTAATAAATAAATAGTTTTATTCAAATGTTATCGTGATTAAGTGATGTTTGTTTATAATAAATTATCTTTTCAACAGAAAACCTCAACTGAATACATGCTGGACGGATATCAACAAAGTAATAAACAATCTGAAAAATGCTCCACTCTATCGAACAGAATCTGCAATGTCGCATTGGACTCAGAGTCTATGAGACTTGAAGACAATGAGGTAATTATGCTTTATGTGCTTTATGTAATAATTGGATTACTCCGTGTAACTATTGAATAATGATCTAATTATAAGAAATCAAGATACAAAATAATGTACTATATGAGTTTTATTGAAACTAAAAAATGTAATAACTTTCTCTGCGGATTCTCTATTTATCATAAAAATATTCGTAAGCTAATTTTCAAGTGTTTTTTTTTTCAAAAATTCAACATAAAATTTAAAAATATTGTAATTACGAGATTGTATTATTATTATGGAGCGTTAAATCTAAATGGACATCATTAGATGTTTGTAGAAAGTTAAGTGATGACATTCTGGGCTATTAACACAAGTCTTCCATGTTTATTAAGAGTTCTTAATTTATTAAGAGTTCTTAATTTATTAAGAGTGTTATTGTATTATAGTCTGTGATGATGGCTACCATAAAACCAGGGGAGCTAAAACCCCCATTTAAACGTTGTTTTCTATACCCTAGTGATCAACATATCAATAAAAACAGCATTCAATGAGTAATGGGAAAAATTATTGATTTTCTTTCACAATCACAAAACTTATCAAATCAAAATATTCTTTATTCATCGGTATTACATGAATAGTATTAAATGGTATCAAAAAACTTACGAATCCAAATTATGTACTTATAAATTTTTAGTTAATAAAATTATAGTACCTAACAATATATTACAATATCTTCACAGGTCATTGAATGAACGAATGGTTTTATTTATTAAATACATTTTTGTTTGTTATTAAATTTAAAAAAAAAGTTTCCGCTTTTATATTTTCAGATATTTTATTTTAACTTATGAGTCGCAATGGAAAAAGGCAGAAAAAGGTATGGTTCTAACCATATGGATTGCAACTGCATACCCTTAAAATAATTTTACCGCTTTAGATGTGAATAACGCTAAAATCCAAACATCTAAAAAAATAACAATCATTGAAGTTACATGGTGATTTTTATGATAGGTCCTACTACGTTTTCTATTTATTGTTTGTCTATAAATATTTTTTTATCTTTTCAACGGAAAACCTCAACTGAATACATGCTGGACGGATATCAACAAAGTAATAAACAATCTGAAAAATGCTCCACTCTATCGAACAGAATCTGCAATGTCGCATTGGACTCAGAGTCTATGAGACTTGAAGACAATGAGGTAATTATGCTTTATGTAATAATTGGATTACTCCGTGTAACTATTGAATAATGACCTAATTATAAGAAATCAAGATACAAAATAATGTACTATATGAGTTTTATTGAAAATAAAAAATGTAATAACTTTCTCTGCGGATTTTCTATTTATCATAAAAATATTCGTAAGCTAATTTTCAAGTGATTTTTTTTTTTCAAAAATTCAACATAAAATTTAAAAATATTGTAATTACGAGATTGTATTATTATATTATTATGGAGCGTTAAATCTAAATGGACATCATTAGATGTTTGTAGAAAGTTAAGTGATGACATTCTGGGCTATTAACACAAGTCTTCCATGTTTATTAAGAGTTCTTAATTTATTAAGAGTGTTATTGTATTATAGTCTGTGATGATGGCTACCATAAAACCAGGGGAGCTAAAACCCCCATTTAAACGTTGTCTCCATACCCTAGTGATCAACATATCAATAAAACAGCATTCAATGAGTAATGGGAAAAAATATTGATTTTCTTTCACAATCACAAAACTTATCAAATCAAAATATTCTTTATTCATCGGTATTACATGAATAGTATTAAATGGTATCAAAAAACTTACCAATCCAAATTATGTACTTATAAATTTTTACTTAATAAAATTATAGTACCTAACAATATATTACAATATCTTCACAGGTCATTGAATGAACGAATGGTTTTATTTATTAAATGCATTTTTGTTTGTTATTAAATTTAAAAAAAAAGTTTCCGCTTTTATATTTTTAGATATTTTATTTTAACTTATGAGTCGCAATGGAAAAAGGCAGAAAAAGGTATGGTTCTAACCATACGGATTGCAACTGCATACCCTTAAAATAATTTTACCGCTTTAGATGTAAATAACGCTAAAATCCAAACATCTAAAAAAATAACAATCATTGAAGTTACATGGTGATTTTTATGATAGGTCCTACTACGTTTTTCCATTTATTGTTTGTCTATAAATATTTTTTTTTTCACAGAAAACCACACTCGAATATAATCCACTGGATTCAAGAATTAATCAAGAGGCTGAACCATCCTCTACTAACAATGTCCCCTTGAATTCGGCTATGAAATCAAGTAAGAATTTTGTTTCTTTTTTCAGAGTCCAATTTTGCGAAAATTCCCAATTTTCATACACATTCCATTGGAAAAATAATGATATGTTTAAAATAATTTTTATATTTTATTTTTGAACTAATTATATTCTATGGGCAAGTTACAAATCAAAATAGGCCTACATCAATAGTCGGCACATTTTAATTTTCTCCATAAACCCCTTAATGGTGAATATGTAGGTTTAAGATCTTATAGATGATGTAGGCAAATATCAGTTGAACTCTAGCGACTGATTGTACATACCACATTTTACCTAGTTATATAAAAAATACCCCCGTCGCAGCAGACCTGCGTACTCAGCGAATTTCCAATGGAATTATTGTATATTTTCTTTTTCTCCATAAAACCCATGGGGATGAGAGTATGTAGGTTTGCCGCCATATGGGTTTAGTTGGTAAATATAAGTTAAACCCTACCTAGTGATTGTACATACCAAATTTTATAAGGTTATGTTGTTTTTTATTTTCCCCATAAACCCCATAGGGGTGAGTACGTAGGTTTGCCACCATATGGGTTTTCTAAGCAAATATAAGTTAAACGCTTCCGAATGAATGTACTTACCAAAGTTTATCAAGATATGTCAATAAATAAGCAAGATAGAAGGTTTTGTTGATTTCCCTTAAGAATAACATGGAAAACAGTTTTTGGATTTTCTCTATAACCATTTAAGCTAGGTAAAAAATTCAAAATACTAGATTGTTTGTATTTTTAAGCTCTTTTATAAGGTTTCAGTTAAAATTTTTGAATTTTATAAATAAAAGTAAAAAAAGCCAAAAACCCATTTTTAACCCTTTTATAACCCCATAAAACCCCGTTCCCATGGTCCGATCATTCTGGTTTGCGAACTCAACCTAGTAGATGCTGGCTTACATCCCTGTACCAAATTTCATCAAAATCGGAGGTTCCGTTCAAAAGTTATCGTGTTCACGGACATATATATATATATATATATATATATATATATATATATATATATATATATATATATATATATGAACTTTAGTGACCCAAAATTCATAACCCAGTATTACCCGGGCCTTCACAAGTTAAATAGAATTTTAAAATTATCCTTCCCCATTCTCCAGAACTCCCCAGATACTCAAAATTTATTTTCAAAAATCCCTAAAGTTATCTTCAAAATAGCGTATTCCCTATAGGGAAATTCGCTAAAACCCCCCAATCTAGAAAATATCTTGTCTAAACCCAAATTTAATGAATGTAATGAGGAAAAACGAGAAGATGATCCCGACAGAACAAAAATGAATACATGTCAACCTTGCCAAAAACCTAGATGCGGTACATGTAAAATGATGCTCGACTCTGATTCATTCAAAAGCAGTGAAACTGGAAAGACCTATCCCATCAAGGGCAATATAGACTGTAACAAAAGTAATGTTATTTACCAGCTAACATGCAAGCACTGCACTAAAGAATATATCGGGCCACCAGACCATCACGCCACTCAGAGTCCGCATGACAAACCATAGATTTGATGTTGCTCATGAAAATAAAATCAGACCAATCTCAGCACATGCTGTAGAGCATAAAAAAGTAAACTTTGATGAATTTTATACTCTAAAAGGCATCTACCACGTCAAGCCTGATCCTGACAAGAACACCAACATTCATCACTTAAGAAATGTGGAGATAGCACATCAACTCATTTTAAAATCTAGGCAACCAGACGGCTTGAACATTCGGTGATTTCTTTTAACAACTTGTTCTCTTTACCTTCATTTGTATAATTTCTAAATCATCTGTTTTCTTATGTTTACCAACATTAGTTTGTTTTGTTTGTCTTAACCATTTATTACCAGCATAAGTTTTGATAACGATGTAATTATTCGAAATATAAACTTTTATAGCTGGTAAATGTTTTCTCTTGTTTGATTATGTTGAATATAATATATACATATATATATATATATATATATATATATATATATATATATATATATATATATATATATCAATTTGAACGAACGGTGTTTTTGGTTTCTAGGGACCTCAAAACAAAAAAAGTATCATGGTCCCGGGCTTAGGTCTTACCGTGACTACTACCGTAATAGCGTATTCCCTATAGGGAAATTCGCTAAAAAGGGAGATACCATTTATGGTTTTGTTGATTTCCAATCAGATTCATAAGGGAAACATATATTTTGCGAGATAACTTGGACAAACACAAAGAAATTAAGTTCCTATAAACATATGTCCAAAAAGCTTTGTTAAGCCGCTAGCCACCGTTTTGTTTTTTTTACACTAAATAATTTTTATTTCTATAGCGAAGCATTGTATTAGGTTCATATTTGGCATGAACCTCTATCACACTAATGTCCATTTTAAAAAGTACTTTTTTTCTATGTGTATTTTCAAAATGGTGGCCATTTTAAATATTTAAATTCAAATTTCTCAAAACGCAAACTTTATCAACCTTTTACAACAGAAAAAAGTTGACAAGTTAAAATATTTAAACAATGGAACTAAGTTTGCAAAGATCCAACAAAAAAAACCAAGTTATTGAGATTTTTGTATGAAAATAACCTAAATTTGCATTACTTATAATGCAAAATCAATGTATTTCTGCATCGAAATTCTCAATAACTCCGTTATTTGTTTTTGGATCTTTACAAACTTGGTATCATTGTTTAAATAATTTGACTTGTCAACTTTTTTCTCTCGTAAAATGTTGATAAAGTTTGTGTTTTGAGAAATTTGAGTTTAAATATTAAAAATGACACTAATAAAACAGTGTCTTTGACAATGTGATATGTTTCTTAGGAAGTCAAGAGGCTATCAGCTCAACGCTACCTATAGGACAAGGACCCACAATCTCTACGGTCCCTGCAGAACAAGAATCCGCAATGTCTGTTGCCCTTGCCGGTCCAACCCAATTTCTTACAAATTTTGATCTACCTTCATATGAATATTCATTTCCAATTGAATATTACAACGGAATTGCATCAGCTATGGTTGAAGAGTATGATTGTAATATAAGTGATAACACCTACCTACCGGGATCTACAGATCAAAGTTCCCTTGAAAATAGTTCAAATGGGGCGGCTAGCCAATATCACACGGCTCAGATGGACAGTGTACTTGATGACGATACATCGTCTGAAAACAGTTCCGAAGACGAAGAGCCATTTATGTTTCACGACGTGTCAACAACTGAACCGTCAACATCATCTCTTTTCATGGCAGAAAATGTGATACCAAGAGTCTCAAACAAAAACAACAATTTGGTTGATGACAAAAAACACGCATGCTTGTACTGCAAAAAGCTAGTAATCAAGCTGCCAAAGCATCTAGAGCGAGTTCACCCTGACAAACATGAAGTTGCAGAGATTTTGTCTTTACCAAAAGGGGGAAAATACCGAGCAGAAAAATTGAAACAGCTGCGTAACAAGGGGAACTATGCTCATAATATGCAAGTACTGAAATAAAAACGTGGCGTACTAATTGTTGTCAGAAGGACAAAAAAGGAGACAAGACACACGGAATATTTACCATGTCAGTACTGTAAAGGGTTCTTCTATAAAAAAAAATTATGGAGACATACAAAGTCCTGCCCTGACAATAATGACATAATGGAACCTTCGAGTAGTAGAAACATAATCGCAAGCGCATTTTTGAGTACCCCTATCTATTTGGGCGCCTCACAGTTGTTTCATGACAAATTATTAAGTAATATGCTCGAGGGACCTGAAAAAGCAGTTATCAGGAATGATCCAACTTTATGCGTCCTTGGATCAAAAGAAATAGAAAAACATAGATATTTGCCACAGCTAAAGAATCAAATCAGTTTTAAATTAAGACTCTTAGCACGCCTTGTGTTGGAATTGAAACTAATAAACTCCAACATAACCACAATTGCACACTGTGTTCTAAAAGAAAACTTCAATTTAGTAGCGTCAGCCGTAGCAAAGATAACGATAGAAAAGGGGAAACCTTCATTAGGAAAGAAGATTGGCCACGGTCTCAAGAAGTGTGCAACAATAGTCAAGAATAAAGCTATTTTAGAAGAAAATAACACTTTGAGAAGGAGTGTAGAAGACTTTCTGATCTTGTATGATGAAGAGTGGAAGGACAAGATATCCATTCCGGGCACTGACCTCCTACACAGAAGACGATATGATAAGCCTGTCGAAATGCCACTGCCTGATGATATAATCAAATTAAATAAGTATATTTTAAATAAGGAAAAGCATTTCATCAATTCCAATTTTAAGGATGCTGCTTACACCGATGTGGCAAAAGTCGTATTGGCACACATAATCGTTTTCAACAGAAGACGGGCAGGGGAAGTGTCATTAATGGAGGTGGAATCGTTTAAAAAAAGATCAACTTCCACAAAACCCACTGGTGAAATAAGTCTTGTGTTATCTCAAAATGAAAAACACAATTTCGAAAAACTTGAAATAGTATATCTAGAGGTAAAATGGGTTCGAAGGTGGATTGTATACTAACACCAAACATGGTAAAGTGTATGGAGTATTTACTAAAAAATCGTACAAGTAATGGGATTCGCAAAGACAACATCTACATGTTTTGTCTTCCAGGTTCGAAGGAGTGCATGCGAGGCCACGATGCACTAAAAGAGATGGCACAAAACTGTGGTGCGTCAGAGCCAATCTATTTAAAGTCAACAAAACTTAGAAGACACGTTAGTACCGTTTCCCAATTACTTAACTTAAACGACAACGATTTCAATGCACTCTGCAAACATATGGGTCACAACCCCTCAGTCCATAGAGAATACTACCAAATGAATGGAGAGACCGTGCTTAAAACGCAAATAAGTAAAATTCTTCTAGCATTAGAAGAGGGGAGTGTTGCTAAACACAAGGGTAAAAAACTCTGTGAAATTGAGGTGAATGTGGGTGATAATGTAGTGGAAAATTACCAAAGTGTTGATAGCGAGGCCAATGTGGTAGCAGATACAATGGGAATCGATGATGAACTTGAATCCATCTCAGACTCTTCCGATAGCGATGATATAACAAATATTCCAGAAAAGAAGAACAGACAAAAAACCAAACGAATGGCATGGTCTAAAGAAGAAATACAAATTCTAAACGAATTCTTTGCAGAAGAAATTTTAATAGGCAAAAGACCGCCTACAAAGAAAAGATGCGAGGAATGTTTATGTGCACATCCTTCTCTTAGGAATGGGAGGAACTACTTAAAAATAAAGTGGCGAGTACACTCCATCATCCAGGAGAACAACAAGAATAAAAATAAAAAATAGTGATTATAACATTATCACTTTGTTATTTAAAAGGTTTTGTTTTAGCGAGGGTAGGAGGTCGGATAAAGATTATTAAACTGTTTTCCTGATGTACAAATAGGCTTAAAGCAAACAAGAATATCTATCTGTTTATTCTTTTAGTAAAAGTTGCAAGTTAAAAAACACATTTAGATAAATAATTGTTCTTCAATCGTTACTACTTATTATTTTTAACTCTTGGTCATAATAAAATAATGCGTAATAATTGGTGCGTAGTTTTAAAATAAAAACAATCATTTTTATTGAAACAATATTGTTATTTAATGATGTTTAAATATACCAAACAGGCTACCTTTCAATGTGTTCATTGAATTAACGATTTTCTCTTTTAAACATTTCATTCTATTCAGAGTATTATAAATGTAATTAATTATTATAACCGATAACTGCAGATGTTATAATAATCATTACTATAGTGTTTGTTAAAATTCAGGAAATAAATGTTTTCTTTACAAAATGCTATTATTATTGTGGACCTAGAGTTTGACTTTAACTCAGAACATTACTGGAATATAAAGTACAACAAATCTGCCTGAAAGTGAGCATATAACCACGTCAAAAGTTTTTAGGTACCATAAACATAAAGGTTTGTAAGTTCAAACTTATTCATCATAGAGCATATGCGCTGAAATAATTGGGAACCTAAAATAAAGTTAATACAAAACAATTTCTATGAATATAAATTGGCTCTTACAAGTAACCAGGTAGAGAAAACTTGCCTGTTAAACACCATTGTGCGGGGAAGAAAATTATGTATATGTATATAATATGATAACATATTCTATATAAAAGAAAAATACGATCTAGAAAATATAAACATTATTGGAATACTAATTGGAGCAAGAGGAACTATACCAAAATCATTTGTGACCTTTTGCAAACAATTCGGACTCTCAACCAAAATTATTTCCCAAATTTCAAGTAGTGTTTTAAAAGATTCAATCAAAATTGTGAGACACCATCTATATTCAAATGTTTAGTGTTTAGGATACATTAAGTTCTAAAATATCTAAATTTTTCAAGCTTTGTAAACTTTAAGAAAATTGTATAGTATTCTTTGTTTTAATGGCAACCCTAAATGTAGGGAAGTGTTGTTCTATATTGAATAAAGATATACATGTTTATATAGAATACTGCGATCAGGGCATTAATATTGAAGCTCTTTAATCTTCAATACTTTTTGACTTGAAAAAAAGGTTGATAATAGTTATTTTTTTAGTGAGTCGGGTGAAAAGAAAAATTTGAACTGTTATAAAAATCTTTAAAAATCCTTTTTTTGCAATACACTAGATCCATTAAAACCATTGCATAGTCTATATTCAAATTCATCGGCAATTCGGTCTCAAACTCTCTCCTCTGCTTATACTGTTCAGTAATCTTGCGTTTACGTTAATACTGCTTTGCAGAGAAGAAGTCCATGACATAAATTATTTTTTCTTCGGGATGGTAAATAATGAGGCATACACGCCTTACTGAAAATGTGGAATAGGCTACTAAACTTCAGTGATTTAATGGTTTGAATAGCTGGCTAAATTTGGATGTGGTCCGAGGGTCAGCCTTAAGCCTCTGGCTCAATTAGGATGTTTTTGGAATGCGGAGGAGGTAGACTGACTCAATTTGCCAGAGCCCGTTTGGCTACCTAAATTATTAAATCTTTATTCACTCGGTCTCGATGAAGCCCTTCTCTCTTGGTCCCGCTAAAGCCCTTCTCTTTCGGTCCTGCTAAAGCCCTTCTCTCTCGGTCCCGCTAAGGACCTTCTCTCTCGGTCCTGCTAAAGCCCTTCTCTCTCGGTCCCGCTAAGGACCTTCTCTCTTTTGGATCCCGATAAGGCACATCTCTCTCGATCCTCGTAAAGCACCGCGAAGCCATTATTTAGTATCCAAAAACTTGGAGAGAGAAAACTAGATTTGAAATCAGGAATTTTTTCTTAACAAGAAGGTGTTTTTATTTTTTGTCTACCACCCCCAGGAACCGAGATCCGGTAAAGCACCCTAGGGCCAGTCTGAAAACCTGGTCCCGCTAAAGCACCCCCCGCTAGACAGAGAGAGAGAGAGAGAGAGAGAGAGAGAGAGAGAGAGAGAGAGAGAGAGAGAGAGAGAGAGGGAGAGAGAGAGAGAGAGAGAAAATTTATGTTTAATATTTTTTATAAATTTTTGTAAAAACTATAATAAATTGATGTTATTAAAAGAGAAAAAGTTTAAAAATTTGAATTTACTATGAAATTTTTTTCATGTTCTTAATAATTAAATAATTAGTAGTGCAAAAGTAGGGGAGCTGGGCCAGTTCAAGGTCACCCGAGCGATGACGTCATCGAGGTCAATGACCCCACCGATGACGTCATCGATGACGCAATCGATGACGTCATCACCAATGACGTCACTTCCATGACGTCACACCCATGACGTCACAGAAATGACGTGCTGATGACGTCATCACCCCTTACGTCACCAAGATGACGTCATCGATGTCACAAAGGTCAAGGTCACGCTGAAACCTAAAAGTTTTTGGCACTTTTGCTGTTTCTCGCACTACGCTCCGAGTTTTAGTCAAAGACCCCGTGACCTTGAAGACTTGGAGCGAAATTAGATGAGAAACAGCAAAAGTGCTATGAAATCCCAAAGTTTGCAACGTGACTCTGCCTAAACCGTCATGTGACACCGCTCGGGTGACCTTGAACAGACCCAGCCCCCCTACTTTAACCACTACTGCAACCGCGATGTGCACCCTACGACAGACACCGAGCGACTGACTGTCCGGCTCCGCGCACTCTAGGTATATGGGAAGTGGTGGGGGAATCGCGATGACCCTGGGAAAGTTAAAAATGCCAAGTCAGGTAGCACTGTTTCGGTGCTACCTTAAATTTACATGTTAAAGTGTGATGACCTTGAGGTTGACTGTAAACTTGGGACTTAGGATTGTTTTTAAAGATGTATCTAAAGAATCTTCAGATTTTCTAGGTATATCAGCTCATGAGACTAAGACTCTAAACTGTCAGGAATGGGAGTAACTAACTGAACTTTGCAAGGAAAAGTCATTTCATCCAATATTCTAACCAAATCTTCATCAGTAAAACTTACATTAGTCTGTTTGGTATAAAACTTAGGGTGTCCGCGCAACAGTTTTCGCCACTTAGCTAGAGTTGAAACCCGCTTGACTTTGAGTGGTTGACAGTGAGCAACTAATAAAGACTTAACACGGCTAAGTTTCTTACCCAAAGTGTCCCGCGACATGGCTTCCCTTCACAAAAGTTTGCACAATACTAAGAGACTGTTGGTAGCGCATGAGCCAAGGGAAAAGTGGTGGGGGAAACAGCTGGAGTGGGGGAAGGTCACAGTGGTGGGGGAAGGTGAGGTTGTACGCTGTGGTATCGCATCACTTCACCATGAGCTGTCCTACAGTTAATACACTGTTCTCTCGGCCCGAGTTGGCACTAGAAGAAACCTTACTATACAGCTTAGGATGTGAGGGGCAAGGAAGAAAAGTTAAAGTGGAAGTTATGTTAAACTCTAAGGTGAAGAGCCGTCTAACTAAAGTAATTGTATCCCTGCAATCCCCAATAACGTTAGAGAAATACCATTTTATAAAGCGACATCTCACTCTTAGGCAAAATGAATTGGAAATGGAAAAGATCACAGTACAATTAATCTAACCTAAAATTTGGACTGGACACTCATGGCGATACTACGTGGCGTGCAAACGCCACCCTAAACATTACAAGTTAGGTTATTGACCGCCTCTGGTACGATAACCGACGTGCTAGAGTTAAAGTGTGATGACCTTGAGTCAAAACACTGAAAAACTATAAGTCGATATCGTCCCAGAGTTAAAGTGTAGTGACCTAGATTCAAAACTTGTAAAAATACTTACATATAGAGAGTTAGAGAACAGCGAGACGCACCGCATGGAAGCCGGAGACATACTGGCGGAGCGGTGTTGTGCAGCCTAGGGACTCAGTTGTGGTGGGGGTATAGGCAACACTTAGAGTAGAAGTGTTGTGGGTGACCTTGACTCACTTGACCCCCCCCCCCCCGTCTCCATTTTTTGGGGGGCGGAACCCCCCCCGCTTAGGCCCCCGCCCCCGCCCCCGCCCATGCCGGGGGCGACCGGTGGGGATATAAGGCGGCCCGGCCACAGGCCACAGCCGCCTCGCAGTCCGCTCCCGAGCGTTGAACGTGAACGATCGGGACGGACCGCCATGTGGCATCACTAAACATTGAAAGGCGCCTTCACTGTTTAGCGAAGTCTAATGTAACTTTAAGACTTGTATTATTTTTAAGATATTGCGCTTGCGTTCTGGTGTTGGGAATAGTTTTATACTTGAGTGTTTTTACTTGTACCCTATGTATCGTATGTGTTATATCTTTATGTCATATGTGTTTAATGTGTATAAGCTTGTTCCAGCATTTACCATGTTGAGCTCAACTTATTCCGTAAGTGTGTTATACTACAGAATGTTATTACAGAATAAGCACTCCCCCTTGAGCTTTTTCACAGCTCAAATTAAATTTTAAAGTGAGGGAACGGGAGTAGGCCCCCGTGTAAAATCATTTTATACCAACGCTAGCATGGGTCCTCTCAGGCATGCGATTATGCGGCTGGGTTGGGAACCGGTCCGTTTGTACGCTGGCATGAGGGTAATTGAGTCGGCGGCCTCTGCACTCGGACCGAGGACGTAAGCCACTAGAGCTGTCCTCAACCTCTCTCAAAATTATGTAAATGAAACTTTGTTAGCTATTTGAGTTTTTGTCCCCAAACTTATTCTGTAATAATTCTTTATGTGTTTATTTATTAACTTATTCTATGTGTTATATTTATTTAATGTGTATACGCTTGTTTTAGCACTCCCCCTTGAGCTTTTTCACAGCTCAAATTAAATTTTAAAGACAGGGAACGGGAGTAGGCCCCCGTGTAAAATCATTTTATACCAACGCTAGCATGGGTCCTCTCAGGCATGCGATTATGCGGCTGGGTTGGGAACCGGTCCGTTTGTACGCTGGCATGAGGGTAATTGAGTCGGCGGCCGCTGCACTCGGACCGAGGACGTAAGCCACTAGGGCTGTCCTCAACCTCTGTTTCCCTTCTGGAAACTCAAAATTATGTAAATGAAACTTTGTTAGCTATTTGTGTTTGTTGTCCCCAAGGCCCCCGAACATTCGTGGTTCGCCATGGATGTACGGGGGCCGAAATTTTTTAATGTTCGTGTGTCCTTGACCTAGTAAGGACTTGTACAAATTTACTGCATTGCTAAACTTAATAATAAAGACAGGGAACGGGAGTAGGCCCCCGTGTAAAATCATTTTATACCAACGCTAGCATGGGTCCTCTCAGGCATGCGATTATGCGGCTGGGTTGGGAACCGGTCCGTTTGTACGCTGGCATGAGGGTAATTGAGTCGGCGGCCTCTGCACTCGGACCGAGGACATAAGCCACTAGGGCTGTCCTCAACCTCTGTTTCCCTTCTGGAAACTCAAAATTATGTAAATGAAACTTTGTTAGCTATTTGTGTTTGTTGTCCCCAAGGCCCCCGAACATTCGTGGTTCGCCATGGATGTACGGGGGCCGAAATTTTTTAATGTTCGTGTGTCCTTGACCTAGTAAGGACTTGTACAAATTTACTGCATTGCTAAACTTAATAATAAAGACAGGGAACGGGAGTAGGCCCCCGTGTAAAATCATTTTATACCAACGCTAGCATGGGTCCTCTCAGGCATGCGATTATGCGGCTGGGTTGGGAACCGGTCCGTTTGTACGCTGGCATGAGGGTAATTGAGTCGGCGGCCTCTGCACTCGGACCGAGGACGTAAAGCCACTAGGGTTGTCCTCAACCTCTCTCAAAATTATGTAAATGAATCTTTGTTAGCTATTGAAAAAGTTATTTGTTAGCAATGCAGTAAATGCTTAAAAGTCTTGCGTGGTGAAGGTCAGACAACATTGGAATGTTTGCTGTTGTCATAGTTGGGTCTCTTCGGAGGCTACAGCGATGACAACCTAAATGCCCCAGGTGGGGCTTTATTTTTTTAAAGTTTTTCCTTGACCTTGACCTAAATACAATACTTTTCTAAATTCTTAACGGTTAGGTATTACTAACATACAAGTCTGCTGTTGTCCATAGTTGGGTCTCTTCGGAGGCTACAGAGATGGCAACCCAAATGCCCCAGGTGGGGCTTTATTTTTTTAAAGTTTTTCCGTGACCTTGACCTAAATATAGTAAATACTACCCTTGCATCCCCCCCACCCCCCCCCGCCCCCGCCCCTGCGCCCCCGCCCCCCCCCGCCCCCGCCCCCGTCCCCACCCCTCTGGACTTAATATTTTCGTAGATGTAAATGAAGTACCTCCAGGTTTGGGCCAACACTTAGAAAACTTTACTGTTGGTATATTGGTATAGCAGTTCGATGGTTCGCTAGAGTTAAAGTCCGCTGACCTAGAAGTTGAAGTAGAGGGTGACCTTGGACTGAGACAAGAAGTGATCGTGTGGGTACGAATAAAACCCGCAATGGTTGCAGTACAGACTGCATTTCTTATTAAAACCATCACAGGTTGTAAAAAACATGATTATTTCGTGACACTATTCATAATACTACATGTTTTATGAATATTATAGTGCAGTCAGTATTCCAGAAACCATTTATGAAATAAATTGTGTTTAAAACCTGATCTTTTAACAATTTATTGAATATAAACCTTATTTATCTAACTTAACGCTTGTTGATATATTTATTTAAAGTGTTTGTTTAAATCTATCTTAATCCAACGTTTTCCAACGGTGACCTTGACCTATAGTCTACTTTTCCCCCACCCCTCCATTGCCGTTATAAAAGGGCGCGGCCAAGTGTGCCGCTCATTATTGCGTGGACATTCACCGAGTGCACACTCAAAGCCAAACTGTAAAAATGGCCCTTTGCGATATTTGTGGTGAGTTTTTCCAAGACGAAGATATCTTTGTTTTACACCGAGAATTGCATCATGAAGAGGACAGAAAAGAAGAGATTGTAGTAAGTGAAGAAGACTTGGATGCGATTGATCGGTTTTTGGAAAACCACCAGAAGCAGATGGACGACTGGGATAGCTATCTACAGTTACACCGAGAATTGCATCATGAAGAGGACAGAAAAGAAGAGATTATAGTAAGTGAAGAAGACTTGGATGCGATTGATCGGTTTTTGGAAAACCCTCAGAAGCAGATGGACGACTGGGCTAGCTATCTACAGTTAATGCAAAGAAGAAGACCAAGTGTTATTCAATTTGCCGGAGCTGGACCATCTACAGCTGGAGGATTTATTCAAGAAGAGGAAATGGAAGAAGAAGAAGATACGGAAGAAGAAGTGGAAGATGTAAGACAACTGCGTACCCAAGAAGAGGATATGGAAGAAGAGGATACAGAAGAAGTGGAAGATATAAGACAACTGCGCACCACAGCCTTGCCAGGACCAGTTGTAACTCATTTCAAAATTAATGACGTGCAATTAGAATTGGAAGATTTTATAACACAAGCTAAAAAACTAGTTGTAAAAACATTGACGGAAGAATTGGCAAGATTGAACTTTATTAAATTTGGATTGGTGTTGGAGGCTATGTTTACTAATACCGATGGTGAAAACTCACCAAGAGCATTCATTGCTAAAAACCGAACCCTTACAACCACATCTGATATCAACGAAATTTTAGAAGAATGTTTGGTTGAACTGCTAGTGAAACTTCAAGAACATGAAGGAAGAGGATCCGGCTGGACGCTATCATCAATTGAAGGTATGGATGTGAGGGTTCACAAGCATGGATATGGTATGAGAGGAAGCAGCTTTATCCCTCTACCAAAGGTGATCCAAAATACTAAATCATGTATTAATGTGAAAAATGAGGATAATGAATGTTTCCGGTGTGCAATGTTAGCAAAATATGTGGAAGACCATCCCTGTAGACCTAGCATAGCATACGAAGCTGTTCAACACCGAATCAGATCACAGTGGAGGTCAACAATCACCACAGTATTTGTCAAATTTACCATTGTCATCCATATATCCTACGGACGAGATGGAAAGGGAAGAAAAGGACCATGGGGTTTAGAGTTTCTTATTTTTTTTAAAACCCAATTTGGATGACCTTGAGATTTCCTCCACCACTAAAATCAATCCTAAGTCCCAAGTTCACAGTCAACCTCAAGGTCATCACACCTTAACATGTACATTTCAGGTAGCACCAAAACGGTGCCACCTGGCTTGCCATTTTCAAGTTCCTCAGGGTAACACTTTAACTCTGGGACGATATCGAATTGTCTTACAAAGAAAACTTTAACTCTTATGCTCAAGGTCGCCACACTTTAACTCTGGGACAACATCGAATTGTCGTACCAAGACAACTTTAACTCTGAAGAGTAGAGTAGTCCATCTACTCTTTGACTTTTTTTAAACTCCGTTTGTATGACCTTGAGATTTCCCCCACCACTTCCCATATGCCTAGAGTACGCAAGGTCTGAGAGTCAGTCGCTCGCCGACTGTCATGGGTGCGCATCTGTATCATGCACTCCGCTGTGCGGTTTTGAATTAAAGTTTTCATTTTAACCAGTTCAAGGTCAACACACTTAAACTATGGAAACAACATCAAATTGTTGTACAAAGAGTAATTTTTCTAAGTGTTGGCTCAAACCTGGAGGTACTTTGGATAAATCTTTGAAACAGTCTCAAGGTCATCACAGTTTAACTCCAACTAATAAACATGTACAATTAAGGTAGCACCAAAACGGTGCTCCCTTGCTTGAGATTTAAAAGTTTCCCAAGGTCATCGCAGTTCCCCCCACCACTTCCAATATACCTAGAGTGTGCGGGGCCTGACAGTCAGTCGCTCGGTGACTGTCGTAGGGTGCACATCGCGGTTGCTACTCCAATTCCTGACAATTCGGGGTAGTTCAAAATCACTACACTTAAAGTCTGGCAAATACACATTAAACAGTTGTACTAAGAGTAAATTTTTCTAAGTGTTGATTCAAATCTGAAGATTCTTTAGATACATCTTTAAAAACAATCCTAAGTCCCAAGTTTACAGTCAACCTCAAGGTCATCACACTTTAACATGTAAATTTAAGGTAGCACCGAAACAGTGCTACCTGACTTGGCATTTTTAACTTTCCCAGGGTCATCGCAATTCCCCCACCACTTCCCATATACCTAGAGTGCGCAGAGCCGGACAGTCAGTCGCTCGGTGTCTGTCGTAGGGTGCACATCGCGGTTGTAGTAATGGTTAAAGTAGGGGGACTTGGTCTGTTCAAGGTCACCCGAGCGGTGTCACATGACGGTTTAGGCAGAGTCACATTGCAAACTTCAAGTTTCCTCAGCACTTTTGCTGTTTCTCATCGCAAATTCGCTCCAAGTCGTCAAGGTCATGGTCACTGTGACTGAAACTCGGAGCGTAGTGTGAGAAACAGCAAAAGTGCCAAAAAAATTTTAGGTTTCAGCGTGACCTTGACCTTTGTGACATCGATGACGTCATCTTGGTGACGTAAGGGGTGATGACGTCATCAGCACGTCATTTCTGTGACGTCATGGGTGTGACGTCATGGAAGTGACGTCATTGGTGATGACGTCATCGATTGCGTCATCGATGACGTCATCGGTGAGGTCATTGACCTCGATGACGTTATCGCTCGGGTGACCTTGAACTGGCCCAGCTCCCCTACTTTTGCACTACTATAATTGATTTTTAATACTTTTGTGTTAGTGTTGCAGGGTTTTCTTGTGCCCATTGTAATAAACGATTTGTGAGGAAAGAAAAGTTGAGAGTGCATTTGAACTACCAATGTCCTGTTCTGCGAGCGGGCAAGCGCAACACTACTTCCAGGCGTGACCAGGACCCTGACCCGGCTCTTACCCCTGCAGGACCCGCCACCACTGCTGAACCCGTTGCTGTGAATGACCCGTCCTTCGATGAGGTGGAAACTGCTTTTGCCTGCCGCCTACGTACTTTCCGGCTGAAAGAGGACCTCCTGAGTAAGAGCACAACTATCCATTTATTTTTGGCTTTTGTCTTGGATCATGTTTCCCGTTGTTGATGACCATGTTTGAAATTTATGACTGCATCAAAGTAAATGTTGTCATTGAACGTGAATTCAGTAACATCAATGGTGAAATTTGTGAAAAGGACTTCAAGACTATGAACCATCCCATCTACCGCTCTACAGATTTGAAAGAATTTTGTTCTGAGATGTTCAGCAAGATATTAAATGAAAAGGAAAACTGTGAAATGAAAGGTTCAGGATGGGCATTTGTTAAGCCAACCAAACTAGAAGTTAGGATTAATAGATTTACTCCTCTTAAAGGAGAATCATATTTTTTTGCTCTAACATTTGAAAGGTGTTGTCAATATTAAGGACCAGGATGAATTTTGTTTTAAGTATAGTATTTTGTAAATACTGATGCAACTTTGGGAGAGGGAATAACGAGACGACTATTACAGGAAACTTCATTTATTGAGTCACAAGATGTAACAGGTCAATCTAATCTATTCTCCCAACAACTATCAAAACAAAACCTTTCTATCAACAAAAACTGTTGCTAGGCAACGTAACATGTGTTCCCACAGGAGCCCCCCCACGGAGACAGGAAGTCAGAGGGTTTTAAATTTGACGACGCGACCTGAGCGCGTCTTGTACGGTGTTTCTTCTTTATTGGAGGGTGGCACTTGACACGGAATGATTGGTTGATCCGGAGTCGAAGGTTTCAAAATTTTGGCAGACATGTCATTTTCCATCAGGGTATAGGCCGGTTTGACCCTGTCCAAACTCACTCGTACTTTCACTCCTCGTTGGCCAGGATGGCCATAGTCTTGCCATCTCGTTGGACAACGGGGTAGGGTCCCATGTACGGCGGCTGGAGAGAACGTCTCACGGTGTCGTCCCGCAGGAATATGTGGGTACACTTGTCAAGGTTATTGTGTACGAAATACTTCGTCCGGGGTGTATGTTGTACTTCAGGGCCTGCACCCCTAGAACTGGGAAGTTCACTACCCAATCCCAGCTCAAAGTACCGAGTTGGGTAATGGGCGTGCTTCGGCTGTTCCGAGCCCTGGCGGAGGTGGCCTTGTGTCACTCGCGCGCTTACTGGGTGTCTCTCTCCAGCCTCCCCCCAAAAGGGAGGGAATGAGTCAGGATGTCGGGGATCTGGGGCTTCCGTGCCTTCGAGTACGGTTGCAGTGCAGCCGGCGCCTTTGGCGTGCGGGTTTCCAGTGACCTAGTTATTCCGCTTGGGAACCACCCATGACCCAAGTAAAACCTAAAATGGGGACCTCGGGATCCGGTTCAAGCCCCTGGCTTCGGCCAGTCCGGATATTGGGTTGGACTCGAGGGGGCAGAGGTTGTCGATATGCTCGGCACACAGCTTTGTCTGTGGGGGGCCCTCCAGCCTCATCTGGGGGCGTTGCTCACAAACGAAAGTTGAGAAGTAGCATGGATAGTGCTGCCACTGACACTCACAGCGGATGGTTATTATGGGTTACCGCCGGTTGAGTACCACAGGCCTAGTGAATTCCGGGTTTTGTGGGGGTCTAATCCGCCTTAATGTGATTTGGGGCACTTGTTTCATAACTCCCCTAGTCGCAAGACTGGTCCGGTTAAGGCTCACGCTAGGTACGGATCGCCCGTGAGGGTCGGGGGAGCCACCAAAGGGCTTGCCCTTGGATGGACCACAATGACTACAGAAATGGAGTGATTAGTGGCAGGCACTGGACGGACAGATGACAGGTGGTTCCGAAGGCGGACAGCATAACCCGAGGGGTCTTCCTGACATGCTGTACCTTCTTGAGGAACGAAAAATTCACCAGGCAAACGCAGTGGCTACCCATATACAAGTTCTGCTGATGACGCTTGCAAGTCTTCGCGGAAGGCGCTTCGAATTCCCAGAAGGACGAGAGGGAGAGCCTCCAGCCATGATGAACCGGGATGGCACATAAGGGCAGCCTTGAGTTGCCGATGGAACCGCTCGACCATGCCATTAGCACAGGGGTGATAACTGCAGGTTCGATGACGCTCTGAACCAAATGTACCGCCAAGAGCACGAAATAGAGCGGACTCAAACTGACGACCTTGATCAGTAGTGATCCGTGCAGGTGAACCGAAACGCGAAAACCAGCAGGTCACTAGAGATTGTGCAACTTCTTCATCGGTTATTTGTTGAAGAGGATATACTTCAGGCCATCTAGTGTATCGGTCGACGACCGTAAGACAGTATTTGTTTGGTCCAGCTGGAGGAAGTGGTCCGATGAGATCAACATGAATGTGTTCAAAACGAGCTGAAGGGGATGGAAATTCTCCCAGAGGAGAATGAACATGTCGTGAAACCTTGGATCTTTGGCACAGTTGACACGCACGAGCCCAGTTACGACAATCTTGCTGTATACGGGGCCACACGTAACGTTGTGAGACCAGTTTGGCAGATGCCTTAGCACCAGGGTGACTTAGATTGTGTAGTGAGTCAAAAACTTTACGTCTAAGTGTTTCCGGGACAAATGGACGTTGATTAGAAGAAGATGTTTCGCAGTATATTACAAGGTCTGTTCCTGGTATTTTTACACCTGTCAAACTAAGTGATGAATCTTTAACATCACCATTTAAGATTCTTTGAATTTCAGGGTCATTTGCTTGAAATTGCGCTATAGTATTGGCATCTACTATAATGGAGGAATTGTTTGACAAAGCCTCAACGCGAGAGAGTGTATCAGCGACTATGTTGGCTGATCCTGAAATGTGTCGTATGTCGGTTGTGAATTGAGATATGAAAGCTAGTTGATTTAACTGCACTGGAGGAAGTTTGTCACGTTTTTGGCTGAAAGCAAATGTAATTGGCTTGTGATCGGTGAAAATGGTGAATGATGAAGTTTCCAACAGATGGCGGAAATGCTGCACCGCTTCATAAACAGCGAGAAGTTCTCGGTAATATGCTGGCCAACTGCTCTGTTTGGGTGATAATTTCTTTGAGAAAAAACCGAAGGGTTGCCATGAATCGTCCACATATTGTTGAAGGCATGCTCCGACAGACACATTAGAAGCATCAGTAAAAGTCCTAGTGGAGCATTGGGCTTAGGATGAAATAAGAGAGTCATTGATGAGAGACTAGACTTACAAGACTTAAAAGCGTCTTCCAGCTCAGGGGTCCATGGAACAGGACGTGAACCTGTCGAGTTTGAACCACTGAGTATAGAATGTAGAGGTGCTTGATGCTCTGCAGCATGGGGCAAAAATCTGTGATAGAAGTTCATCATTCCCAGAAATCGGCGAAGTCCTCGCATAGTCTGTGGTAACGGGTACTCCTGGAGTGCAGTAATGCGTTCCTGAGGTGGGGAAATACCTGAAACTGACACTCTATACCCTAAAAATTTTACTTGTTGTTCGCCAAAAACACATTTAGAGGAGTTCAATACAACCCCATACTCTTAGAGGCGTTGAAATAACGTTTTTAGGTGTTTTTCATGTTCCTCTACAGTCTTTGAGAAAACTAGAATGTCGTCTATATAAGCGAAACAAAAGTCTAAGCCGAACGTAACTTCGTCTATAAACCTTTGAAAAGTTTGACCAGCATTTCGCAGGCCAAAGGTCATAAATGGGAATTCGTAAAGTCCAAATGGTGTAGTGATAGCTGTTTTGCAAATGTCATCTGGGTTAACCGGAATTTGTTGATATGCCTTAACTAAATCTATAGTTGAAAATATGGTGCTACCTGAGAGAACCTGGGAAAAATCGTGGATGTGCCGTACAGGGTACCTGTCGGGAATCGTGCGGGCGTTCAGAGCACGGTAGTCTCCACAGGGACGCCATCCGTTTTCGCCTTTTGGAGCCAAATGTAGCGGAGACGCCCAGGGACTGTCTGATGGTCGTGCTGTACCCACACGTGTCATCTCGGCGAACTTACGCTTAGCGATGATCAACTTCTCAGGTGCCAGGCGTCTTGGTCGGCACGAAGTTGGCGGTCCAGGAGTTGCCCGAATATGATGAAGTGTCATGTGCTTCACCTCACGAGGCAGACCAGGTGGACGAGTGATCTCGGGGAACTCCAGGAGAATTTTAGAGAATGGAGACGTGGATACAACTGATTTTACGCTGCTTTGTCTGATTCCTGAAAGTTGTCCATCAGTGCAGAGACCCGTAGTGGCATCAATGAGACGCATCCGTCGGCAGTCTGGAAGCAGGTTGTAGTGGCTGAGGAAATCCGATCCAATGATGGGGACACTCACATCAGCAATAGTAAATTGCCAAATAAAGCTTCGGCGAAGTCCTAGATTGAGGGTTAAGTTGTAGGCATCGTATGTCTTGATTGTAGTGCCGTTAGCAGCGCTAAGTTCGAGGTTAGTTGGCGAGCGTCAATCCCGAAGGAGGCGTCGTGGGTAGCATGATATATCCGAGCCAGTATCCACTAGGAATCGCAGTTTTGTGGTAGTGTCAGAGAAGAAAATTCGGCGGCTATGGTCATGACAGTCTGTTGCCGCCGTCTCAGGCTGTTCTTGGCGTTTCCCTGATTTGAACAAGGTGATGTGCACTTCTTAGCCTTTTCGCCAAAGTTTGCATGATACCAACACAAACGATTTCCCAATGGCGATTGCGCCTCGGAGGTAGAGTTAGATCTATGGCGACTATGGGAGCGAGAGCGATGTCGCCTGAAAGAGGCTTCAAGTGCGTCCAATCGTCGGGCGAGCTGGGTGACGGCAGTGGATAGCTCTTCCTTATCTTCCATTCGTGTATCCACGACTTTTTTCGCTGCACTGACAGTCACTGGTGAAAAGACCGGTGACACCTCCACGATCTTGTCGGCTATTTCCGCTAGTCTGTCGACAGGCAGTTCATTTTGGGCCGAAAGGATGGCTTGGACATGCTGCGGGAGACGGCGTAGCCACAGTGTTCGGAGGAAGGTATCTTGAACTTGTGTAGTCCCAACCAGTGAGCGAAGGTGTCGAAGGAACTGCGACGGTTTTCGATCACCGATGTCTTCTTCGCCGATAAGTTGCCTAACCCGTTGTTCCTCGCTGGCAGAGAGTCTCTCGACGAGTTTGGTGCGTAGTGTCTTGTATAGGTCGTTCTCTGGAGGGTTAGTAATAACATCCTCTACTTCAGCTGCATAACGGGTGTCCAGTTGCGAGACGATGTAGTGGAATCGTGTCTCATCATTGGTTATACCCGAGATGGCAAACTGCGAATCTGCCTGGGCAAACCACAGACTTGGTCGATCAGCCCAGAATGGTGGTAGTTTTACAGCGATACGATGCACCGAATTATTCCCGATTGTGTTAATCCGGGCGTTCAAACGTGCATTTTCTTCTTGGAGTGCCACCAGTTGAGTCGTCATGTCACCACTGTCTTCAAACATGAAGAGGTTTTGATTGAATGTACAGTGACGTTTTGAAAATACTGTGAGGACGGGGTCACCAATTTGGGAGAGGGAATAACGAGACGACTATTACAGAAAAATTCATTTATTGAGTCACAAGATGTAACAGGTCAATCTAATCTATTCTCCCAACAACTATCAAAACAAAACCTTTCTATCAACAAAAACTGTTGATAGGCAACGTAACATGTGTTCCCACACAACTAATCCTGCTAGCTTTACTCCTGATTTGGAACAAAAATATGATTGGAGTGGTCTAGAGTTTCCAATGAAATTAAATATGATTAAGGCTTTTACTAAGAAGAACAATGTTAGTGTTCATGTTTTTGGGTTGGATAGTAAGAAAAAGGTTTTCCCCCTACTAATTTGTGACAGACCTCTTCCCGATCATCGTGACCTATTGTATGTGACATCAACGAACGGTAGGTCGCACTACGCATGGATTGAGGATTTTTATAAATTAGTCCACCCTCAACTAACAAAGGACACTTATCGTTTGTACATATGCAAGAAATGCTTTACATATTTTAGTAATAAGCGAAATAAATTAGGTCTAAGTGGGGAAGAAAGATTGGTTGAGCATGAGCGATATTGCTATGGAAATGAACCAGTTCGCCTAGACATAACAAAAGAAAAATCGATTAAATTTAAAAATATTGAAAGAACCCAACGTGTAAGGTTTTCTGTTTATGCTGACTTTGAAACCATCTTACAACCAACTGGTGATGAGAGAAATACTCATAAGCATGTTCCATATAGTTATTGTTACATGATTAAAGACAGCATGAAGGACACGCCAGACATAAGAAAGTTTAGGGGCGAGGTTGCTGCAAAACATTTTGTTGGTAGCCTTCAAGAGGATGCCTTATAAATAGCAGACACTTTGTATGAAGAGAAACAGTTAGTACCCCAGTTGACTAATGAAGAGGAAATGCAATTTAGAATGGCCACAACTTGCCACATTTGTCAGAAGGCATTTGAAGAATCTGATGTGAAAGTGAGGGATCATATGCACAGCGCGCCTTTCACTTACAGGGGAGCTGCCCATAGGTCCTGCAGCTTGAGACACCAGGAACAATAAATGTATATTTCCACAACCTGCGTTATGACAGTCATTTTACTATAAATGAATTGGGATTTGATAAACACAGAATTAATGTCATCCCCAACCGTGAAGAACACTACATTACATTCACAAAATACATTCCATAGGACAAAACAGTAAAAATATGGATTAAATAACGTTTCAATGAAAAAAAAGAAACGGTTAACTGAAGAAGAAAAATTTTTTCTAGTGACCCAGAAAGGCATTTTCCCATACAGCTATATCACAGATATGAACAAGTTTGAAGAAAGAGAATTACCTCCACAAGATGCTTTTTACAATACCCTCACCGTTAAATCTGTTACTAATGAAGACTAAAAACATGGCCAAAATGTGTGGAAGACATTTGATATTAATAATTTGGGGGAGTATTCTGATCTCTACCTTTTAACAGATGTACTCATCCTTGCTGATGTTTTTGAAAATTTCCGTGACACATGTATGTCTACGCATGGTTTGGACCCAGCATATTTTGTAACATTACCATCGTACAGCTGGGACTGCATGCTGAACAAAACAGTTGTGAAATTGGACACTCTTCAGGATCCAGAGATGCATCTCTTTTTTTAAAACGGTGTGAGAGGATGCATTAGTCAATGTGTTACAAGGATGGCCAAAGCAAATAATAAGTATTATGACCCCAAAATCCCTACCACTTTTATTCAATACTTGGACGCCAACAGCTTATATTCATGGGCAATGTCTCAGCCTCTCCCAACTGGTGGCCTTCGTTGGATGTCGAGAGAGGAAATTGGAGCGCTGGACATTGAAAATTTGTCTGACACAGGGAGCGAGGGGTATTTTTTTGAGGTGGATGTTAAATATCCCAAACATTTACATAAAAAAACATGCCCAATATCAGTTCCTCTGGGAAAAAAGTACCTCCAGGGGGGGAAACACAAAAAACTTTTAACAACCCTATCTGACAAAAAGAACTACATAGTTCATTATAGAAACCTCAAGCAGGCTATTCAACATGGATTAGAAGTAACCAAAATTCATAGAGTCATAAGATTTGACCAATCACCTTGGTTAAAAAAGTATATAGATTTAAATAATTAGTTGCGTAAAAATGCCAAAGATGCGTTTGAAAAAGACTTGTTTAAACTGTTTAACAATAGTGTTTTTGGCAAATTAATGGAAAATGTGCGAAATAGGATGAATTTCAGGCTGGAAAGTGATGAGAAGAGAGCTGAAAAACTGGTGGCCAAGCCCAACTTCTTGCATAGGACCATCTTTTCAAAAACCATGGCTGGATTTCATTTCTCAAAGACCAACATTGATCTGGAGAAGCCGATATACATTGGAATGTGCATCCTGGACATTAGTAAGGTTTTGATGTATCATTTCTTTTATGATGTGCTTGTAAAGCATTATGGTGCAGACAATGTAAAGCTCCTCTAGACACAGATTCATTTATAATTGAACTAACTACTAATGACCTTTTCAAGAGCATGCTTTCAATTTTAGATTATTAAGATTCAAGTAAGTATGCACCAGACACCAACCCAGCCTTCTCGAACATGAACAAAGGTGTGTAGGGGAAAATGAAGGACGAAAGTAATGGGAAGATAATATTGGAGTTTCTTGGAATCAAAAGTAAAATTTATCGTGTTATCCTGGTTGATTGCAGTTATATAAAGAGATGCAAGGGGATCAACAAACCAGTGGTAGATATTAAGGTGAATGCTGAAAGGTATAGGGCATGTATCTTGGAGTCTGAAGAGTTTTACACTACCAACACTACATTTAGATCACATCGACATGTAGTTTATACAAGACAGGAAAATAAACTCACTCAGCCCAATTGATGACAAGAGATACCTCTGCCCAGATGGAATTCATACATTACCCCATGGACATTTCAGTGTTGTATATAGATAGAGTAGCTTAAGGACTTGCTTCACAAACATTTGTATATGTTTGCTTTTATTATTTTTTATCATATTGTAGGCAATTCTAGGCAATTTTTTTTGTAAATTTATAAATATTATTATATTGTCTTACATTGTTATTCTAGTCATAATTTATATTGTTTTGCACTGTAATTATTTCAATATGTACATACTATTTTGTAATTATTTTTGTAAATTATAAATATCATCAAGTTATATATCTTACTGTAAAAATTCTTAAACTTATATGTAAATTTTTTTACCAGATTTAAAACATGTAAAGATGTGTATCATGTTTCAATGCATACTTTGTAAATATTTCATTTTGTATGATTCTGGATTCACTTTGTATAGTTCTGGATTGGGTCTTCAATTGTAAAAAAAAATATAAGTGACAGGGTGAATAAAAAAAATATATTTATTTCACGAAACAGTATTTTTTATTAATCCCCAAAATAATATTCAAACAGTTCATATACAAAAGTATCATTTTTATTTACATCAGGTGAAAACAAAGAAACATAGTCTTGCATTGAATATCCCCAAGTTCTTAAAAATAAATAAGTTAAACAATAATGTCCACAAACTGGAGAAGTGTAGCTTTGTAGAGTACTTGTGTTGTAGAAATACTGCCAACAGTTCCTCCTGATGAATTTCGTATGGTCCAAAACTGATGGTGGTTGTCCAAAACTGTCAAAGTACTCGAGGCGTCCATGTTCATCCAAGTAAATTGCAATACAGTTTGTTCCAGATTTCATGGAGGGGTCAGTGTTGACTATAAATTCTGTATAGGGAGCAATCCGTAGAGGCAAACAGTCAGATGAGTATACACCTTTATTTTGCACTGGTAATTTCCTCATAAAATATTCCACTTGTAAAGAATTCATTTCTGTTGTACTGGCAGATACCACTTTCTCAAGTTTACACTGTATAGTTGGATAGTGCACACTTATGGTTTATGTCACTGTGATTATTACATCTTAAATTGTCTGTAGCAAATAAACTATTCAGTACATCTAATGATTGGCAATGTAGAGACTCCAAATCAATAACATGACAATTAAGTGGTAAAATATTTTTTGAAAACTCTGCCTTCTCCAGTCCTTTCACAAACACGTGATACTGGAATAAACAAGAATTTTAACTTTTCCACTAGTACTTGGTACGCAATGTCACCTTTACTCCACTCAAGGCCATGGTAATATTTTGTAACCCAATAACTTTCTCTAAGTTTTTCTGCAGTCAACAGCCTGCGGTCAAATGGTGGGCAAACAATATGGTGAAACAGTAAACAACCAGTGTCCACATTAATGGCAGCAATTTCTTTGATAATGAAGCGAATGTTGTTATCCTTGAAACACTGAATATCCATAACCACACTAAATTCCATGGCTGATCACTTATGACTGACTACTGAACTATGTTTCTTTTATGTTTTAACTTCCATAGTCCACTGTAACATTTCTATTTTTATCAATTTCCATAATGTTGTTAAATTCAGCATAGATTATGCAATTAATTGTTTCAGTAAGAGCTTCAGAAAATCCCAACTCAATTCTTAAACTACCATGGCGTATAAGGTTCCAATGTGTTGTTGCATTAGCAGCCAGATCAGGTGTTAAATCAAATGCCATTAAACAGTTACCTTGAGAATATTCAGTGCGTGTAATGCTGTTGCCCATATTTAGAAAATGAATTCCTGTTCCACTAAATAATGTATGGTATGATAGCACACTTACTTCATTGCTGTCAGAATATGCGGGTTGAAGTGGTTTTGTGGGGATTTGTACACCATTAAAATAGATTGAGAAAAAGTTCAGGTTTTAAGATTGAAAATTGAATGGGTTATATTTGAAATCACCATTGTAAGCCTTGTTACTCACTAGTCCAAAAATAATTCTTTTTGGTAATTGGCCCAGAAATATATTATCTAAGGTTTTGCCTTGAATACCTGAGGGCATAGTCATAGCTTTCACTTCCACTCGAGTTATAGGGTATTTTTCAGTACCACTTTCCAAAGTCTTACTATGTGCCAACAACACAGTGGGATTTATTTTGTTTTTACGCACCAAAAGGTTGGCTTCTTCAGTCTTTACTTTATATTTTTCTGTTTTTGACATTATTGAAAAGGTATGCCTTGAGTGTACCAATAGCAAACGTAATTCCACACGATATAGCAAAAAATTTTTCCTGGTTAAATAAATTAACATGTAAATGTCCAATCATATCCACAATATTACTTTGTTTAGTAAAATATTTACGATTTACCAAACCATTATTGGTAACTTCACAATTATCCATTTGACCTGATGTATCGTCATACCAAAGTGCGCAAGAAAGGTGTGAGTTTTTTACACTCAAACCATAATTAAGTAATGCTTCAATATAGGCTCTATACGCATAAGTATTATTTTGTGGCGAAACTAGTTTCTGATTTACATAAAGATCAACTTGACTGAAGATTGAATGAAGCCAATTATTAACTTGTCCACAATTGGTATTAGTATCTTCCAATTTACTTCCATCAGGTTTTAAAATTTTTGCTTTTATATTAAGCATAGTGTTTGACAAGTCTACATATTCATCACCATGACCAGGTATTGCAAATTCTATGGGTGAATCATCAGTTAATGAAGAGATTGGTTTGTATTGTACCCACTTTCCACTTTCAATACTAGTTTGTGTTGCAGGTAAGGTAAACAAGTCCAATTCAGATTTTACACACTCACATGACTGGTGATGTGGAAACGCCATTTTTAAGTAAAGATATCTTTTACACGTTTGTTCAACTTCTTTACACTCTTCTTTTTCTTCTTCTTATTCTTCTCTCCTCAACCTTCTTCCTAGACTGGTGCACAGCTAGAAGTCTGTGTAAAGACTGCGGTGTAACATTTAAGCGCTTCCTCTTATAACCAGAACCTTTCATTACTCGATCAATCTTTTTATCAGCTTTACGTTTGAGATTACCAGTAAACTCTTTAGCCCTAGATGAAAAAGCTTGTTCAGGCGGGGTGGAATTAATAACATCTTTTAACACATTTACTCCAGATTTTAAAGCTTCTTTCCCAACAGCTTTAGCTCCTGAACGTATCAATGGAGTTATTGTGCGAAACAGTCCCCCAAGAAAACTACGTATTCCATGTCCTCTCTGATATGGTGAGCCTTTATACACAACACTCACACCACTACCCAATTGATTCCTATAGTAAGCCAAGTAGGGGTCATAAACATTAACAGCCATATTTTTCACAGCACTTTTCTAAAATGTAGTTTAACACAAGAAGTCCCAAACTTGAATGGTAGTTACGACCCAGTGTTATCCCTTAAGTCAATTTCCAAACTCTCAAAACTGGATTTCATCAGTGGAACATAATGTGGTCTATAAAACTGCATAAATCTACTACCACCATACACATAATCTGTAGTATCAATATTAATCATTTGTAACAGTGGTGCCATATGGTCTCCAACAAACTGTGGTTCTACTATATCACAGTATACTGTATACTCGCCTATGGCTCGATGGGGGCTCTGCCCCCATGCCTTAGGGGTTGTCCTGCATTCGCAAATTACTTAAGAGCCGAGTTGAAGCAGGTTAGTTCCACCGAAAAACTGGTCCACCATGACAGTAAGAAAACCTGCTAATACACACTACACATAATCAACAATAATAAAAAGCTTTGAAAATCGCCTATGGCTAGTTTTTAAATTACTTCCTAAGTTCCCCTTAATTCGTCAAATTGAGAGAGAGGTGAAATTATAATCAACCATGCAAATATTTTAGGTATTGTGCTGAATGGAGGCTCCACCCCTTACACCCTAATTAGTTACTCCTATTCGTAAATTGCTGTAAAAATATCAAACACTGAACAGCCTAGTTATGGCCTTCGCTTCCATACCCCCTCGTTGTGTTCGCCGAATTAGTTTGTAGTTTACCAAGTCTCAAACGTTTAAGATCTTCCCATAATATTTTTAATTCAATTGTTAAGGATTTTAAAAGCAACTATACTGTAGTAAACGAATTGTCGGGGGATTTGACGCCATGCCTGGCCTCGCCCTTCTAACGCAAAAAGTATAAAATAAATAAACGTAATAAAATAGATGACAATGTAGAATGAATAAGCTAAATAAAATATTTTTAAGATCAATGAAGAAATAAACAATTTCACTGAAACAAAAATAAACATGAATAAATGAAACATGGAAAACATGAATAAATGGTTTGGAACCTGCCAAAGACCCCTGTTATTCACAAAAATACTATTAGTTATAAAATAAAATGTATGTTATGAAATAATTATTTATTATATAATTATTCTAGTCACTTCCCTTAAATTATGTCGAAGTTAGGGTTACAGGGATATTTTACAAGTTCAGTGAATGCAAAATTCGAACCTCAAATAAAATATAACTGTAGTTAGTTCTACAAACAAGTTGTATGAAATTTGGTAATAATAAAAGTTGTAAATCGGTCTTAAAATAACGATTTGAGATACGACTAAGTTAATACAAAACTTCAAGCTTATGGGGAAGCAAAATGCAAAAATTCAGCTACTTACAGCTAAGTTAATGGAATGTTTTTCAGTAGAACTTTAAAAACAATAAAAACCTTGAAATTAGGAATAAGTTCCGTACTTCAAGCTCTGTTCAATGTTTTAAGAGTGTTAAACTTTTAAATCTAGTAGATTTCCTTTTAAGCTAAGTTATTAATACAAAACCTCAAGCTTCTTAAGACATTATTACTGTAGTTACTGAATAAAGTATGGCAAGTATTAATTAAACATTGCAAATATACCTCAAATGGTGCCCTCTCACCTCGTCACCACCCATCTCGTCACCAATCATAAAAATCACTGAGCCGTACTAATGAGGGTCGGCCGCCGTCCCATCACCCTCGGGGCCTGCTACCCTAAACTGATCGGTGTGAAGTATAGGAACCCGTTCCCAATCACAAGAGGGAACGGTATTCACCGTTCATGACTCTAAAAAAAGTAAAAAAACTGAATAACTCCTACATGACATTACATAACGATCTTGGCGATTTATGGAGGGAGATGGAGATACAGCAATATGTCGGGTTATTAATTTTCAAAATAGCCTAAATTTTAGTAATTTGATGTGCTTTCGATAAGTTTGCCTTGGGAGAGCTAAACAAGAAACGATACAAATTAATTTATTCCTAGAAATATATCAACCTATATTATTTGGGGGTTTGACGAATTTCTGATACCCCAATCAGTTACACATGCGGGAGTATATAATTTAGATACATTTGGGATGGTAGTCCAACACGTAAATTTGCTGGGCGAATGGATTTGTTATTTGTGATTAAATCATTTTCTCCATGGCTAAAACCAAGTTGTAGTGCCAACTTATCAGATAACTCAATTTGAATAAAATAGGACCTACTGTTTATTTCAACTCTCTTTGTTTTTCTTCATAATGAAAATGCAATAATCTTTAACCACTTCATGTTTATTAATTATATCAATTACTTCTTTTTTCTTAAATTCTTCATATAATCACCTGGGGTTAAGGTAGCAACTGCCATAATTGGTACTATTACATCAAAATTTGGTTCCTCTTCCTTTTTCAAAGCTTCGCCTTTAATTTGTTCATATTTGTCTTTTGGCTATGCATGAATAAAAATTGTACTGTTTTCATATAAGGTTAGTAAAGAACAAAGATAATGTACCTCAACTAAAGCAACTTCCCATTCTCCTTCCAATTGAATAGACCTTGAAAAATGTGTTACATAGTTTGCCACTGTGTTTTGAGGATAATACTCCATAGAACTATTACCAGGCAATGTCAGATAAAACTGATCCTTCATATTGCTTTCAAATCTACAGCAGGTACCCACGAGTTAAATGAATCACTATATCCGTACCACTTGATTAAGTACTCCTTACTGCGGCCATGCCCTCTGGTCGCCAGTATTTTATCAACTTTAAGCCATCTACAGTTTCATTGTTTAAATCACATATAACATACATTGGTTTTGGAAACTCTAAAATTTTAATTATTCTATAGATTTTCTCAGACCAATTTGATTCATAACCTTTATCAAATTTACCTTTAGCTTTGGATATCCGCATTAAATCATTTACTTTAAGTTTAGCTTTCATAACTTTTTCAGGCTTTCCATAAAGCATCTTCCATACTTTAAAAGTATTTGATTTCTTAACATCATTTGGTTTCATATTTATACTTTTATGTTTTCTATTATTATAAGAATTAATCAAGTCGTCCAAAACATCAATATATCGATAAGTATTTTTGTGTGTTAAGTAGCATCACATTTGAGTCTTCAAAGTTCTATTGAATCTTTCAACAACAGCTGCTTTTACATCAAGATTTTTTGTTGTAAAATAGTTAATGTTGTTATTTATAAACAACCTCCTAATCTCCTTAGCAGTAATTTCTGTTCCTTTATCAGACTGTAACTTCTTATGACGATTATTGGCTTCCAAGAAAATCAATTCAAATACCTTAATAACTTCCCTAGGTGTTTTACGTTTAAGAAGTTTTGCATATGCCCTCTTGCTAAAAACATCAATAACTGTCAAAATATAGTTAACACCATCATTATATTTACTTAAATCTCTCATATCATTCAAATCACACTGCCAGAGTTCATTTATAGAATACACAACATACCTATTTCTAGGAAATCTCCTTCTAGCTGGTTTATGAAGAGTATATGTATCTTGGGATAGAAGTCAATTTTTAACTTCATTATAATAAAAATTTTTCTTTGTAACTTGTAATAAAGGTAATACACCATAAACCCCTGCTGGATTAGCTGGATCATAATAAATATTTGTTAAATGTTTATCCATCCTAAATTTTAAAACAGTTTATAAGGTTTCCACTTTGTATTTTTTTCTTGTTTTTCTTATACGGTTTATCATATGTGTTGAGGTAGCACTAGGTCCTGCAGATATTTCTAGTTTCACTACTGGAGATGATGTTAAGTGGGTCAAGTTTTCCAAAAAATCACTTTCTTCAACATGTGATTGGTTTCCTTTCAATCTTATTAAATACTGGCGTGCAAATGGGTTGGTTACAATACAAACTCAGTAGGTGTACTTATATCCTTTAAAGCATGCATCAATTGTTCCCAACCTGGAGGTTGAGCAGACCTTCTAGCTCTTATTATATACTGTAACAAATCAATTATATTTGAATATTCAACTCGTTGACCATCACCATAAATCATACCATTATCATCCCAATCAATTTTGTCAGGTCATCTAAGAATATGTTTAAGTATATTTTTTACATCTGATTTATAGGCTTTATTAAATGTAGGTACTAATAACTTCATCATCATTTAATACTGAATGTTTAGACACAACATTATTAACCATATCAACAACAGGAATTTTATAGGTTTCCTTTTCTGACTAGTAAAATGTAAAAATCTTTGTAGTACCTGTTGATATAGACTCCACTTAGGCTTTTATTATTTAAAAGTCTAAACATTTCTTGATCAAGTTCACTTAATGTATCAGATTTATCTACATTAGTTTTAGATTGTTGATGTAAATTTTGCATCCATTGCAAGTCTTCAGCAGAAATAATAATCATTTTCTTTGCACTTTCCATAGCTCAAGATAAAAGTGATTGAAGTACCACACTTAGAAGCAAAGGCAAAAATGCACCACCACCTTGTTGTACGATATAACTTTTCTTTGTTTTAAATTTTTCACCTTTTCTAACTAACTTTCTCAAAATAGGTTTATATTTTGACAATTTCTTCTTTAGTTTAGGATCAACAGTTACATTACCCAGTAACAGATTATAAGCACACTCACAGACTGACTGAATTAACTCCCTGTCAGCTGTTTTTAAAACACTCCTCCTCTGCTTGGGAGACACAAGAGAGAGCGCACGCAGCAAATAAAATGTTCTTATTAATAGTATGAGACATGATGACACACTAAATTAGTTTCCTTAATTTACTAACCTTTTATTCACTTTTTTGGAACATAAACATAGTTTTGTGCATCACTTGGAAAAATCATAGTTCTAAACCTAATCTCATCTGGAGTGGATTGTTTCATATCAAAAAGTAAATAACCATGGGGTAGTTTTGTTGCATCATTATAAGCCTCTTAAATAAATTTAGGGTTTTCTGGATACACTTGTTGAGCTAAATGTCTAATTTGTGCTTTGTCCCTACGATTTTTAAAACATACAATATAAAGGGCATTCAAAGATATATCTCTCTGTCCCCTTCCTTGATGAAATAAATTTTTAATAATAAAAAAAACACTGATATTTCTATGATGACAACCCTTTGTAAACAAGTCCACAACCCTATTATCTGATTCACGCATTAAATCATCAATTATCACCAAATTAGCTTCAGAACCATCAAAATCAGAACAACATTTTCCAGGCTGCCACTCAGCATAATTCCAAAATACATTTTAAAACTCTGTATCACAAATAACATTTATATGTTCAATAAATCTTATCACAAAATGTGATTTACCACACCCTGAAGGTCCAGCTATAATTGCCGAAAAAGGATGTTTCCACCTTGGATCCATGACTAACACTGATATAAACCTATAAAATAAAACCTAATTTAAAGACATGTACGTAGAAAAAATAGATTTAAAAAATAGTATAAAATTAGTTTATTAATTACACAACATATAAATTATACAAATGCGATACCCTTCCCTTTCCCCAAATATTGAATCGACATTCTCTCTACCTCTTCATTGTTGTAGCTCACGATAACATCATCACACAGAGTCTTCAAGAATCTTGATGGCAGGTACACTCGCAGGTAGAAGTCATCCCCAACAAGGACCTCAAGCGTCGCGGCGACAGTCTCCCCGAAGCGTGTCGTACACCCCTCAAACCGTAGGCTACAACCCGGTACGGGACGCAAGGCCGAAGATCTGTCACCCTGGTATACTGCGGTGCTTGCTGGCTGTTCAGAGTCTCCTTTAAGTCACAAACGTCCATAGTAGTGGATGTCACGTAGAGTCCTATGTTGGTAGAGGGTTGGAATTGACATGTAACTAGCTTCTCCACTGACCCAATGGTTTATAAAGACCTTCAAGGGATCTAAAGTGAAACTTATTTTTACACAAACATGTTTACATCCATCACAATACAATAAGACACTTTCTAAGCCCAAGGCTAAGTAACACTTTCTACACTACTCAAGGTTGGTAGAGGTAAATCTATCCATAATTTCCACAGGGTATCTTAAAAGCAAGACTTAACACACCAATAAACTCACAATGATATAAAACATCATTTCCTATTTAATTCTTTCATATAATACTAATTATTTCCAAAACAAGCAAAAATACTAAACAGTTTAAATCTTGATACAAAAAGAGTTACAGTTTGCAAATATCATAACATAACATATACATTTTTGGTTCAATCAAAGTCACTAGTTTAAGATCTAAGATCTCTAGAAAGTCGATAATGTGTTTAGATATTTCTGTTTCATCTGAAATATAATCCAGCTCTGTGTTTCGAAGATGATCAATGCACATTCGGCTTAGTATATCAAAATAGGTCTTCGGCTCTTCTGTTAAAGTTAAAGTCTTCAGGATATCTTCAGAAATGTATTGCTTCAATTCCACAATTTCATCCCAACTTGACTCTTGAATTTCAATTTTTCCTGGTAAATACTCAGCAGAAAAGCGTTTGCAAATCACCAATGTAGGATTTTCATTAATTATTTGGAAAATTACTGTAATTACTACAATGTACTATTTAGTATTTAAGCCCAACATTATACACATCAATATATTTGCCATTCAGTTTCTACCACCTCAATTAAAACACTCATCACAATATATGTTATACATTTAATTTTTATAATTTTAACATAATCCGCACTTAATCTATACTTATTTAATACGCTAAGGGTTTTTTTGTCCTGAGAACTCCTCCTACAATTTTCAACCGATTTTCAAGTTTTTGGTGTCGTTGGATAGAGCTTGGTCTGTAGTTGTTTCCGCCAAAAACTGATGAGAATCGGACTAAAAATAAAGGTGCTATCCACCATTGAAATCTCAAAATTTCCCATTTAAATAACATTGGGATTGAATAAAGCATTTTAAACATCTGTTAATAATCAGCTGTAAATACGTGTTGTTTTGGTGATTAAAGATATTCACAATAGTGGATTGGCCGGATGTCGTTGATTTTGAGCTAAAAGTAACATTTGTATTGTATTAAAGTAAATAGCTCGATTTCGAGCAACACGTATACTAGTACATTATTAAACACATTAAATACTACCTATTTGCAATATTTTTAACATATTATCAATTAAAATAATCATTACCTATTTAAAATAATTAATTATTTTTTTATTAAAATCAACAAATCCTACCAATCCTTGCACCCTTAGCACACAGATTTTGGGTACTACTCATAGATCAGTGTTTCAGGCGTCCAAAACAAAACGGACGTGTTTAAAAAAAAACTAATTAATCAGGGAAGTCGCGTTAACAATAATCATAAAGCCGATAGGGGTTTACACGATGTAACCCTCTCGGTTGATGTCCAGCTATACTCAGGGAGAAAGGTGGGGTCCAAAAATATTGGCTGATAATTTGAATGGCAAAGGCCAGCCCTGTCTTTCCCAGATGGTAAAGTTTAATTAATTCCCGGGCGCCACCGTGTTGAGGAGTAGTAGTAAGTACAGGGTCCAACACAGAAGTCCTCCTGAGCTCAGGGACAGACCGGGTATAGCCAATACCACTTTGTAACGCTAATTGACACTTACTCAATAAATTCAAGCCATGAACCATTCACAATTTCATTTATATCTTACAGAAAATATATATCCAGATTTATCTTATGTTTCAAATTTACCAGAATAAACTTTATTGATTTTGCTGAGCAAAATGATTTATGTTGATGTTAATGATCATGGTCAACCCAACCTGAATCAACAGTTAGTCACCCAGGATGACAAAATAGTGGAAAACTCCATGACTATTGCAAATTATTTTATTGTGATCAATTACCAACAAAGAAATTATAACCCTTCAAAATATCTACTGTGATACTCCCAGAGATAATATATAAACAGAGATTTAATATTGGAGCGCTCCTTTTACCCAACTCCCAGAGATAATATATAAACAGAGATTTAATATTGGAGCGCTCCTTTTACCCAACTCAACACATGACCAAATCTATAATATCGGTACCACAGTCACAAGTATACAAGGTGACAATTGACAATAGTTACACACAAAATTACAAGAAATAAGTATATGGGCTTATGATATTGAGGGCTTAAACCTAATAAGTGGAGCTGAATCTGGAAGGAAATACAGTTCAACCACACGAGCACCGATGACAATGTCCAAGATTCAATCCGGCTCCAGTTCCAGTTCACCAAGCAACTCCAATAGTTTCAGATGTAGGTGAAGTTACGAAGAAAATAATGCAAATATGTCACTCACCACACGTAGTTCAAAGCACACTGTAACCCTACTGTCCGGTCTAGACCGCAATACCAGAAGCGACTCAAGGCGTAGTTGGTCCTGTTAGGTGTGGGAGTCCACGGAGTAGGCCCCTGCCATCACCAGTAGCAATCACAAGGGAGTCTCTGAGCCAATGTGAACTGAGCCACCATAAAACCCTAAACAATGTACCCACATAAATAGCCTAAGTCCTTTTAATTATCTGTATGCTACAGTAAAATAAAATAAATTCCTTACATTTGTATATCCTCTTTTCAATCTAAATTTATAAACAATGCAATTAGGTTATTCTGTGTTTATATTCATTTTGTTCCACCATCATATAAAGCTTTGATAAAAGACTGTTAACCCATAAATCATTGCTCAAAATATTTAAACATTTATGAATCCCATAACTCCAAAGAAATAAATTCAATGCAACCAAGAGTAAAAGTAATTCATGTGAATATCCATTTTTACCCAGATTAAACCTAAATTATTCTAATATATTGCAGTAAAAAAATAAATCAATATATTCATCACCTAGACCATTTAGACTATTATTTATTTCATTCTAAATTCGATACTCTTTGATTATCTGTACAAGTATAAGTCCATCTTGTTTTTTTTTTTTTTTTTTTGGAGTGAATTTAATCACATAAACAAATTAATTCCTTTAAAGAGAAATTAAATTTACATTACACGACAGGTACAAAATCAACCTACATAATCCTTTTGGATAACACAATAATTATTATCTAAATTAATATTTAGATAATTAATTATATTTATAATTTAACCTTTCCGTTAATGGCAAAACTGAACATGTAAGAAATTTGTTACAGACATGTGATCGAGATGGCATAGCTTAATTTATATTTCCAAAGAAAATCTAATAATAGGCGCAAACCAATTTCAAGCAAAGACGCAAAACATAAGAACTACAATAAACAGTGATATTGGCATACCTCGGCCATATAAGATTATGGCAAAATCCACATTCAGTGCGAGGGTGATCCGTCTATGGCATCCACGGTGTGGTAGTCATCAATCCGTTGTCCACGATCCTTCCTGTCTTGGTGCAACCGCCACACTCCCCAGTGCACCGCTCCAGGTTGCGTTATCAGTCGCCAATCCTTATCAGCTGACTCATGCCAGTCACTTCGTCAAACCGGGTCGGCACAAAACTGGCCTAGCGGGCGGAAACAATGTCTGCACACGGCGACGTAATCTAGGGTTCCCAAGTCGATGGCGCGCTCATCAACTCTTAATGTTAAATTATTATTATTTTTAAATTTAACCGAAGTGGCCATCTTCGGTAAATCTGGGGAATACATTATGGAATACGAAGCGTTACAACGATGCCAGTAGGTGAGACAATTGTCTTTGGACAGTTGTCATCACGTGGGAGACAATTGTCGGAGGCCAGTCAAGTTGAACGTGAAGCTGTTTACACAGGGCCAACTATTGCCGCGGCAGTTGACTGCGAAACATGGCCGAGTGCTCGTCGTCTGTCGTGTCCCGCGTGAACTTAAAAATAATGTTTAATGGTCTGTGCCGGGAATTTATCAGTGAGTCTTGTAATGTACTAGAAGAGGAATTGAATAAGAAGAGGGAGCGTTTCTATCATTGAACAAGTCGTCTCGCTGGTCCCACAAACTCCTGTGTTCTTTGTAAAGTTCAAAACATTTTAAATTCATTTCATCAGTACACTTTGGTGCCATTTTTACTAACGAATAACCGGACGTAAACAAAACAACACACCTGTATGTCTCAACTGACACAAAGGAACTAGGGTACGTACAAGTGACGAAAACAATTTTTAATATTTTAAAGATATTTTATTTTTATCTTTTCAGTTGAATCGAAAAACACAATTGGGATAAGTTTAACCCGGAGTATTGTAGTACAGAATGTATCTATGTGAACTTAAGCAGCTATATATATGTGCGTGCGTGTGTGTGTGTGTGTGTGTGTGTGTGTGTGAATATAATCATATTTTTATATGAAGAAACCAAATATATTATGATAACAAGTTTACTTTTGAACCGCTAACTACAGTTGTTATATAGAGTAAAACAGTAACCTGAAGTATTATTAATAAATTCAAAATAACATACATTTAGTCAAAAATATATCTTATGATTGCAACATCTGTTTTTGTTATACTTACACTAAAGATCACGTTTTGTTGGAAATTCTATAAGAAAACATCGGTTAATTCGCACCCCAAATAAAACTTTGGTAACTGAAACCTATTCTAGGCCTACCTGATTTGTTATCATTTGTTACTAAATTTTTACTATTTATATATAGTGAACATTAACATTTAGAGCATAGCTGTGTGCCTGATGTGAATTAAAAATAGGTTTAAGCAGTCTAGAGGACAAAACATCAACAACGAAAATATCCTGAGTGCCTGTGAGTTTACAAATGCAAACTCATTGTTTTAGAGTATTGCTGCAGGATCGGTGTTTGCCGGCGCGTTCAACCATCAACCTCAGTGAGAGAGGGCTTATGTTCTGATCACTGGCTCCTTTATTTATAAGTTTTAAATAAATTTAATTTTAAGAGTACGGCTTGCAAACCGGCTCTAATGCAATGAATACGGCCTGAAAACAGGTTCATTAGCAAATAATTGATCTAATGAAAGTAAGAAAATAATATAAGATATTTTATGCAAACTTCATAGTAAAATAGATCTTCTTCAAGTTTAGGCTTCCGGGGGTGTAAGATTCTGTCAAATATTACACCCCCAAAACAATTATTAATATAATTTGGCCTTGACATATATATTTCTCTCTAAATTAAATATTTTATCTAGGTCAAGGACCTTATAAATTAAGCGGAAAAAAAGGAAAAGCAGCTTAAAGGTGCTTTTCCTCTTTTTTCCTAAAAGAGCCAGATCGATCAATCAATTGCAATTTTAACGAAGCGAAACTTCAAGGAGTAAACTGATAACTTCTTTTGAGTTAAGAAGCTCTCTTGCTTTTGCAAGTAAATTTCTAATTGTTTTCTCTTTTCTTTTCATGCGTAAGTTCTTGCCAAATAAGAAGCAGATTGTTTTATCTTCATTTTGAAATGTTTTGAATTTTACTTTCATCCAGACAGTTTTAGATTCCACAAATTGGTACACTAGTGGAAAAACAAAATTGATAGTGTTTTGATCAATCGATCTTAGCATGATGATTCCAGCTTTTGTTGAAGGTGGAATCGTCATGGTTAAGGTATAACATCTCCTGGTTCGCACCGCATATATATATATATATATATATATTCAATAAACCCCCACTAAGAATGACTCCCCACCACATTCCAAGAGATACTTCTCCCCTCTCTTTACCTTCCGCTCATATTATAAAATCCGGTGTCCCGCAGTATTTTGAACATTCCAAAATGCAGCCTCAAACCACTCTAACGTTTCACAAATATATTGCCGAGTGGGAAGATATTTTTAGAGTATTTTCCCAAATTAAACAGTTTGAAGGAAAGAAGTGTGAAATGAAAATGTATGCTACTAAGGGAAATGAGGATTTGACTTTCAACTTCAAAAATCTTCAGACATTTATTTTGAGTCTAACTTATGCTTTCATTGAAGAGTATGAATTAGAGCTTGATGTGATTGTTCACTTGATGTAAGCTTTCCCCTCCTTCAGGAAGAAAAGAAAGAAGACCTGTATGCTCTTCTTCCTTTTTTTCCGCTTATTATTAAACGGCCTTGACCTACTGCAGGACTTATCCATCATAATAAATATATGGGTCAAGGTCGTTTGTAATGGTTTTTTTTATAAATGTTAAATAACATGCGTCAATGTGTATTTGTCCTTCTTTACTTCGACCAAGCTGTTCTTTTCGAAATTGAATCTCGAACTAAATAATTGCAGCCATCAATGCGATTATTTTTTAATTCAGCAGTTGGTTTGTAGATGTAATAATTTCCATCACATTTCAAAATGAACTCTTCGTCTTTATTTTTTAATACAAATAAATACCTTTGTCTACTTTGAAACGATTTACTTTAAGACATTTAAGTTCCCCAAAGTCAGATTCAGAGTTTTTCATTGTTTTCTTTTCCGGAGTGACTTTGTTTTGCAGCTTTTTGTGCATGTTGCATAATTTTTCACCCTTTTTAGAAAATTTTGGACACTTTTCTCCTTTCTTCTTTCCCCTTTTCAAAATATATTCACAATGCACTATGTGTAAAAATGACGACTTCCTTGATAGACGTATTACAGAATTTGTTAAAGATTTACTTTTTGAATCTGATATAGCCATGTGAGTAGATACTATTGTAGAAGTAGAAGATAATGATCGCAGAGACGAAGAGGAAGAAGACCTTGATAAGGGATGTTCTTTCTCCAATGTTTCCTCTTTTGGATTTTCTTCTATAACACCCATTAATGACTCCTGCAGGATAGAACTTTTCGCTTCTTTTGGTTGTTCTTGTTTTAATGTTTCTTCTTCGATAATGCCCATTAGCGCTTCATGAAGAATGGAGCTTTTTACATTAGAAGTTATAGGTTTAGTAAGACGTGTTAGTTTCCTCTCCCAAGGATCCATCTTTAAAGCTAAGCAATAAGTGGAATGATCAGCTTACTTATCCTTCCCCTTATATATCCGATATGCGATGGTGGTGGGAAAAGGGGGGGGACATAGTAGCCTGCAATATTTCTTCATTCCGCTTTTCACAGTCGACCTGACAAGTTGAACTTCTCCTGTTAACCTTTACAGTTGTTTGTTACTTTGAAATGAGTGGCTCTATTATAGGTTTCGGAGAGTGGGTGAATGTTCCTACAACAAACCCCCGTGAAATGCTCCAGCAAATCTTTCAAGATATTTCAAGACAAATAAGGGAAGAGGACTGTAAGTTTACTCTCACATTTAAGGGGTTGATATTTGTTAATATTGAACAATGTAATTTACATAGAGTGCCATGTTGGGTTAAAGAATTGGAAAAGGTTATTCAGAATGGTGGGAAACATATGGAAATCATCGTTGTAAAGCAAATTCTAAATTAAAACTTGTCATTAATGTGCACTATCCCTCGTTCTGGTAATGTTTTTTTTATTACCTTGACCTATAAAAGCTCAATGTCAACCAGTACAACTGTTATAAGAGAATGATCGACCTGCGACCATACTTCATTCCGCATCCCACAGTTTACCTGGCAAGTTGAAACTATCCGTTCACAGTCAACATGAACCCAAACTTTGATGATGCATTTTTTGAACCACCTAGAAGAAAAATTCACGATAACCATAAGAGGATAGTAAGTATTTTGGGACCGAATCCTTTTGAAGGAAATATGAAATTGGAGGGACCACCATCAGACCACGTTTATGCACCCATGCTGTTAAAGTATAAAAATTAGACATCTCCTCTAGTACAAGATTCTACGACGCTTGGTATATCTCTGTACAAACAGCAACGGTTAAACAAAAAGGAAATGGAGAAGAAGAAACTTGAACTTGTAATTTCATTATTACAAGACCTAATTCCAAATGGAAAATCTAATGATAGTGACATTGTAAAAGCAACAAATGAATACATCTCTTATTTAAATGGTAAAATCAAAATTTCAGAAGAGGATTTGAAAACTGGATGTGAATAAAAGTACTAAAACTATTAATGTTGAAGAGGATTAAAAAGTACTCGTAATTTAGCATTTGAAATTTTTAATTTTTGGAAATGGACTAACATGTCACATAGTGCTCAATCTTCCCATTCTAAGGTGTCTTATTGCGACCTCGACATACTTATCTATCTATCTATATATTTAAAACACAAAGTTAAAAAACCTTTGGACACTTCGTCTGTGACTTCTACTGGACCGATTTACATGCGGGTTGTACCAAAATAAACGTTTTCGGTTCTATATTAGCAGGTTTTATTTGTATTTCAAAAATATTTACGTTAAATCTGTCAAAAATGAAAAATAAACTTTTCTTATGGAGATTTAACATGGGGAAAAAATCCAACATTTTCAATCCTTTGGACAGTTTGTTTGAGACTTCTACTGGACCGATTTACATGCGGGTTGTACCAAAATAAACGTTTTCGTTTCTATATTAGCAGGTTTTATTCGTATTTCAAAAATATTTACGTTAAATTGGTCAAAAATTTAAAATAAACTTTTCTTATGGAGATTTAACATGGGGAAAAAAGCCAACATTTCCAATCCTTTGGACAGTTCGTCTGAGACTTCCAATGGACCAATTTACACGCAGTTTGTACCAAATAAAACGTAAACCTTTGTATATTAGCAGATTTTATTTACTTTAACGTTATCTTACTTTCTTAAATTAAAAATATCGACATTTTCAAACCTTTACAATTTATTTATTTTACACGCTTTCAATCAGCTGATTGTAAACGCACGAGGTATTTAGTCTAAATGCAGTGGATGAGCAAAAGCTCATGAAGGATTTGGTTTATTATGGCCAGTACCTTAAAACGTTTACAATTATTATGATGTATTGTCATTTATAAAAAGAAAGTTGCTTTAAATCATATAATTAACGTTAACTTACTTCCTTAAATAAAAAATGTCGACATTTTCAAACCTTAACAATTTATTTATTTTACACGATTTCAATCAGCTGATTGTAAACAACGAGATATTTTGTCTACATACAGAGTGGATGAACAAAAGTTCATGGAGGATTTGGTTTATTATGGTCAGTACCTAAAAACGTTTACAATTATTATTATGTATTATCCTTTAAATGGAAAGAATGTTGCTTAATTATGTAAAATAGCTGATTGCTTTAAAATTAAGACTAATTGTAAAGGTTTAGTTTAAATAAATTGCTCACATTTGTATTAAAAGAAACGGATGTATCGGAAATTCTTTGTGCAATCAATTTGTCGTTTGCAACGTTGTAATGCTTTACATTTACTTCGCTTAGCGACAGTATTTGTGGCGCAGTCGGTAGCGTGACTTACTCCAAATTAGACGGCCCGGGTTCCAGACCGATCTTCTCTAATACACTTTTTGTAATGTGTCCAATAACGTCTTCACTAATAAATGTTTTACTGATGGTACCGATATTTATTTTAAGCAAAATAGATACATTAAAATATTTATAGGCCTGTTCAAACTCTCAAAAAACTTATTTATTAAACTAACAAGTTTACAAAATAATAGTTTAGGCTTGCTTATTTTTTGATGTTTTTAACTAATATAACGCTTTGATTAGGCTACTAAGGTTTAGGCCTAAGTAAACATTCGATTTTTTATGTTTATAAAATACTAAAGAGTGTCTGTGTTACATAGTAAGGGTGTAGCATTATTGTTTTTAAGGAATATGCCTATAGGCCTACTTTGACAGACACTCCAACTAAAATTATGTAATTTTCTGTGAAATAAATTTGTATCCTTTAAATTTGGATAGTTATTGGAACTTGCACACTACAGCATAAATATTGCGATATGAAAGTGGTTATAAATGGTTTCTCTACGTTCTATCCTACCCTAATAGCAATATTTGTTAAAGCCAATCATCATAAGTTACAACACTGTAGGCCTTTCCTAATTCTTGAAAAAACTATTAACAAACAATTTATCCAATAGGCCTACAAGTGGATATTGGTCTACTTATTTCTGATGTTGTTAAACCTAATAGAACGGTTTCCTTAGGCTAATTAGGTTTGCGCCTACTTAAACAATCAAATTGACATGTTTTTAAAATACTAAAGAGTAGGGCCTATAAGTACAAGGATGCAACATTATTGGTTTTACGGAATAGGCCTACTTTTCCGACGCTCCAACTAAAATCGTAGTATTTTCTGTAAAATATATTATTGTTCTTGGTATGGCAGTTCAAAGAAGTACAGTTTATAGACTACCTTACATGTTTGTACTATTATAGTGTTTCATTTACCACTAATGGAGCTATATCCGTCGAGTATCGACGGGCAACAACTAGTTATGATTAAAAATCACAAAAATTCATAGAGCTATTGCATTTACCCAGTCGTGTTGGCTGAAGCCTTACATTGATTCTAACACCAAAAGAAGAGCTTCTGCGACTTCAGCGTTTGAAAAAGACTTCTATAAATTAATGAATAACGCAATCTTTGGCAAGACACTAGAAAATAAAAGAAAACATATAATTGTGAAATTAGTAAGTGATCCAAATGTTTTAGAAAACTTGTGCAGAAACCAAATTTTGGAACCACTATGATAATTAATGAAAACCTTGTGGCGGTCACAATGAAAAAAAAAAATAATAATAAATAATCATGGATCGACCAATGTATATTGGATTGTTAATATTGGATATTAGTAAAACGCATATGTATGATTTTCATTATAATAAAATGGTTAAACACTATGGAAGAGACAACATTGGAATTACATACATGGATACCGATGCGTTTATTTATTGGATTAAGACTTTGGATATGTATCAAGATTTAAGAATTTTTCCATACAAAGACGACTTTGACTTTTCAGACTATCCCATAAACCATCAGAATTATGATGACAAGAACAAGAAAGTGATTGGAAAATTCAAAGATGAAGCCAACGGTGTATTATTGCAGGAAATCATTGCATTAATGTCAAAACTGTACTCTTTTAAGATGTACAAAGAAAATGAACAACCGACAGTGAAGAAGGCAAAAGGTGTTAAAACAACGTATCTAAAAAAGAATGTACAATTTGATCACTACAGAAATTACTACAGAAATTGCCTTTACGAAAATAATGTATTGACTGCAACTTTCAACACCATAAGAAGTTATAAGCATAAAGTGTACAGTGTGACCGAAGTTAAAAAGCACTTTCTGCAAACGATGATAAGAGATATATTTTAGAAGATGGAATCCACACCCTACCATTTGGGCACTACTCTCTCAAACCTATCGATAACTAACCTATTCTTCGTCCTACTGCAGATTCTACCTTATCCTTGTTTAATTCCGTTAAAAAATTGGGAACATGGTAAGTCCTACGCTGTGTTCCCAATTTTTTTACACATGTTTGGATGATCTTGACCTATATAATATAGTGTGGTTGTTGGGGAAAACTTTTATTGTTACTCTACATGTGATAGAGGAAGCATTAAAACATACAATATGAAGGATTTAAAGCAAGAAATTGTCAACGAACTTCATAAACCCGCGAGAAGAAAGTTTCCGCGAAGAAATACAGTTATAAAAGGAATGAATGATTTATATCAAGCGGATTTAATCGAAATGATTCCTTATAGTAAACAAAATAGAGGATATAAATATATATTGACTATTATCAACTGTTTTTCGAAAATGGCGGATGCTTTACCCCTCAAAGATAAAAGCGGCAAAAGTGTTACAAAAGCGATGGAAATAGCTATACAAAGAGACAAACATACTATAAAACATTTACAAACCGATGATGGAAAAGAATATTTTAATAAGGAATTTGCAAATTTAATGAAAAAACACAACATAAATCATTACTCAACCAATTCGGAAATAAAAGCATCAATAATTGAAAGATTCAACAGAACTTCAAAAGGTGCGATGTATAAGATGTTTTCCAACAGAGGATCGGATATGTATGGATTGATATGTTACCAAAACTTATAAACGATTACAATAACAAGTTTCATAGAACTATTAGGATGAAACCAAACCAGGTGACTGGTAAAAATGAAAAACTTGTATTAAAACGTATAAAAATGAATACTAAACCAAACCTTGAAAAACTAAAGCATAAAAGGTTTAATGTTGGCGATAAAGTGCGAATAAGTAAATATAAAGGTGTATTCAGTAAGAGATATCTGCCAAATCGGACAAACGAGGTCTTTACTGTATTCAAAGTACCAGAGTACCAGAGACCTATATTTTAAAAGATAATAAAGGACAATTTCTCGCAGGAGGATTTTATGGACATGAAATGTTAAAGTCAACAGTAGGAGATGTATATCTCGTTGAAAAGGTGTTGCAAAAGAAAAAAGATAAAGTCAAAGTGCGATGGTTAGGATTTAATAAGAGTGAAGATTCTTGGATACCTAAAAAGGATCTGATATAATGATAGAGAATCATTTTTGGTTGAACCATTGCAAAGGATGGAGATAATACCGCAAAAAGACAGTTTTACTATTAATAATATAGATGAACTCACAGTGGATAGTTCTGAATTCAATAGCGGCAAACACGGTGTTTTGTTGCCGAACACCGTACGTTGTCTGGTTACCGGTCCTTCCAATTGTGGAAAAATAAATGTAGTATTCAATTAGTTTACAAACCCTAAAGGATTACGTTTTAATAATCTATATGTATTTTCAATATCACTACAACAACCAAAATATCAATTATTGGAAAAAATACTAAATAATGTGCCTGAAGTCAAATATTTTAAATTTAATGCAAGCGAGAGTGTCATGCAACCACAAGAGGCTAAACCATTCTCCGTGTTCATATTTGACGATGTATCTTGTGAAAACACAATAAGGAATTACTTCGCTATGGGTCGACATAACAACTTAGATAGCATTTATATTGGTCAAACTTACAGCAAAATACCGAAACAACTCATTAGAGACAATGCAAACGTGTTAATTGTATTCAAACAGGATGAAACCAACCTAAAACATATATATTTTGATCATGTAAATGCGGATATGACATTTGAACGATTTAAAGAGTTTTGTGGAAAGGCTTGGGCTGAACAATATGGATTCCTAACAATTATGAAGGAACAACCACTAAACAATGGTCGATACAGGATAGGATTTGATAAATTTATACTAATACACTGAACATGGTATAAAACATTCATTGTTGTACAACACGTCTTGCTACAAACATGATTAACCAAGAAAAGTTAATAAAGGAAATAAAATCACTTAGTGATTCTATTCGGGCTAAAAACAGAGCATTAAAACTAGGTATTAGCGAAAGGGAGAAATTCCTTGAATCTACTTTTAAACCAATTACTGAACCCTTGAAACAATTAAACAAAAAATTTGCTAAACCTATATTGGAAGGAGATGCAATTGCACCTATCACAAAGTTTGAAAGAGAAAGTGTAAAATCAGAAGGTTTTAGTGATGAAGACCTTGAATCCTCTATATATAGTGGTTTTACCGGTGGAGAACCTGAGAGCTAGAATCACCAGGATATAGTGGTGTAAGAGAATTATATGAAAGAAAACCCGAAAGAGGACATGAAGATGTATCAACTGCTAGTGAAAAAGAAAAAGAAGAAGAGGCAAGAGAAGGACAGTCAAACATAAGCTTGTTGGGTGAAAACATTCATAACAAAGGACCTTTAGGAAGGAAATACATGATAAAAATGTTAGCTGGAACAAACCCTAATAAAAACTACCATAGCTATGGAGCAAGATTAACAGAAGACGGTTTAATGGTAGGCAATAGCCCGTTAAACATTGATGAACATGATAATATTATTGTTGGTGATCAAAGATATAAGGGCACAAGGGGATTATTTGAATTATTATTTGAAAATAAGCCTTTAGAATTATTAGTTAAAGAAAAAGACATGGAAGCATATAAAAAGATTTTTGAACACACTAATGCATATAGGAGGAAGTATCTAGCTGACCAACCTGTTTGTAGATCTAAGTCTTTAAAATATAGAGAATTTGTATCCAAGTTAATACCAACAACGAGAAGACAACCAATGCCAATAATGCCAAGAAAACCTGTAAAACGAAGGTTTGTGTCATCCACTTTGGATGTGAGTGCTCCAGAACCAAGAAAAAGAAACAAGTCTGTTACAGGTACAGGTTTAATGAAGAAACTATATAACACAAATGTGATTTATTACAATAATATCGATAAATTGGTAGATAGAATGAAGCTAATACATGAAGCTAAAGAAGCGGGTCATACTGGATTGGAAAACGAATGGGTGGCTTTAGTGGATGAACTACGAAACCGTGGGATAATCACATAAAAATGCGTTACTCCCTAGAATGCTATTTAGTTGCACCATGAGTGTCGACAAGTTCGGACGTTATTCCTCGGATGGATTATAATACGCAAATAGTTTATAAAGAGGTGCTGGTTTACCACAAACACCCGATGGAGATTATGATATTAGTAATAAAAGGTTAAAAAACATAAAAGATCCCGCAGATGAAAACGATGCAATAAATTTAAAAATATTAAAAGAAGAGATATCACTAACATTAAGACTACAGAAAAACATATATGACTCAGGTAATCATAGAATTATCAACGTTGGTAAGCCAAAACAAAACGCTGATGCAATAAACAGAGGTTATTTATCATCGGAATTAAAAAATACATTAAAATTCAATGGAAAAAACGTATAATGCTGAAAATAAACGCATATCCAACGTAGCGGACCCTAAAGATGAAAAAGACAGCGTAAATAGACGCTATTTACATTCTATAATAACTGAAAAGACAAAAGATGGATTTTCTTTTCATAAATTTAATATTAACGATATAGGTTATCCCAAAAATGAAAATGATGCTGTAAATTTAAAATATATCAAAGATCATTGTATTACACATGGTGTTGGAGTTATAGATTGTTTTGGTAATTGTTCAGCGAATGTAAAAGATGGTTCAGCACCATAAGATGGTGCAACAGTGGGTCAAATGATGGAAACCTTAAAACAAGAAACAACCTCTTTTGTAATACAAGATCAAGTAGTATCGCGGCAAGGGGATTTATTTGTACAAGGTAATGAACAATTTTACTTATTAAAATTAAAAAATAATGCTTGGGATTGCATGGATGAAAAGTTATCAAATTTTTCATGGGGTCATAATGATAAAGATGCAGCTGCTTTATCACAAACCGTACATCTAGATCCAAATCATCACTTTACATTTTTTACATGTAATAATAAACAGATAAAAAACTTGGAACAAGGAAGAGATCCAAACGATGCTTCAACTGTAGGACAGGCTATCACAACATCATTAAAGGATAGTAAAAGTGTATACTTGTACTAATAAACGTATAACAGACCTTAAGACCCTCAACATGTGGATAATGCCGTCACTGTTAATTTTCTAGTAAAAGTTTTAGGAATTATTTGATATACACAATCATTTTACACATTCAATTCTTACAGGGCAAGGTCATAATTCTTTGGATGAATCCATGAGAGGTAATTGGATTAAACAGGAAATTGATAATAAATACTTTATTAACCCTAATACGCAAAAGTTTAGATCATCAGATTGGGGTGATTTTGATATTTAATTCAAGAACGCAATAAATGACTTCATTTATGTTCAACTCATCATAGAGGTAACACATAACTTGTGTACTACGAATATAAAAGACAAAAATGACATTTCAATATATCAGTCCATATCGAGACACTGTAAGGAAAGGAGGTGGGATCACGTCCACGGCGGTTTCTCTGTTACGTAAAGCTTTAAAACGAATTCCAGTAGGATCCATCGTAAATAGTGCAATAGACGCACTACCATACGAATTTCACATATCAGGAGGTTATCAGTATTGCGGACCAGGAACTAAATTGAAAACACGACTATAAAGAGGCGATCCAGGCATAAATAAGTTAAATCAGGCTTGTAAAGAACACGATATCGCATATTCCACGTTTGCTGATTCAAAAAATAGATCGATAGCAGACAGAAAGCTTGCGGACATAGCTTGGCAACGAGTAAAATTGAGTGACGCTAGCATAGCAGAAAAAGCAGCAGCTTTAGCGGTAACAGCAGGTATGAAGGCCAAAACAGCAGTAGGAGGTGGAAGAAGTAGGAGAAGAAGGGTAAAAAGTAGGTCAACCACAAGAAAACATGGAGGAAATATAAGAAGAAGATGACGTTCTACCAGAAAAGGCAGGAAGAAGCCCACCGTGTGGTCCATGGTAAAAAAACGAGGCAGGTCTTTACCTAAGACCTTATCGTGCGTATTAAATGAAAGAAATCAATTGGTTATACCACATAAAGCGTTGTTTAATGTTGAATTATTTAAATATATTTCCTGTTTAAAAATACCATTTTTCCGCGGAGTATTTATGAAAGACAGTTTACCAAAGAAAATGTGGAAAAATGTGACTGGAATTGTTAATTTGGATAATACTGAAGGGCCCGGCACCCATTGGGTGTGCTATAAGAAACTAAATAGCAATGTATATTATTTTGATAGTTTTGGAAAATTGCCACCACCAAAAGAACTTGAACGTTACTTTAAATCTGCTAAAAACATATATTACAACTATAAAAGAGAACAACCTGATAACACTTCAATATGCGGTCATTTATGTTTGGAATTTCTAGCTAAAAGTATCAGTCACCATTGAGATGTCTTCCTATACGGTATCATTAACAGGAAAATCGTCCACTTTACGAAGTATCCTTTTTCCAGAGTTACGCTTTCAAAAAGGAATATTTTGGGAGGCGGCACTGTTGGATTTTACAACTTACAACTCTATTCCCAATGTTACAGATAAAAAGAATAACTTGTTGCATTATTATAAAGGAAAAGATGCCAGTGGGAAGTTTACAGACTTAGAAGTTTGCACTTTACCCACAGGTTCTTATGAAATTGATCATATTAATGAATTTTTGCAAAATAAAATGGGAAAAAACAATATAACAATAAAAGGTAATAACAATACATTGAAAGCTGAACTTACTTCAAAATATTATATAGATTTCACTCGGCCAAACTCAATTAGTGATTAATTAGGATTTCCCAAAGATGGGCCAATTTTAGAACCAAATCAAACACATTCCGGTAAACAAACTGTAACAATATTAAAAGTCAATAGTATAGACATAACTTGTAACATTATACAAGGAGCTTACAGAGATGGAGCGAACACTCATATAATACAAACTTTTTACCCGAGTGTGCCACCTGGATTTAAAATTGTTGAAAAGCCACAAAAACTGGTATATCTACCTTTGAACGTATTGGATCAAAACGGTAACTTGATAGATTTTCGAGAAGAGCCTATTAGATTACATTAGATTACATTTAAAATCGACACTTTGATACAAAATCATGGGTTTAACATTTAAAAGCGAACAACCTACGGGAAACCGCATTAGTAGCTCTTCAGCTGTGGAAGAGTTAACACGCGAGAACATTAGTTTTTTAGAGAGAATTGGATTTAAATTAACCGATTATGGATATACTGGATATAGCGCAGGGTCCAACATTCGACGAAACCCTATGGGAAAAAGAATATCACACCCACAACCCTTACACTTCATTAAAATTAAACAATAACGATGAAATCCGTATTCCCATACAACATCAAGACATTTACACACTACCATGTGAAAGTTACTTGTATATTGAAGGAAAAGTTACTAAAAAAGACGGTACTACCACTGGTACAACAGTTCCGTTTATAAATAATCCTATGGCTTTCCTGTTTGATGAAATTAGATATGAAATATCAGGTGTTACAGTTGATTCCACTAAAAAAGTAGATATTGCAACAACTTTAAAAGGATTAACATCTATATCACCTAATGAAACCAATTTACTTAAACCTGCCGGATGGGTTATACCTACAAATGACACAATCAGTCCAAATACAAATGGATATTTTGATTTTCATATTCCATTACGTTTGTTGCTTGGTTTTGCTGAAGATTATAGGAAAATAATATTAAACGTTAAACAAGAGTTAGTTTTGTTGAGATCTTCAAACGATAAAGACATTATTAAAGCTGCAGATAATACAACGGATGCAAACTTAGAATGGAAATTAACATTAGACAAAATTGTATGGAGAGTTCCGCATGTGAAATTAGCTGACGAGCATAGAATGCTACTATTGAGAAAGGTAAAGGCCGATCGTGATATTGTAATTCCTTTTAGAAGTTGGGAATTCCATGAACATCCCAGTTTGCCAACTACGGATCGCCACACTTGGACTGTTAAAACATCAAATTATGTGGAACGAGCCAGGTATATTATATTTGGTTTACAAACAGGCAGAAGAGACGCCATCACTAAACATGCATGCCAATTTGATCATTCCGACTTAAAAAATATTAAAGTTTATTTAAGTTCACAATTTTTCCCATACGACAATTTAAATGTGTCATTCACTAATAGAGAATACAGTATATTGTACGATATGTATGCAAGATTCCAAAGTTCATATTACGGTAAAGCAAATACACCTTTACTATCGCCTGAAAAATATTTCGATGGCTACCCGATAGTTGTAATCGATTGTTCTAAACAAAATGAATCTGTAAAATCATCAAGTGTCGATATAAAAATAGAAATGGAATTCAACGCGGCTATACCGGCAAATACAACTACATACTGTTTAATTCTACATGATAAAATTGTAACATACACACCTTTAAATGGAATTGTGAAGAATGTATTGTAAGAAACCAGTTATTGTTACATTCCCATGCATTCCGCGGGTATAAAATCGAAGCGTACAGACCGCTCCTCATCAGTTTGTTGCCTGTTGTTGTATGGGTAGCATCGTATTCAATATGGCTTCTCCTAGCGGTACACCTGAAAATGTAGTGGATATTGAGAAGGAGATATCTGAGTTTTTAGATCTTCAAGGTCAACAGGAAGGAGATGATCACAACGTTTGCGGACTTCACACCAGTAATGGTGTTGAAGAAAAATGTAAAAGAAGAAGGAATGCACAAAGTATGTCAAGGTCACGTCTTCAAGAGAAAGCATGCAAAAGTAGGTCAAGGTCAAGTAATTAGCAAAAGAATCATGCTCAAGGTGGTTAATCAATTAGTATAAGGAGCATGCATAGAAATCCCAAAGCCGAAAAGAACCCAACCACCAAAGAAAGCAATGAAGCGCGCGCTTCTCTACGACTTCAAGCTACGGGTTAATTGCAACTACCATGCAGGAAAGATAGAGGAAGGAAGTTACATGCAAGCCCGGTGGACAGTCCCCGCGGTGGTAGGCCATAGCCACCCCGTTGACCGTACACCTACCGGATACTGATGTACCCGCCCATAAGAGCGGAGGTCCACGTTCACCGGCTGGCACAGTGAATGCTGCATTGCACCATGAATGAGCGCTGCTTTTATAACGAAAATTCAACCTCAGGCTAAATTTCCCCTTGGTAGGGTAAAAGGGTAATTCCAAGAGTGTGGGTAATTTTCCCTCCACAAGGTAAATCGGGTAATTGCTTTAAACAAGTATTACTCTCCAACAACGTAATCGAAATCCGTACAGACCTTTGCAGCTGGTTCAAGGCTAATGCCTTATTTGGAAACCGGTTTTATGCAACGGTGCACCGGCGCACAGCTCTGTAACGACCTCTCATTGTCTGTCCAGCAGTCAAACAAGACAGTGCGAACAATGAGTCAGTATGTAATGATTGTGAGTGGGCCTGACGGAGAGCGTCAAGCTCTCAATGCATTGGCTGCGGTTGACCGTGGCGAAATAGCCAGTTTGCCACAATTCATTAATAGAATTGTCCAAGAAGAGGAAGAAGACATAAGAAGAATACTTAATGAATTGGTTCCAGTACCAAGATGTTTATCACCATTGGTAGAGGAGGGAAAGAAAATTAAAATGAAGCAACTGAAGGTGAACAAGAAGTACAAGATAATCAAGAAAAAGAAACTCGAAATTCCAAAAACAATAACTAGACCTACTTCACCAAAACAAACTATCTTAATTCGAACAATCAAAAACAAAAACTCAATCATTCAATTTGTAGAGTAATCACCCAGCGTGAAATGGAGAAAAGAAAAAAACACTTATAATTTTTTACACAATGCATCCGGGCTCATATTTGCACGTGTGCACATGTGTTTAACACAGTGCATACAGGTTGATATGTGCGCGTGTGCGAATGTGTGTATACGTTTGTTATTACATATAACTCACATAGTAGACTATCTTATTTTCAACATGACATTTTATACCTTCATCACTTTTAAGTATATTTCAATTTCATCTGAAACTTATGGTTAAGACTTTTAGAAGAAAAAAATTGTTGAGAATTAATTCTTTGCTACCTATAGAGCATAAAAACAGCCTAAGTTTCAAGACCTTCCATTATAACGAAATGGAACAGTCATTTAAAGTAAAATTATACAGGGTGAGTTTCTTAAAGTGATCCAATAGCTAACTTTTTTATTTTAAATTTGACAGTATACTTCTTATGGGGGACCCCCCTTACTTTTTTATTCTCGTTTCAGATATGTATTTCACTTTTCAAAAACTCCCGCCATTTTTCCAATATGGCGGCCAACTTTAAAATTTCTTATGTAACACCCTACATTTTATGGTGTTTTTGAAATTTTCATGTTATTTTAAGACTTTTTTATTCTTTGTCATTTTTCTCTAAACCTAACGGTTAGGGATCTAGAGGCAATTAAAGTTCATTTTTAGTCCCATAAGAATAACATGGGGCAAACTTTATCTGCCCATATCTCCGAAACCATTGATAAAAATAAAAAATACTCAAGAATAAAAATGTCTTAAATTGATGTTTTAAAAACATTTTTTTCATAATAACAAAAAACTTTTTTTGAAAATTTTATATTTTGTCCGCCATATTGGAAAGAAGTTAATTTATGCGTAAATGATCATTTTTATTAGTGAAATGTTCTTCAAACATCAATTTAAGACATTTTTATTCTTGAGTATTTTTAATTTTTATCAATGGTTTCGGAGATATGGGCAGATAAAGTTTGCCCCATGTTATTCTTATGGGACTAAAAATGAACTTTAATTGCCTCTAGATCCCTAACCGTTAGGTTTAGAGAAAAATGACAAAGAATAAAAAAGTCTTAAAATAACATGAAAATTTCAAAAACACCATAAAATGTAGGGTGTTCCATAAGAAATTTTAAAGCTGGCCGCCATATTGGAAAAATGGCGGGAATTTTTGAAAAGTGAAATACATATCTGAAACCAGAATAAAAAAGTAAAGGGGGTCCCCCATAAGAAGTATACTGTCAAATTTAAAATAAAAAAGTTAGCTATTGGATCACTTTAAGAAACTCACCCTGTATGTTTTTATGAAAAAGACTAATATTACTTTTAACGATATCTATTTGGAGAAAATTTGAATAACTTTTTCTCATTAAGTTACAACGATTCCTGACGATTGAAATACCTGGTCTCCAAGGTCATATGTAAGGAAAATATGTTCAAAGTGTCTATGGTTATTAAGATACCACGGATGCACGGCGTCGTTATGTCAGTCTTACGGAGACTCTCGTAGAGTGCGCATTGGTGTGATGAACTCTCTTGTTCAGTTTTTCTTTTTCTCGTTTATACCACTGTAAACTCTGAAAAAATTAGTTAAACTGGCGGTTTCAGAGCAATCCGATGACGGTTTAGGCAGGGTCACGTTGCAAAGAGTTAAAATTTCCTTAGCACTTTTGCGGTTTCTTAGGAAATTTTACTTAGGTCCTCAAGGTCATGAGGACTCTAACGAAGACTTGGAGTAGAGTGTGAGAAACCGCAAAAGTGCTGAAAAATATTAACTATCTGCGTAACCTTGACCTAAATAACGTCAGTGACGTCATCATGGTGACGTAATCGACGGTGACGTCATCAACACGTCATTTTTGTGACGTCATGTGACGTCATCGGTGACGTCATCGTAATGACGTCATGGCCTGAAGTCGCCAAAGAGCCACTACTCCAAGACGTAGTTTATGTCAGCCTAAATCGAAGTCCGGTAAACACAGACTTTTATGTTATAGCCTATGCTTATTATCACTCTTACCTCAAGCAGAGACAGACCCTATTAGGTTATTAAAAACCCTAATAGAGTTAGTTTCTGTTTTAGGTACTCAGCAAATGCTGCTCCAGAATACCCAAATAGTAACCATACAGATGGAAGGTTCTAATGTAAGCAGCTGAGTATGCGAGAAGTGATGAACTTCAATAGGCTGTTTTATAAAAAATGTGACAGGGAATACCAAGCACATTTCATTTTAAAGCACACTGAAATTATGAATTGTAAACGAAGGGAGGCCAGGGCAATCGAAAAATAAAGAAAACCCAAAGTCATATGATCCAAAACTTAGAACAACACGGTATTATGTTCGAACTGCCAATGGTGAACAGAAACCAGTATGCCTTCAATAGTTTATTAATATTTTGCAAATTTCACGATTCAGGATTAATAAAATCACAGCCCAGTTCCATAAAGATGGTTTTGTCTCGGACAAGCGAGGAGGGTTTAAAAGATCAGCTGTGTTTAAGCTTAAGCGAGAGTCTGTAATTAAATTCATCAACACATTGCAGTGTCGTACCAGTGTGTATTACCGGCCGGTTTCTATTTTACCTACAATCTAAAAAATGTATGAAAAAGCAGTACATTTACAATTTTCACATTTCTTAGAAACCTTTAATTTATTGGAAGAAAGTCAACATGGCTTTCGGCATGGAAGGTCTATTGTTAGTGCTGCTGTGTCATTTATTGAAACGATCATTGACTCACTAGACAAAGGAAAACATACAATTGGCATTTTTATGGATATATCTAAAGCGTTTGACAGTGTAAATCATTCTAAGCTAATTGAGAAATTAGATGCCATTAGGGTTGCAAAAAATACCCTTAGTTGGTTCACGTCCTACCTCACAAATAGAACCCAATATGTAGAGATAACAAATTTAACAAAAAACCATAAAATCATTAAAACCTCATCACATATTAAAGTTCTCCGGTTTGGTGTACCCCAAAGTTCTATTTTGGGACCACTACTTTTTCTTTGTTATCTGGGAGGGATAGACAAGTCATTATCATATAAAAAAAGTAATAGTGACGTTTGTATGTACGCCGATGATGCAAATTTAGTGGTTTCATCAAAATCACCAGAAGAAACAGAAGTTTGCTCTTACATTGAATTGGAAAACATTGGAAACCATTTAAATAGGCATAATTTACTTTTAAATGTGCAAAAAAACTAAGTTTATTATTTTTTAAACTCCCCAAAATAGAATTCTAATGGATCCCTTATTAGCTTACAATACTCAACAAATTGAAAAGAAAACAACACAAATTTCTTGGGATTAAAGATAGATGAACATCTAGATTGGGAGGAACACGTTCATAAATCTTAACTAAAGTAAATTCTGGAATGTACGCATTATCAAGAATGAAATATTATTGCGATCTTAACACATTAAAAAGTATTTACTTTGCTCACATTCATTCACACATTTCATTTGGTATTGCACTTTATGGCTCAACTAATAAAATAAACTTAGATAAAATTTTAAAACAGCAGAAAAAGGCTATTAGAATTATGTTAAATTTAAAATATGACGATTCGGCTAAAGAACACTTTAAGGATCTAAAAATATTAACTGTTTACGGTCACTATATTTTTGAGACTATTTTACTTGCCCGAAAAGAACAAGCAAATAAGGTAAATTCTGATATACCTGTAAACCCATACAACACAAGGGGGAGAAATGAAATCACACAGGCACATAGGCTTAAGTTTTTTGAAAAAAAACCTACATATATGGGGAAAAAGTTTTTGAAACACATTCCTCTTAACATTAAATCAGAAAGTGGGTCAAAATTTAAAAAAAATGTTAAAAGAATACTTAATTAACAAATCTTTGTATTCATTGGAAGAACTCTCCACCACCCTCTAGTACACTTCAATTTTTTAATTCTCTTTAAATAAATAATTTGTGCAAAATGTTTATAATTTTTAACTTTTCTATTTTTACTTGTAGGACATTAAGAAAAATGATTTATTTTATATATAATGTAAATCATGTCTGCTACTTTATTGTCTCTTAAGAATAAAAAATGTGACGCTATTTACTATGTACCATTTGTACATGAAAATAAATAAAGAGTTTTGACTATGACTATGTCTTGAATCCCCCTATTGCAGAGGACAATGTCAACGAAAATATCTTAGTTCCGATCTGAAATTTAAAAAAAAACTATGGAGATTATATTCGTCTAAGGCTGATAATGTGCGTGTAAAACTGTCATATTTCAGGGAAATATTCAACACTAAGTACAACTTAGGATTTGGCAGTCCACGCACAGACGTGTGTTCTACTTGTTTAAGTTTGACTGAACGAAAAGTTGTTGATGTTGCGAAGAAGAACTATCTCATAACAGAAAAGAGGGTGCACAGGTTAAAGTACAAGGCGTTTTATGAGAAACTGCAAGATCCCGATGAAAAAACATTAATTCTGTCATATGATTGTCAGAAAAATCTACCACTCCCTAAAGTTCCCGATCAAAGTACATATTACAGCAGACAAGTCTACGTGCATAATTTTACCGTTGTCAAAGGAAATAGCAAAGCAAACTTGACGCCAGCAAATGTAACTGCTTACTGTTTGACGGAAAATGAGTTCCCGAAAGATTCCAATATTATTTCATCTTGTGTGTATGATTTTTTGTTTGAAGTCGACCGATATGACAAATTTTAAATCCATCAGACTTGTGTCCGATGGATGCAGCGGACAAAACAAGAATTCAACGATGGTGACTGCGGTGAGCTATTGGCTGACTTCACTGGATAACAAGTATATCAAAGAAGTGGAAATTATGTACCCAGTGACTGGTCAGTTTTCTTCCCCCAGATCGTGTATTTGGAAACATATAAAAGGAGCTAAGAAGAAAAGAAGTGATTATAAACCCAGAAGAAGTTTACGATATTGTGAAGAATTACGCTACTGTAAAAACTGTTGGAAAAGATGTGAGGGTCCTGAACTTCAAAAAGTTAAATGCTGAACAAGTAAAGGAAGTTAAAAATTGGCACTTCCAAATTTCAAAATTAAAAAGGATTTTTATCAAGAGAAAACAAGATAACAGCTGTATCGTACGTGGAGAAGTCACCTATAGGTGTGACTGTCAAAAGTACAGAAGTTTGATGAAGCAAGGGAAATCATTTGTCAATTTGAATCCAGATGTAATGCTGAAGAGTAACAATTTAAATGAAGGCAAGAAAAAAGATGTTGACAATCTGCTAAAGAAACATTTTGGGGACCAATGGAGAAACATTCCTGAACTTAAATTTTATATTCATATTGTTGATAATTCAGTGGAAGCTCTAGAGACTGAAGCTGTGATGTGTGAAATGAGAGAAAAGGAACCTACTCTTATAATTTGATTAATTTTTCAAAATAAGTCAAGAACAATCCCTAAAAAATTTGTTTTAGCGAATTTCCCCGTAGGGAATACGTTATTACGGTAGTAGCTATGGTAAGACCTAAGCCCGGGACCACTTTACTTTTTCATTTTGAGGTCTCCAGAAGCCAAAAACACCGTTCGTTCATTTTCATATATATGTATATATATATATAGATCTATCTATCTATCTATCTATCTATATATATATATATATATATATATATATATATATATATATATATATATATATATATATATATATATATATATGTGTCCGTGGTACTGATAACTTTTGAAGCGGAAGTCCGATTTTGATCAAATTTGGTATGAAGGTGTAAGACCAGGTCTATTTTCATGAGTTCGCGAACCAGCATTGTCGGGTTATGGGAACGGGGTTTTATGGGGTTTCAAAGGGGTCAAAATTGGGTTTTTGGCATTTTTGGACCTTAGTTTTCAAAATTCATGAATTTTAACTATGACCATTCAAAAGAGCTTAAAAAAACAAACAATTTAGTATTTTGAATTTTTAACTTAGCTTTAATGGTTACGGAGAAAATCCAAAAATATGTTTTCCATGTTATTCTTATGGGAAATCAAGAAAACCCTATATCTTACCTATTTTTTCACATAACTTAATCAAATTTGGTATGTACATTATCTAGATAGGGTTTAACTTATACTTGCTTACAAAACCCACATGGCGGCAAACCTACATACTCAACCCCATGGGGTTTATGGGGAAAATAAAAAATTGTCAGAGCTTGATACAATTTTGTGTTTACATTCACAAATTATTGATTAACTTAGATTTTCTAATAACACCCCATGGAAGAAAACCTACATACTCGATCCTATGGTCTTTTTTATGGGGAGTGTAAATAATCTGAAATGCCATTGGAAATTCGCTGAGTACGCAGGTCTGCTGCGACGGGGGTATTTTAAGATAGGCTACCTCTCAGAGAACATTTTTTTTCAGTTTTACTATTTTACCAAAGTATTTTCCCAAAGTGCTATTTTGCTACCATGTTACCAAAGGTGCCTTCTATTTTACTACTATGTTACCAAAGCAGTTTTTTTACAATGTAGGCCTACTTACTTGTATAGTCTCTAAGCAAATTAATTTAAAATAAATTGTTGTAGGCTAATAAACTTTTTTTTACCAAGAGTATTTTTTTAATCAATCCTTGATCCAGTCGTTAGATAGAGCCCTTTTTATTATCTCAGTTTGTATTATAATTAAGTCTCTGCTTCAAAGTAAGAGTGATAAGTTTAAAGGCTTTTTACACTTTTCCTACAGGTAATCAACAGTGGAAGTAGGAATCAACACTCAAATTAAGATCCAAAGTCACATAATCCGTAAGTGTTGGAATCAAAACTTACTTAATCCAAATGTCAGTGTCAAAACTAACATAATCCAACATTATAACTTAAATTTAACTAAGAAATAACTAACTTAGCTGCTTTTTATGACGAATATATCTTTTCAAGAACATATTTTACAGAGTTTCACAAAAAGAGTTTATTAAAATTTTCAGGATATATAAGAACTAGTTTTTTTGGTTTCATGAAAAATCAACTTTTGGGATTTTGTGAGTTTTGATTTTGACCCCCTCATTAAAAATTTGATATTATCATAAAAATTTTAATGACTATTATTTTTGGTCTCTGGGCACCTCAAAACGAAAAATAACGTGGTCCCGGGCTTAGGTCTTACCATGAGACCTACGGTAATAGCTTATTCCTTATAGGAAATTTGCTAAAATAATACTTGTTAACAACAATATTATACTAAATGAAATGATTTAAATATGCCTAGATAGGGGAAGGCTGCAGGGCAGGTCCTGCTGAAAACAGCCTAGCTGAAAACGCGATCCGTACTCATCCACGTCCTGATAACAACTGATGATTATGTTTTTTTTTTTTTTTTTTTTTTTAGACGGCATATTTCTCGCAAACATGTGTTAAGTTCACGTCGTCCTTCCTCCATGGCAAAGGCCTAAGGAAGTGAGAGGTCAGAGTCCTTCTCAACTAGTTCTTTCTGTATGACAGAGATGCTTGCAAGTGTGTAACACACGCTAACTTAAACCTAATGATAAGACCCCTGGCCAGAAATCAAATTCTAAAAGTAAAGAGTACAAAAGAAGTTTTTAAAAACCATAGCTCGTTCTGTAGAATCGAAGTATTGCATGTATGGTACCTGTGATAAAGGCAAATCAAAATCAATTAAACACAGTGATATGGATATAAGAAATGTAAATGGTGAAGATGAGATAATTTACTGCAAGTGGGTTGGGTAAAAAGTTGACAAGATTAAAAAGGAAAACCAAAGAATGAATCAACTATAGAAGAGAATGATGTCGGTAACGTTAGAGAAAATGAGAATATGAAGCCGTGCACGATTGGGGTAAAAGAGAAAAAAATGTGTACAATAAAATACCTGATTGACAAATTGAATAGCTACTTATCTCAGTTCTTTATTCATGTATATAATGCGCACCATCAACGTATATTCTTGAATGGAGCTCAAAAGAGCTCATGACTAATTAAATCTTAATAGTTGTAGATTGGAGCGAAAACTATTTGTGCCACAACGCTGAGGAAATATATTTTGCATGAGTATCCATTTCGGAGGTTCTAGGTCACAAATTTCACTTCATACTGGGGTATTGTGTATTAAAGAATCGAAACTGAAGGCTACTTAATCTTCATCATATCATCCTCCAAGAGTATCATGGCCCATCTGCCATTTGGTCACATTTAGAGGCCTTTCTAATCTAATTAAAGACAAGTTCCCAAATGTAGACACACTTAATTTATTTTCAGATGGTCTTACAGCGCAATACCGCAACATAGAAAATTTTTACTTAATGGCAAGGTTTGATTACGATTTTAACTTCTGGAAGAGGCCCTGGAATTTAAGTGAAGCCGGTCACGGCAAAGGGACAGCTGACGCAATTGGAGGAGTTGTTAAAAGAACGGCTGACTATCCTTCTAAAACAAAAGACATCATTGATGTGCATTCTTTCAAAGGAGCTGTATCTTCTCTTGGAGTTTCTTGGTAAAACTAGCTGTAGTTTCTTAGTACAACTATTATAATGTTTTATATAATGAAGGGCAGTAAAACCTTAGACACAAGTTCATTTTAAATTTTATTTACTTCATCTTTACTTCATACCACTGCCCCCGATACAACTGAAAATGTTAAGCCTGGAGACTCGGTTTCAGTGATTTACGACAACACCTGGTACCCTGGAGTTGTGGAATAAGTCACACACCAAGACATGACAATTAACTTTATGAAACGTTCCGGAACCATTTTCGTCTAGCCAATTAAGCTCGACAAACAAAGTGTCCCCCCTATTTTAATTTTGAGCGACTTAATAAAAGTTAATAAAAGCCGCCCATAAAAGTTTCTTCGAGGGTGTATAAAGTTGAAAACACTAATGAAATCTATCGAGTTCAATTTATGTTGATTATTATCACATCAGTGTATTTTTAGTACCGGTGCTAAGAAAGTACGATTTTCCTTAAGTAAAAAATGTTATGTTCTTACATTAAAACTACTTCTATTTTTTTTTTACTTTAAATAGTATAAGTAATCTCTTTGTGTTTTTTTTTTTCAAAATCCATTTGACTCCAGACTTCTTATTAGTCTCCTCGAGACTATGTTAACCTTAACTTAATAAAAAGGTATTAATTAAATTTATATTTTCACTGTATTTGTATTATTTTTACACTCTTATAGTAGTGAAACCTCACTCCCGTCCGTATCAGTCGCACATGTCCAGTTTGCATTATTTTTGTGTGACGCCTGTCCATACTTGTCATTCCCGTCCAGTATATGTGAAAGTTCCTAAATATTGAAATTTAAAATATAATAAGATTGTTCATACTTCAACATTAAGATATTAAGTAACAAACAAAATAAAAAATGTTTTTCTATCATATAGGGTAACTTGAGTTCACAACGACAAAAATATTTGTTTTTTCTCTAATTTTTATGTTTTTGTGCAATTTGTCCAAAAATAGTTATGCTGTCTCAACCTCATGTGATATATATTTTTAAATAAAGTACCACCACTGAAACAAGTTTTATCAGTTAAAATAGCATTCACACAACAGTTGATATATTTTTGATAGCACCAAAAGGCTTGTACAGGCGTGACAAAATGTTGTGTCTTATAACAAAAGAGTGATCACTTTCTGACGTCAAATTGAAAACGTGTGCTTCATGGGATTCATCGCTCTTCTCCAAAGGTTCGAGAAGCAACACACCCCACTCAGCCTGGACAAGAATATTTTAAATTATATTAGAGTACGGATATAGCATTACAACGTAATTTAAAGTAATTTGATAAATTTAACAATGTAGATTGTCTTAAGGAAGATTGAGTAATGTTTTATAAAGATTTGAAACAGTATATTATAGTTATATGCTACATGGTCATTTTTTTAGAAAACTTTGACACTGCAAAATCACATCTGAGTGATGCGGAGATGACTTAAAATATTGAATCGGACAAAGAAAATGAAATGACATAGAGGACAAAAAGAATGAGAAAAATTGTTTTGCCAGGAGAGTAATCATCGTGTGACGAAGAAACAAACCTTCCCCTGTCAACTAAACGGCAAAAAATTCAAAATTTCCTTCACCTCCTACTTCAAATATTGACTTTGGAATTTTAACTGAACTACACTAACCCTCAGAAAATGAAAAGACATCTACACCTAAACAGTACACAAAATACTATACATCCCAAACACATACCCCTCAGACACCTGTAGCATCATCATTGACACAACCAAGCAAACCTGTCCCACACAAACCAACGAAAACCCAAAAACAACAATAAACCTCAACGACTTCAAACGTCAATGATTATGCCAAACCCTTGGAAATGGACACTGATGTAGGATCTGTTGGAGGACCAAGTTCTCAGTTGTCTTCGTCATCTGCAGGTACTTACTTGGCATCTAAATTAGTCAAATTAAGGCCAATTAGTTTTCTTCCTGGGATGGAATCTTAAGCCTCATCTGCACTGGTTTGTTCATTGCTATACTTTTAGAATGCAAATCATATGGCCGGTAATTCTTTGTTAGGAATGTTTGCTGATTTTTTGTGTTCACGAACGAATTGGCCACGAACGTTTGGCCAGTGCGAACATGGCTATAAATAACCTATTTTATGTGAAGAGAAAAAAAACAAAAGTGATTTAATCATTGTTTAGTAATTGAAATACTCCCTTGCAAAACTCTTTTTACTAAACAATTAATTACTTTATATTACAATATTAAAGGACGACATTTTTATCAACCATCTTAGAGAGCCATAAATATTTTAATGTTGTATTGTTGGGATTTAATATTTGTCTGTATGTCTGTTCTTAAGTTGTTTTTTAACCTGCTTCAAAACCCTTTCCTTTGCAGTTTTAAATTGTAGTAACTGTACGCTACTTTCACATTTTAATTCAAGTTTCTTACATTTCCCACATACACTGTATATATTGATAATTGTCTTTAAATTTCCTTAGTGAGTTGTTTTAAAACTACCGATAGTAAGAGAGCAGTGGTCAATTACGTCACATAATCAAACTTAAATTCATAATCAATTTAATCAAATTTATTAAAGTAGTTAGATGTCATCCTTCCGCATAGCTATTTTGAACAGCAAATAACAGTTCAAAGAATTAATTATATTAGTTTTGAATTTCAATTAGGCTACACAACTCAAAACCAAGACACAAAAAATTGGCTACGCTCTGTTTATTATTGTTATTTGCAAAAATTTGCATGAAATAATTTTTGCTATAGACCTACTAATATAAAATTTTGAAGTAGGTGGAAAAATACAAACTACATACCACCACACCACACATCTTATTAATCCTGTCTTGAGGGGTCCTGCAGTGGTAGGCTACTTATGTAATTAATTTTTGTTTTAGGGAGAAGCAGCTCTTCCGGAAGTTCTTCAACTGTAGGCCTAGCAATAAGAAAGAACCACGTATTGATTTGGGAAGTATTGGGAGATTTTTTCCATAAATTAGACGGAATAATGGATGTATTAGAAAGTTTGGAGAAGAAAGTTAAGATAAGTAAAGATAATCACACTGTAGAAAAGCCCGTTGATTCTTTCGAGAATTCAGAAAATTATTTTTTCTCCAATTTCCCCTTAAATAAGGCCAAATTTATGGAATTTGAGGGAAAATTGAAGGAACCTACGTTTAGGCTTAAAGTAGTAAGCATTGTTGTAGCAACCCAGTTTTTATCATTACACTTAACATTTGACATGTTTCATTTTTTTTCTTTTTTTTAGCAAATTTTCCTGATAGGAAATACGCTATTACGGTAGTAGTCACAGCAAGACCTAAGCCTGGACGACCATGATACTTTATTGTTTTGAGGTCCGTAGAAGCCAAAAACACCGTACATTCCAATTCATATATATCTATAGCTTATCTATGTGACGGTTTAACATGATAAGTTTTGAAAAAAACTCCGATTTTCATGAAATTTGGCATTGAGGTGTAGGGCAGCGTTTTTCAGGTTAAGTTCGAAAACCAGGGTGATCCGATTATGGGAACGGGGTTTTACGGAGTTTCCAAATGGTATAAAATGAGTTTTTGGTACTTTTTGACAAATATTTTTAAAATTTTCTATTTTAACCGAAATCTTTACTTTTACTAGGTGGTGCTTAACCTATATTTGCTTTAAAAAAAACCCCTAAATGCAGCGAACCTACTATCAGAACCCCATATAATGTTATCGTTAAAATGACGAAATCACAAAATTTAACTGGAAATCCACTTATTACTCAGGTCTACTGCTACGGGGGTATATTTATGATTTTTGTGTCTATGTAAGTTTGGGTTGTGTCCACAGAGTAGTATTGACCTAGCAATATTATTGATATCAGTTGGGACTGATTAAAAAATAGCTACTCTTTGAAAATGGGATGGTTTAAGAATGGCTGCCATATTCTACTAGAACATACTTTAACAGTACAACAAGCATTGAATGAAGTTATGAAAACGTTATAAAAATTTAAAGTCATCGTTACATAAAGAAGGTCCAAAGTGACTATTTTGAAAATTGTAAAACTGATATTTACAGAGATGACAGTGATTCAATTGAACTTTGCAGAAAACTATGTTCTGGTTACTGTAGACAAGATGAGATACAAAGCGACCATTGGGTGCACTCTCAAGTCTCACAAGCCTGGCAAGTTTAGATGTATGTGATGAGAGAGATTAGACAAGAGATAATGCCCTTAGCATTGGGCTCCTTGATGAGGTAAAAACAGTTAAAGGTAGGCAGATGAGAAGGCAGGTTAGAGACAATATCTACTGTATAACGACGAAACAGTTCAGGGGAGGGAGGAGTGCAAGCTGAAAAGGTTTACCTTCCAAGAACGTTCACTCTTGGTGCAAGATACATGAAGTTATATTACAAAAATGCCATGAGTCTTGTATCTCGTCTGGGGTTTCTGACGTTTTTACTCACCTTCACCTACTTGAAAGGAAAATAAGAAAGCTTTCCCTCGAGGTAGCGGTCGCAGCGACCCCAGCATGTGTCTTCAAAATCAAGCTTTAGTAACTTCTTCTGGATATTCGCAGTGGAGCAATGTTTGGTAAATATGTCTTCTTCGTCTACATCATTGAGGTGTAAGAGGGGCCCATAAGCAAGACCTGATATTTGACAGTTGTTCATACCGCTCATTTTACGAAAAATTCATTGTCCACACAAAGTCCCCATATAACGTGAATGTTGTCTATTATAATCCCGATGGAAGACATTTCATCACAGCCCGTCGGCTTGATGGGAAAGTATGCGGACTGTTTTGGGTTTCACCAAGCAGAACAGAAAAAAAACTTTCTTCGGATTCTTCCCATGGTCGTCTTGCCGGGGTTACGCCGACCTACTATCACGTTGGGTTGTCACTGTGGTACCTTCCAAGGTGTCGCCCGTAAACTCGGATTAGTGAAAAATGAAGATGAATACCATTTAGCCATTGCGTTGACGTTCATCTCTTGAAAACAACAATTGGCAACTGCGTACCAGACTATGTCATGCAACTCAAAATTAGCTCCGTGTGCTTCATCATGAGGAACTTGAACATCGACGACGGACTCGTGAACGGCACTAAAGTAATTTTAACCGCGATTAGCAACCTCTCAATTATTGTTACAAGCCCCCCCCCCCCACCCACAGGTAACCTATTTGTATGCCTAGAATACTATTTAATCTTCCCTTTATCGAGGGGTCTCGCTTTGTGTTTATCGTCTACAATTCCTCTGATTTTGGTTTACAAAATGACCGTCCAAAGTCATTTTATGTCTTGCTCAGTAGAGTTAGACCTCTAAACGACATATTTTTCCCTGTCCGTCTAGACAAAGTCCACTGCGGAGTCGCTCCTACATTAATCTGGTTTGACTAAGCTGTAGGGGGTCTGCTTCAACAAAACGTCCCGGTCGGAAATTGACTACTCAATGCAGTACGATAAAGGACCTGCCATATGAAAAGTCCCTGTTGTGTAAATTAATGTTTTTATAGTAATTGTGTCGTTGTAGTATTCCACTTTTGTATCTTAGGTGAGGGTATCAACCTCCCCGGTGTGATTTAAGTTTAGGACTTTGAAAATATTTCGCAGAGGGTGAGGGAAATCGCGGTTCAAACTTCTCAGCTTGGGTTAATATTAAGGATTTGTAACTATAGAGTTAATGGTTCCTGCGTTTCTTGTCCTCCCAGTGGCGAAACTGGATAAGCCAGACTTCAATTCCAAGCTCTGGCTTAACTAACAGTGAAAAAAAAACATCAAAATGTCTAACTTGTAATTATAACTGCAATTGTAACTAACTCACCTCACCAATTGCAATCCCTTACTTCATACCTACCTTAATTTTAACCAGCTCAACTGAAAATCAATCTCCCTAATTTACTATACCCTTCTTTTATCAACACCATAATTAATTATAACTATCATCACCTCCATTTTAACTGTATCAATTACTCTTTCTTGCACAATATTCTAAATAAAAATTAATACCTACGTTATTCACATGCACAATCAATGCTCAACTGACGATTTCACCTAACAATGGATTGGCGAAAACACCTAGGGGCCGTGGGGGCGGAGACCCCATGAAATATTTCGCGGGTTTTTTCATCTTAGTAGTAGTAGATGACTCTATTGAAGTCTTGTACTGTAAACATTGGTTATACCGTATTTGAGCTTCAAAGTGAGTTTTCTTTAGTTATATTGTGAGTTTCGCAGTGAGTTTGGTGTTAAAGTGACCAGTGTGACTCAGTGCATCTGTGGATACTTGGTTTTTCAATACCAATTAGTGTACATTAAGCTATTTATAGTCCGTTTTTTTAAACCTGATCCTTCTCGAGAAAATTGGGGTGGGGGAGGGGTTTAAACTGTAAACAAAAAATTTAAACTGTAAACAACACAATTAAACTCGTGACAAACGTTTGTCGAGTATCAGATTTCCTCAAATAACGTTTTAAATAAGTTATAATATCTTTCAGTAACTCCTAGTCAGCTGATATATTTTTAAGCCAAACCTATTCCTTGTTAAAAAGTAACAGTTCTAAAGTAAACTGATTAAAAAACAACTGCTACCAATAATATTGTAAAACTGATACACATTACGTTGTGATGTAAAATTACCAGCTGGTATGCAACAGTGAAATAAAACAAAAACAACAAAAAAACCAACAAAAAAACCAAAAGGCTTCAGCCAATGGGATAGTAGCAAGTATAAACAAACCCCCTCCACCATCTCTCCCTCGAAGGATCAGGCTTAAAAAAACGGACTATAGCTTAAAAGGTGAGCTAACCTAGAACTTTAGGTTAGTTTCAGTTTTTGCCTTTTCATAAGCAAACTTTTGTTTTTTTGAATATTTTCTTTTTGATTTGTGTTTGGAACACTTGGACAGTGCTTTTGTTTTTCATCCCACCTTTTTATCACCCAAAATAAGCTCAGAAGGTCAATTTTTCGTTTTTTAAGTTTTTTATTTTTTACATTTTTTCTGAGCATTTTTTTGCATTGGAACATTTTTTCTACTATTTGGGAATTTGTCTGCACCTTTGTGCAAAATTTCATCAATTTTGGGTGAGAAATAAAAATTCCAGCTCAATTTTTCATTTTCACCAAAAAGTGCTTTTTTTGGCTATTTTTCGTGGCCTATTCACACAAGTCCTTTGGGCAATCGATTTCCCACATCATCAAGTACCTCTGTACCAAATTTGAGCGAAATCGGTTCGTTGGACAATTTTTTATGAGCATTTTTCTAAAAACACGTGTTTTCCATGTTAATTTTGAGGTTAGGAAAATACGAGTAATTTGAAAGTTCATAATTTCCCCGGACGGGGAAAAAAGTGGGAAATTTCCCTGCAGGGTAATTTTTGTTACATCTTTCCCCTGGAGGGTAATATTAAGGGAAATTTGAAAGTGGAGACTTTAACGAGTTTTACAGAAGTCGTTCTCTCAGAGACTTTAACGGTTGGGTTCTCAGAAGTTCTGTTTTCAGTGACTTTAACGGGGGGGTCGTTCTGATTTTATTCTTTTCAGTGTTTTTACAGGTCTTAGTTGGAGGTGGCCTCCAACATGGGGCTTTCCTCTGAGGATGAGGATACTGATGTTTTCAATAAGTCCCAAAGGACATTGAGGACACTCCCCCTTGGACCCCCCCCCCTTGGCACTCCTGTACCTAAGGTCCCTAAGTCCCCTTTGAACGATGCTGCAGATGAGGCCGCCAGGCGTGCTAGGCTTGCAAGCAAGAAGCAGAAGGAAGCCGAGAGGGCTGCTAGAGAGGCTCGTGAAGCCGAGGACCGTGTTCGACAATTGCAGAGTGAATCCAAAAATCTTGGTGAGACATTGCCAGCTGGTTCTAACCCCGCTTCTAGGACCCGTTCCAGAAAGGACTCTGTGTCTTCTTTGAGCAGCAATGCCAGAGGTCCAAATAATGATGTTGATGAAGTTGTTGCGAATGTTGATCTGACCTACCCTGGCGGTCCTCCGATTGGTTTTAATTTTGAATCTTGTATATCTGACATAATGAAGGAAACTGACAAGTTGACCTCGAACAAAAAGGCCATTGTGGCTGACAGGCTGAACAAGATGGCGGCGGCGTTCCGGACGTATTCCAATGAGGTGGCGTACCTGCGTGGAAGATGGATGGAGCTGTGGACGTCAAGCGAGAGCTACACAAGTTGACGGAGGCGGTTTCCTCCGCCGTCCCGTCTGGCCCCCTTCGTTCATTTGCTGAGGCTGCCAGTAGAGGTGTCGCCTCTTCTGGTGGTGTCAAGGTTGCCCCCACTCGGTCTTCTACGAGCGGTACTCCCCCCACTCTTTTTATCAAGCCCGCTGAGGGTACAAGGGACAATGAGGTGCTCAAACAAGAGCTCAAGTCTTCTTTCGATCCGCGGGCTGACGGGCTCAAGTTGAGAAGCGTGCGCTCTGCTGGTGACAGCAGAGTTGCCGTGGACGCTGGGGACTGGCAGACCGTGGAGCGAATCAAAAAGAGTACCGCTCTGAAATCCAAGGGCCTGCAGGTCTCTGAGGAATCCAGGTTTTCTCCCAAGGTGATTATCTATGATGTGGATGCTTCTCTTGAGTCTGGGGAATTTATCAGTTCTGTTTTCGAACAGAATTTCTCTGAAGAGGTTGACCGCGAAACCTTTGCAAAAGGTTTCTCCGTCGCCTTCAAGAGAGGTAGGAGGGAGGCTGACAAGGTTCATTATGTGGTAAATTGTACTCCTGAGCTCTTTCGATCTCTCATCAAGAAGGGTCGGCTCTACATTGGTTCTCTTGTCGTGTTGAGGAGTTTAAAGGCCTCAACCGTTGTTTCAAATGTAAAGAGTTTGGTCATCTGGCCAAGTTCTGTAAAGGGAATGAGACCTGCAGGCATTGTGCGAGCGTTGGCCATAAGCAAGATTCTTGCCCGAATTCGTCATCACCACCAGTCTGTGCTCCCTGCAAAAATCGAAAGTTCTCCGATGCTCATGTAGTTGGCTCAAGGGAGTGTCAGACTTACACTCGAGGAGTTGAGGCCATGCTCAATCGTGTCAACTATGGCTAGGTTCCTTCCAAATGCAGACGGGGATTCTTTTAGGGTGCCGTGGGTAGGTTCAATGTGCGGCGGTTGTGCTTCGTGGTTTGAGAAGCCAGGGCTTCTTCAGGGACACTATCTGGAGAGGCATCCGGATCGGATGTTGCGCTTCGAGTGTTCGACCTGTGACCGGTTTTCCCTGGATACCATGCGGCACGGATTCACTTTTCCCTCTGCAGAGGCGCTGTCCCTGCTCCAGCAGGTGACTTTGCCTGCCCTGAATGTCCCTCCACCTTTCATACTAGGTCTGGTCTTTCACAACATCAGCGTCATCGCCATCCTGTCACAAGGAATGTTGCCAGAGTCATGCAACGCAGAAGACCTCCCGTCCCTAGGAATGTTCCTGGTGCTTGGTCCGACGAAGAAACCCAAGTCCTCCTCGACGCCTTTCGGGGTGTCGCTCCAGTAGGCAGGTATACCCATAGGTTTTCAGATTCCTTACCAAACCGTTCGGCCAAGCAGATCAGGGACAAGGTAGCATCTTTGAAAAGTTGTCGGGGAAGAGAATAATCCCTTGGCAAGAATTGTTAGTGGCCCAGGCATTGCAAATACGAGTGTTCTTCGAGCCAATGAAGCAGGAGACAAATTGCCCCCACTTATAATATTCAAAGACAAGAAATTTGGAATAGTTGGATGGCTTCTGAAGACAAGTCATTCCCAAACACTTCTTATGCTGCCTCAACTAAATGGGTGGATGGAGTCACATATTTTTTATAACTACATAAAAAATACATTTCTTGTGAACTGTGTTCCTGAACACCAGATACTACTTATTAACGATGGTCATTCGACCCATCTTAGTGAAGGTGTCGTAGACTTGGCAGTAGAGAACGACATTACAATCCTAAAGTTGCCTCCGCACAGTAGTCATCTGCTTCAACCACTGGATCTGGCTGTGTTTAAAAGTCTGAAGGTAAGGTGGGATGCCAAGCTAACTGTCTTTCAAAATAAACATGTTGGGGTAAAAATCCATAAAAAGGAATTCGCAAACCTTGAAAGGTGTGGTATGGTCTGAAACTACTTAAGAAATTATTAAACATGGATTTAAAAAAGGCGGTATTTTACCATTTGATAGAAATGTTGTGTCTAAGGACAAGTTTGATCCAGATAGGCCTAAACCTACGGATGAACTCTCTCTTAGAAGGCCGAAACACAATGGATGCAAAATATATAACAAGTGCTGGTATCGCCGCTTGGGTGGTTATGTTTATGTCCCTTTTGGAATGTTTTGTTTTGTTAGGCACATTCAGGCAAAAGTCATTTATTGTATTGTATACACAAGGTCATAAAATCATTGACCCAAACTTCACCTAATTAGCTAAGTTGAAAACAAACGAAATTCAGAATTGCCTTTTTTTGTGTCTAAGGTTCGACAGTCCTGTGTTTAATTATATTGGTTTAGTTCATAATGGACCGCTAATATTTGCCTTTATCTGTGTTTAATTTGGATTTTTTTGCAGAGTACCTTTTCATATGTAACAAAAGTGTAATTTATCACTTGGTAGCAATTTTTTTTTTATTATTAATTTACTCATTCAAAATTTGACAGAATTTATATACGGTTTTAAAAACAAGTTAATCTTGTTTTTGGTTTTTTAAGTGTTGCTATGGATAGACGCACAGGGGTACGAAAGCGCGGTAAGAGGAAGCCCCGCGACAATAAAAAGACTTGTCAGTGGCGCCTACAACCGTTTGAGCGGAGTCTTGTTTACGTCAACACGAAGCCGCAGACGCCGCGCCGCGCCGCGCGCCTTATCGGTGACGCTGCTACGGGCACTCCTGTCTGTGACGAAGGAAACCCCCAACGCGTGGTCACCCTTCACGAAGTGCCTATTGCAGACTTAGAAAAAAGTTTATTTCATTAGTGGTTCTACCGGAAAAATAAAACATGTTAAAAAAAAACTGACTACTAAACCCAGCAAAGCAGTCCTCTGTCCTTATTGCTTGGGATATTATTTAAGACGACAGCTTTGGAGACACAAAAAGAATTGCTAAAAAACACGACAATACACAAAACAGTCTCATGCATATGAACCGTTTGTTTTCAAAGGAAAATGCAGAATTAGTCCCAAGTAATTCCCCGGAAGCACCCCTCGGTAGCTAATGTTACAGCGAAATCTGCAAGCATTCAAAGTATGGACTGAAGCCGTGTATAATCAATTACTATGGTTGAATAGGAAAAAGCCTGGAGAACTTCAGCGGCTTACTGTTGACAACAACAATAAAGCTAAAGTTGCACCTAACACCTACAAAGAATTTCAAAAGTCAGTTACTCTAACAGAAATGAGTTTGCTGAGGAAATGCAAGAGGGTAGTAGTGAAAGGCAAAAGGAAACACACACCTGTGATGTTCAGAAATGCAAAAGAGTATGTAACTCTTGTTAAAACTAAGAAATAACTTAATTGAAGATGAAAACGAATTCGTCTTAATTTTGCCTAAATGCAAAACTCCAATTTTTGGATATACAAAGTTCTTCAAAAATTTGCGAATAAAGCAAACTGCAAGCAGCACAAAGGCATTAAAAGGGGCATTAGGAAACATCTATTCACCATATGCCAACTGTACCATATGGGCGAAGAGGATATTGAACATCTATCATTCATGGAACAGCCAGGCCACACACAGACAGACCTATAGATTACCAGACCACGTCTTTCAGACAGCAAAGATAACAAAGCTGCCGTTGGTACTGGAGAGGGCCAGAAACATAAAGGGATGTCCTTGGATGAAAATAACATTCCTTAGGAAAACGACATACAGCCTGACGATACAGACGATGATGCTGTTGAAGATCTGCATCTTCATTAAATAGACAAAAGTCATGTCATGGACCCATCTCTTGAAGTACCGGTACTGGCTAAGCCTCTTGAAAAACAGAGGAAGAAGATAGATGTCCATTGTTGGTCTGACCAACAAAAACAAACAGTTATCAAGTTTTTTAAAAAAAGAGATAGATGCGAAGATACCGCCAGAGAAAAATCAAGTAATGATTTTATACGAAGAAGTAATGAAGTTATACGAAGGAAACCCCAACATCGGACTTCCAAAATATTGAGAAAAGATTAAAGTGTTTGTCCAAATGTGTACACTAACAAAACCAAAGTGTTGAAATACTAATTTAATAGCTACCGAGGGCAACAGAGCCAACTAAAGAAAGAAAAAATTCCGGATGAAAAATCTGTTCCTTCGGATGATTTACATGTATTTTTCATGTCAACATATGAGCTAAAAAATGCCTATTCCATCACAGCATCTAGTGAGGAGGAATATATTCATAGCAGTAACGGACGATGAAGCGCGTCTGCTTAACGTTTTTCCCGGACATTCCTGTACACAAGAGCCACAGTAACTTTGTCAGTCTATTTATGAAGAACATCACTTACGTAACGAGTCACCGTCTCCAAGTATGTCCGCGGAAATGTTTACCTCCTCTTCGTTTGCGGTACTCCCACGCCCTTCAACACCGACCTCACTTGACGGGACGTCTCCACTGGTCAATTTTATTAATGCATTTAACAACTAAAATTTTTTACTGTAACACAAAGCTAATATGATATTTTACTTTAAAAATTGAACCTAAACTTTTTTGTAATACTATTATAAATAGAAATAATGAGTTACATTAGAAATATTGCTAGTGTTTCCTCAGTCCCAATTGTTTTTTATCTTTGCATCCCTCAGAATAAGTAAGAGAGGTTATTATTAATAATAATTAATAATAATAATAATGATAATAATAATAAGAGAGGTTGGATCATCCTGTGAACTTCGTCGAATTCCGCTTTATTTAGTCGAAAGTACACTGTAAAAAATCACCGGATCGTTTTAACTCAAATAGGTTGAGTCGACGATTATTGAGTTAATCTGGCTCAAGTTTCTGAGTGAAAACACACTGGTTCAACTCAACTAGTGATGAGTCAATATAACACAATTAAATTTGAGTCAAACTTACTCAAAATTTTGAGCAGAAACCAGGAAAGCGAGTCGTTGAGTTACTCTGACCCCGTATTTGAGTGAGTCAGTTTTATCAGCGACTCGATTTCACTCAAACTTTTGAGTCAACGACGCGACGTGGAGCAAACGTTACAAAAAAAAGCGGTTTAACCGTGATTTGTGTATGTATTTATAGCAATAACCCAAGTAGCAAAACAATATTGTAAAAATATTAAAACAATATTGTTTAATATTGCCGAAAACATTGTTAAGAAAATAATCAGAATACATTGAAAAAAATATTGTTTCCATATTGATTAATGTTGAGACAATGTTGTAAAACATTATTGTCAAAATATTTAAACAATATTGTTTGAATATTGAATATTGTTGTCAAAATATGGAAACAATATTTTTAAAATATTGATTTATATTTTTTGGAAAATATTGTTTGTTAACCTTTTTAAGGCGGACAAAAATTGTAAAAATACTAACACAAAAAACGTCGTAAGGCTAGGCTTTAAATTATCTTCACGAAAATTTCACCACATGCCGTATATGTTTAGATTTTGTTGGTTGTGATGTTTCCTTTAGTTTGAAACAACCAAATACAGTAATGGTTTAGTAACTTTGTTAGATATAAGTTTTTATTTGATTGTAATAATGTAATCAATGTAATTTGTTAAATATTTCCTCATGATACAAACATGTTTTGTTTATGACATGAAATATTTCTTATTCTTATGTAAGGAAACCCTAGTTAAGGCATAACATATTTGCGACAACATAAAAATATAGGCCTTCACGGGAAATGCATTTACGCAAGCGAACTTGAATATCAACTGGCTAAGTAGTGTAACAAATCCTTGACCAGCAAGAAGCGGCGTGGCGTAGTTGATAAGGGCACGGCTTCGCAGTCTAGAGGTCGCGAGTTCAAATCCTGCCTGGTGCTGTGACATTTTTGATGCTTTGGTATTTTTAAGATTGAGTTAAATCAACTCTGGAAACAGAGTCAAATTTTGACTCAATATGTTTGAGTTAAAAATTAAACTCAGAAATCGAGTTGAAAGTCAACTCATTATTCTGAGTTTAATTTAACTCAAATCAGTTTGAGTAAATTTAACTCAGACATTGTTCGGTCCTCCTCGGACCCGGAGTTTGAGTTGATTTTGTGTCAATTTCACTCAAAAATTTTTTAGAGTGTAGTTCATAAACCGTTCACTACACAATTCTTTTGTTAAAAGAAATTCCCCATGTGAACTTCTTTTTTCACGGTACTCATTCATATTTCTTTCTAGTTATCTAACAATAAATCTATAATAATGACAATAAATCTTACGATAAATAAGCAATAACAATAAATCTAGGTCTGCATCCGAATCTGACTCGGAACTCAAGTCCAACTACTTCGACAACATGCTCGCGTCAACACGGCACCAACGAAATTGTCTGTAGAGAAAAGTGTCACTCAAACGGTGACATCACCATGGCGTGGTGTAGGTCAAGGTCAAACTGAAATTTAAATTTTTTAGCACTTTTGCCGTTTCTCCGCTCCTAGTTTTCGTTACAGTCCCCGTGACCTTCATGACTTCGTGCGAAATTTGACAAGAAACGGCATAACGGCAACTGTAAATAATAACTATTAGGTACAATGAAACAACCATTTAAAACAAAATTATCTAGTTTAGTTATAGCCAAAACTCCTTATGAATGTTTTATTTACAAAATGTGTACAAAACCATTATTTAGGCTTTTTAGACAAATCTACACCTAAACGGCCGGCGCACACAGTAACAGACGGACGTATGCATGCAGACGGATGTTTACAGTCAACGCACATAACCACAAACGGATGGGGGATCTTCAGCTGCTAGTCTCAGTGACGCTAGCATGCGCGATATAAAACTTAGGCATACAGTCGTTCAGAAAATCGCCCTCGGAGCGATTCTAAATATCTGCATGCAGACGTTGGCAGACACGCAGTCAGACGGACGTCCGTATGTTGCTGTATGCGCCTTAAGACTCTTTGTAACATCACAAGACGAATTTTTTAAAACTCATTATGGAGAATAGTTACAGTATAAAATAAACCCAAAGATTCCTCTCAGCCCTCCGTCTTGGAGGGGGGGGGGGAGTTTTCTGCAGTCCTATGGCGGCGGGCAACTACCTAGTATGCAAAAGAATGTACTTTGGGGAACAACCCCAAACCGCATAGGCATCTCCGTAGGCATCTCGCTAGCCTAACGGTTAGCGTCTTGGACTTCGGTTCAAGAGGTCACGGGTTCAATTCCCGGGATGTCCACCTCACTGATGGGTTTGGACCGCTTTCCCTTAAAAGCGTTTCTGGTACTCTGTACATTCCTCAAGTAAAATGCCTCAGGCGTAGACACAAGCAAAAAAAAAAAAAAAAAAAAAAAAAAACAACCCTACCTGTTTCAACCAAAAGTTGCTGTAGTAACCATCCTCAGTCTTGTATCATTTGAGAGCAGATATACTATAAAACTAGTTCAGCCTCTGGTGTAGTGTTGTGAGTTGGTGTACACATGAGTGATCATCATGGAGCGAATGTTCAGCATATAGGGTAAACCGCTAATTATGATGAATGCAAAAAATTTAGACTGTTTAGAAATTCAGACTCTGGCATAATGTTGGGGTGTACATTTAAAACTTGTAAAAGCAATTTATAAACGGATGATAGTCCAAGTGTCATTTTAGATCATAACCAATGAAACCCTCCTTCATACACCACGAAATGATTAGTAACAGATCGAAACGAAAATCCACTAAAGATCAGAGATCAAGATCAACAATACCGATTAGGCAAGAAAGAAATCGTTGGTATTACTGGTTTTAGTGAACAGAATTCCAATTCTGTGAACAAGGTTGAAGTGAAACTGATTTAAAACGTCATCGGAAAGGAAAGTTTATCATGTAAGATAATTACAATTTTATTTAAATGATAGATACATGGATTATAACTATTATTAATAGTTAAATGGAACAGTTTTGAGTTTAAAAATGCAGATATGTAAATGTTAATACTGAATATATTAATTTGTTCTGGTTACTTACAATAGGAACAGAACTACAAGTATAGTTGTTGATCGTGTGCGCAATGGTGCCTCTAGATTTGACAGTTTTCTGACCGCTGTTCGTGCTATCCCCTCACTGATGACGTCATGGACCCTTGACCTTCTTAGAGGTCATTGAACTGAGCCAAGTCCCGCGTTTTGTCACTACCCACCCTGTATATATGTTGTCTTGGTGGTTATTTTAAAAATTTAGAGCATGTTCCTCGTTTTTCACATGTGCTAATCAAAATTGGCAATTTTTTATTTCAGCTATTTTTTTTCGTATACGTTTTGATGACTCGTAATCTGCAGCAAGCGTATTGTGGCGTATATGAGTGGATAAGGGTGGCCATGTCACAATTGGCTCCTCGTGTTGTTTTGCCAGATTTTGAGGCAGCCATGCGAAACGCTGCGCAGATCACATGGCAGCCTCAGCAGATCACATGGCAGCCTCAGCAGCTCATCGGCTGCTGGTTCCACATCGCACACGTAATTAACTCGCCTACGGCACGGTGGGAGCTCGGCCCAGATACCCCCCAGATTTTTGGGTTCCCTAAAATATTATAGCAAAAAAGAGAGACATAAAAAAGTTACCCATAAAAATAAGACTCACAACTGTGGTTCCTCGATCAACGAATGTATTGTAAAAGAAACCAAAAGTATAAAAATTATACGGCAAAAGTCTAAAACCGTACCAGATCATAATCATAAGTAATTAACTTAATTATATTCATATTAATTAACTCATATAGTTATTTACCTAATTATTAATCAATTATAACCACGTTGTTTCATCTGTAGCATGAATTGTGTATGTAAATATGGAAATGATTAAGCATGATGTATTAGTATTTAAGAATATAAGAATATATTCCTCACCCCCCCCCTCCCCCCCCGTGTAGGAAGGTCCGGGGGAGTGCAGCCGATGCAGCTGCTGTCCGCGAGATTATAGAAGATCCGTGGGGATCCAGCAAACAACAGGACTTTTAACAGTTCTCGAGGTTAAAAAAAATAAATACAAAAACAACCAAAATGAAAAAAAAATACCAAAATATAACCTTGAATAAGCCCAAAGTCGCTAAACATAAAAAAACCGGCCTTTTATCGGGACATTAAAAATATGTAGGCAATAAAACTTATGTAGGATAATTTTGGGTAGGTAAGTGATCATCTACTAAAGACATTATAATACAAAATGAAATGAAAAAATATATAGAAAAAAGTCCTCTCCATCCTCCTCTTACTTTTTTCTATTTTTAAACAATTATTTAGTTTTTACGAGCTTCATCAAAATTGATTAATAAATACCTAATTGCCTTAAAAAACTAAAAAATAACCAAAATCCCATAACATTTTTTGAAATAACCAAATTTAAACAAAATAACATATAATAACCAAGAGCAAAATATTGTTAAGAGTAGTCGTGTCCCTAGTCACTGAGTCGTTGGTAGTCCACCAGTAAATCATCCTCTTGAGAGGAAGTGTTTCCAACACCAATTAAAGTTTAATTAACTTCTGGTTATATATTTTTTATATAAATTTAGGCCTAAAACGGAAATTTTTATGGTAAAAAATTGCCAATATGTAAAAATAGTTAATATATGATTATTATTTTTTTTACTGACCTAACTACTTAAAAAAAAAAAAAAAAAAAAAAAAAACACTCAAAGCGAGTTTGACAGAATCTGTAAATAAAACTATGGTCACAAAAAACAAAATGACTAACATATCAGTACTAACCAATAGAGTAACTTATTTTACTGAATTATATACTTATTTTTATTCCAATATATGTGACTAAGAGCCTCTCCAAGTCCTGGAACCAATTTTTATCTGATTGACTATATACAGGGTACAAGCTTCCACCTTTACAAACTTTTCCAGGTTATTAAGCATGCAAAAAAAGGCGGACGAGCTTGTATTGAGTTGCATCAAGAATTAACTTTGCAATTTTAATGTACAGTTTTTGACTGATATTATTTTCACGAAAAATTGCAACTGCAATCACGAAAACGAGCAACTGCTCTGCCCTCAGGACTTACATGTAGTTATTCGTTATTGCTTACATAGTTTTTCGTTCTCAATAATTTTACATTCATAAAAAATAAAAATATTAAATACAATGGACCCGGATATTTATGTCGATAACGCATAGAAGTAAAATGCTAGTACGGACCATATGCAAAATTCACAAACACATTTTACCATCCTTTTACAATCTTTCTAAGATAAGAATTGCAAGAAAAAACTCAATCTACTTGAGTTTTCAGTTCCATTTGTATTGGAATCTAACTCCAACTCTTACTCTATATCTAGAGTACCTCCATATTAATATTTGATACAAATTACGAATTCCCAGTTTTTCGGGTATTTACACGGGCTTGCTATAACCGGGAGAGTAATCAATTTTTAAATACCTACATACTGGGTATTTACCCGGCAGATATCACCTATATGTAAATACGCAAATATCATTTATATGTATTGTCTAATGTTATTCAAATTTTCTTTGAAGATGAATCTGGGATCCTTATGGAAGGTCTAACAACGCCTGCTGTTGCTACACAATCCTCAGGCAGCAGTAGAACGATCAGTTCTACTTTAAGTGGGAAACGGACAAAGAAGCATTTTTTTAAATATTGGAAAAATATAGTAACCAACTTTAAGAGACACATTAGCACCTTACATGATTTAGAAGATGATGTAGTGTCTCTCAAAAAAGCCTTAACGTTTTCAACCCAGGTAGCTCTGCTTTGGAAGATAATAGCTGAAGGAGACTACATGTACTTCAAAATGAATCCTGATAAACCTATCGTCAGAAGGGAAACAAGTTCTACTGAAGCAGCTTCGGACACGTATCCTGCATGTAAAATATTGGTCAGCAAAAACCATTCTGTCCAGCATTACCGCAAATATAATTCACAAACAAAATGTTTGTCAGGGCAAGCTGTTGGGGTTGAAATTATTAGATATGAAATACAGATTGTTAACACTCTTTCAAATGACATGATAAAATAAAATTCTTCCTTTCATGAGAAATGACAACGTAAAAAACTTGTGCGAAACAGGCACCAGTTTGATATTATATGGCAACCACCTGTGAATCCGTCTAAGAGGAGATTCTCAAGAAAAAGCTATAAGAAACCACCGCTAGAGGAGTCGCTAGGGTAGTGCAAAAACAATGGAAATACACAAGCAGATAGACGGAACCATTTCCTCATTTGCTCAGATTTTTGAGCCAGTATGCTATGACTCTTTTATTAAAGCCATACATGAAATCTGCGGGTTTGGACAAGCCGAGGGAGAAGAGATGAAAAACCCCACTACTCCACACCAATATGGTCCAAGAGTTAAAGAAATGTCAGATTACATCCTGACAGAACTTTTGAATCAGACTGACTGTAGCAACGCCATTGATGCAATCCAAGCTGAATTGAACAGTAAAATTGAGCGTATTAAGGCTTGACAAAACGTATATATTCAAGACTTTGACAAGCAAGTAGCTTCCCTTGGAAGAAAACAGGGCGAACGTCGGACATATAACATCAGGCAAGTCATGCCTTCAATTGATGATGTTCAAAAACTCATAGACTACATTTAGAACACGACGATGGTATCATATCAAGTGCTAAAAGAAAAATTCGATTTGGAAGCTTGGAAAACACTATCCAAATGCTTACTTGTAAGATTATGGATTTTAAACCGGAGAAGAGTAGGCAAGGTTAATGTTTTGAGGTTGCAAAACTGGCTTAGGGCAAAAGACGTAGATGAGAACAGCGATCAGTTTAAAAGTCTCAACACAACCGAGCAAACATTTGCATCATCATTTAAACAGTTGAGTGTAAGAACAAATCTTAGGCGTCCAATTTTAGCGTCAAAGAAGGACTTGAATCGAAGATATGAGGCCATGGTAAAAAAGATAACATTCATTTATTTGCAACACGTGACAGACATATTGAAGGCACAGCCGTTATGTCGGAATTCGCCAAGAGGTATGGAGCTCGAGACTGGAACTCCTCATAGGGATCAGGCTCAGGAAGCAACTGGCGGCATCACTAAGGTACTTGAACTTAACAGATGAAGATCTGAGGTTGGTTGCTGAAGCAATGGGAAAAAACTCACTTGACCTATTACAGAGCTCATCACGCTGCTCTACATGCTGGTAGGGTCAGCAAGCTGCTTATGGCTATGGACGATGGCACAATTGAACTTCGTGTATTTAAGGGAAAGTCCTTGGAGGAAATGAATATTGAGGTAACACTAGAAAATATTATATCCAGTGAGCGGTTGGATAGCCTTGATGTTGATGTTGAAGCTAATGGTGATTTGATCTCAGAAAAAAGAAAAAGATATCCTGCCCGTGGCCCAATCAGTTTTACGTACACCTTCACCTCATGAGGAACGACCTTTAACACCCATTAAGACGTCAAAAAGAAAAACTCCTTCATTGGAAGAAGATTAATTTGATGAAGATGAAAATGTGTCACAATTACAGATGGCCAAAAGGAAAACCCAATGGGAAAGCGATGTAACTTCCATGGAAGAAGAATCTGAAGACACGGTAACTTTTACGACTTTTTGGACAACAGTGATCTTGCTCAATCATTGGCTAATGACATGACAAAATCCTTGCTACTAACCAGCATAAAAAGTAAAATTATTGGAAATTCTAGAGCCTTAATACGTAACAGAGAACTTGATAGCTGAGATGACCTCAAAACATCTAGTTGAAACTTACACGGAAAAACAGTCTCATAGCCAATGTCAAATTGAATTAAGTCTTTGTAAACAAGGTCAAGCGAAATCGGTAACTCAGTATGCCCATAAAATTGAAAACTGTCTAATCAGACTGACTGACAGTATTGACCTTAGCCTTGATGCAACTGAAAGACGTGCTAATGTAAACATTAGCGCTCCATTCAAACAATGAGGATATTGCAAAAAATTACTTTTTTGCTATTGTAATTTGTATTCTACAATACAATATTGAAGAATGTCGCAAAAGATGATATCCTCAACAAGAGATAATAAGAGATAACAAGAGATGATAACAACAACAAAAGAGCATCAAACAACTCAGCATCATCAACTCACCATCACTTTAACAACAAAGCATCCAATTCAAAAAATGCCTAAGCGGCGACGATCGGACAAAGGTTACTTACGACACGGTGGCATTTAATCTAATAAATGGCAATCACTCCGGCGAAACAAATCTTACAGAGCGAAAAGAATCTAACTCCAACTCTTACTCTATACCTAGAGTACCTCCATATTTATTTTAGTGCTCGAGTGACCTGTCGAACGTCGTAGCCATAAACCTACCCGTCTCACAGGAATATGTCGTAACGACACTTTCATTCCTAATCAATACCGGAAGTGACATCACAGCCATTAATTCCTCAAAGGTAAGTAACAGAAGATTTAATAAATGAAACAGACACTTTTTCTATTACTGCATCACATCTAACCACGACACAAGGTAGTTGCGAGTGTAAGATTGTAATCGAAGACACAGAAATAAAGCAAAGTTCCATGTTTTACACGATGATGTAAAGATCAAAACGGATGGTATCCTTGGTAATGACTTCTTCCGTAAATATAACTGCCAAACAAGCTACACGGACTACTCTCACCGTAGGCGATCACGTGGTGCCACTCGCCTTTCTAAATTCGGACAGTACAGAAGTTAGGGCATTATTCTTGAACCCCAGGAGTGATACCGTCATCAAAATAAACATTACAAATCGGAAACTAGGTCCAGATATAGTACTTAAGACTAAGCTCCAACCTGGCGTGTATATTTCAAGGCAGTTATATTAAATACATTAGATGAAGAAATTAAAATTGAACCCATTCAGGTTCAATTAGAACCATTCCAAATTATTAAAGAAGAATCTAAATTTATTGGACGGATCAGTTTACATGAAAATTAAACACGAATTGATGTACACCAAAAATTAAAAGCTGTTTTAAGATGTAATCATCTAAAAAAATAAAATAAAATAGCAAAAAAAACTGTTGTTCTGGTTACTTACAATAGGAACAGAACTACAAGTATAGTTGTTGATCGTGTGCGCAATGGTGCCTCTAGATTTGACAGTTTTCTGACCGCTGTTCGTGCTATCCCCTCACTGATGACGTCATGGACCCTTGACCTTCTTAGAGGTCATTGAACTGAGCCAAGTCCCGCGTTTTGTCACTACCCACCCTGTATATATGTTGTCTTGGTGGTTATTTTAAAAATTTAGAGCATGTTCCTCGTTTTTCACATGTTCTAATCAAAATTGGCAATTTTTTATTTCAGCTATTTTCTTTCGTATACGTTGTGATGACTCGTAATCTGCAGCAAGCGTATTGTGGCGTATATGAGTGGATAAGGGTGGCCATGTCACAATTGGCTCCTCGTGTTGTTTTGGCAGATTTTGAGGCAGCCATGCGAAACGCTGCGCAGATCACATGGCAGCTTCAGCAGATCAGATGGCAGCCTCAGCAGATCACATGGCAGCCTCAGCAGATCACATGGCAGCCTCAGCAGCTCATCGGCTGCTGGTTCCACATCGCACACGTAATTAACTCGCCTACGGCACGGTGGGAGCTCGGCCCAGACACCCCCCAGATTTTTGGGTTCCCTAAAATATTATAGCAAAAAAGAGAGACATAAAAAAGTTACCCATAAAAATAAGACTCACAACTGTGGTTCCTCGATCAACGCATGTATTGTAAAAGAAACCAAAAGTATAAAAATTATACGGCAAAAGTCTAAAACCGTACCAGATCATAATCATAAGTAATTAACTTAATTATATTCATATTAATTAACTCACATAGTTTACCTAATTATTAATCAATTATAACCACGTTGTTTCATCTGTAGCATGAATTGTGTATGTAAATATGGAAATGATTAAGTATGATGTATTAGTATTTAAGAATATAAGAATATATTCCTCACCCCCCCCCCCCCCCCCGTGTAGGAAGGTCCGGGGGAGTGCAGCCGATGCAGCTGCTGTCCGCGAGATTATAGAAGATCCGTGGGGATCCAGCAAACATGGGCGACTTTTCATAGTGAGGAGAGGGATTTAATTAGACATGTTATCGAGTGTTGTAACAAGGAATTTAAGGAAAAAAGTTATAAGGGACGATAGAAAAAGTAAAAGAACATGGCGCAAACTATTGCAAAGTTTCGGGAATACGATTAAACGAATTCAAAAAGCTGGCAAACAAACTCCAGATGTAAAACTCAGTACACCAGGGGGAAAAAAGGGCGGATCGCCTTAAGTTCAGGTAGATAGCTTTAATAGGCGTGTAATCCTAGATGTTATGTCATAAAGGATTTTTATATGAAAGAAAAAGTGTCGACTTGTAACAAGATTTTACCGATTTTGAGAAATAAATATTTAAGTTGAGCGAATGGGCACTTCGGCGTCTCCTCAATAATGTGGGATTTAAGTGGAGGAAATATGGTTCACAGGGAAAATTGTTGATTGAAAGACCCGAGATTGTGAATTGAAGGTTCAAATATTTGTAAGAAATAAGAAAACTAAGAGAGCAAAACAGAAATTTGTTATATCGACGAAACTTGGATATATTGTAATTTAACATTTCAGAAATGTTGGCAAAGTGATTACGTGGATGGCGTGTTACATGACCTTAACGCTTCAAAGCGCGTGATTGTCGTTGACATTGGCTGGCTCGAAAGAAGTTTTTTTTTTGCAAGGGGATCTCTTATTTATAAGGCCAACAGGACTAAATGTGACTCTCATGGTCAGATGAGCTTTGTAAGTTTTTGGCAAGTGGATAAGGGAACGAGTTTTGTAAAATCTCTCAACTTCTGTTAAAACTAAGCTAAAGCTAAAAAGAAACCTATGAAACATCGATTAATGATGTCAATTTCTTGAACACCTTGGAGTAATATAAATATGCGATTCTTTGTTTCCTGTAAATAACAGGACTTTTAACAGTTCTCGAGGTTAAAAAAAATAAATACAAAAACAACCAAAATGAAAAAAAAATACCAAAATATAACCTTGAATAAGCCCAAAGTCGCTAAACATAAAAAACCGGCCTTTTATCGGGACATTAAAAATATGTAGGCAATAAAACTTATGTAGGATAATTTTGGGTAGGTAAGTGATCATCTACTAAAGACATTATAATACAAAAATAAATGAAAAAATATAGAAAAAAAGTCCTCTCCATCCTCCTCTTACTTTTTTCTATTTTTAAATAATTATTTAGTTTTTACGAGCTTCATCAAAATTGATTAATAAATACCTAATTGCCTTAAAAAACTAAAAAAATAACCAAAATCCCATAAGATTTTTTGAAATAACCAAATTTAAACAAAATAACATATAATAACCAAGAGCAAAATATTGTTAAGAGTAGTCGTGTCCCTAGTCACTGAGTCGTTGGTAGTCCACCAGTAAATCATCATCTTGAGAGGAAGTGTTTCCAACACCAATTAAAGTTTAATTAACTTCTGGTTATATATTTTTTATATAAATTTAGGCCTAAAACGGAAATTTTTATGGTAAAAAATTGCCAATATGTAAAAATAGTTAATATATGATTATTATTTTTTTTACTGACCTAACTACTTAAAAAAAAACAAAAAAAACACTCAAAGCGAGTTTGACAGAATCTGTAAATAAAACTATGGTCACAAAAAACAAAATGACTAACATATCAGTACTAACCAATAGAGTAACTTATTTTACTGAATTATATACTTATTTTTATTCCAATATATGTGACTAAGAGCCTCTCCAAGTCCTGGAACCAATTTTTATCTGATTGACTATATACAGGGTACAAGCTTCCACCTTTACAAACTTTTCCAGGTTATTAAGCATGCAAAAAAAGGCGGACGAGCTTGTATTGAGTTGCATCAAGAATTAACTTTGCAATTTTAATGTACAGTTTTGACTGATATTATTTTCACGAAAAATTGCAACTGCAATCACGAAAACGAGCAACTGCTCTGCCCTCAGGACTTACATGTAGTTATTCGTTATTGCTTACATAGTTTTTCGTTCTCAATAATTTTACATTCATAAAAAATAAAAATATTAAATACAATGGACCCGGATATTTATGTCGATAACGCATAGAAGTAAAATGCTAGTACGGACCATATGCAAAATTCACAAACACATTTTACCATCCTTTTACAATCTTTCTAAAATAAGAATTGCAAGAAAAAACTCAATCTACTTGAGTTTTCAGTTCCATTTGTATTGGAATCTAACTCCAACTCTTACTCTATATCTAGAGTACCTCCATATTAATATTTGATACAAATTACGAATTCCCAGTTTTTCGGGTATTTACACGGGCTTGCTATAACCGGGAGAGTAATCAATTTTTAAATACCTACATACTGGGTATTTACCCGGCAGATATCACCTATATGTAAATACGCAAATATCATTTATATGTATTGTCTAATGTTATTCAAATTTTCTTTGAAGATGAATCTGGGATCCTTATGGAAGGTCTAACAACGCCTGCTGTTGCTACACAATCCTCAGGCAGCAGTAGAACGATCAGTTCTACTTTAAGTGGGAAACGGACAAAGAAGCATTTTTTTAAATATTGGAAAAATATAGTAACCAACTTTAAGAGACACATTAGCACCTTACATGATTTAGAAGATGATGTAGTGTCTCTCAAAAAAGCCTTAACGTTTTCAACCCAGGTAGCTCTGCTTTGGAAGATAATAGCTGAAGGAGACTACATGTACTTCAAAATGAATCCTGATAAACCTATCGTCAGAAGGGAAACAAGTTCTACTAAAGCAGCTTCGGACACGTATCCTGCATGTAAAATATTGGTCAGCAAAAACCATTCTGTCCAGCATTACCGCAAATATAATTCACAAACAAAATGTTTGTCAGGGCAAGCTGTTGGGGTTGAAATTATTAGATATGAAATACAGATTGTTAACACTCTTTCAAATGACATGATAAAATAAAATTCTTCCTTTCATGAGAAATGACAACGTAAAAAACTTGTGCGAAACAGGCACCAGTTTGATATTATATGGCAACCACCTGTGAATCCGTCTAAGAGGAGATTCTCAAGAAAAAGCTATAAGAAACCACCGCTAGAGGAGTCGCTAGGGTAGTGCAAAAACAATGGAAATACACAAGCAGATAGACGGAACCATTTCCTCATTTGCTCAGATTTTTGAGCCAGTATGCTATGACTCTTTTATTAAAGCCATACATGAAATCTGCGGGTTTGGACAAGCCGAGGGAGAAGAGATGAAAAACCCCACTACTCCACACCAATATGGTCCAAGAGTTAAAGAAATGTCAGATTACATCCTGACAGAACTTTTGAATCAGACTGACTGTAGCAACGCCATTGATGCAATCCAAGCTGAATTGAACAGTAAAATTGAGCGTATTAAGGCTAGACAAAACGTATATATTCAAGACTTTGACAAGCAAGTAGCTTCCCTTGGAAGAAAACAGGGCGAACGTCGGACATATAACATCAGGCAAGTCATGCCTTCAATTGATGATGTTCAAAAACTCATAGACTACATTTAGAACACGACGATGGTATCATATCAAGTGCTAAAAGAAAAATTCGATTTGGAAGCTTGGAAAACACTATCCAAATGCTTACTTGTAAGATTATGGATTTTAAACCGGAGAAGAGTAGGCAAGGTTAATGTTTTGAGGTTGCAAAACTGGCTTAGGGCAAAAGACGTAGATGAGAACAGCGATCAGTTTAAAAGTCTCAACACAACCGAGCAAACATTTGCATCATCATTTAAACAGTTGAGTGTAAGAACAAATCTTAGGCGTCCAATTTTAGCGTCAAAGAAGGACTTGAATCGAAGATATGAGGCCATGGTAAAAAAGATAACATTCATTTATTTGCAACACGTGACAGACATATTGAAGGCACAGCCGTTATGTCGGAATTCGCCAAGAGGTATGGAGCTCGAGCCTGGAACTCCTCATAGGGATCAGGCTCAGGAAGCAACTGGCGGCATCACTAAGGTACTTGAACTTAACAGATGAAGATCTGAGGCTGGTTGCTGAAGCAATGGGCCATGCCGAAAAAACTCACTTCACCCATTACAGAGCTCATCACGCTGCTCTACATGCTGGTAGGGTCAGCAAGCTGCTTATGGCTATGGACGATGGCACAATTGAACTTCGTGTATTTAAGGGAAAGTCCTTGGAGGAAATGAATATTGAGGTAACACTAGAAAATATTATATCCAGTGAGCGGTTGGATAGCCTTGATGTTGATGTTGACGCTAATGGTGATTTGATCTCAGAAAAAAAGAAAAAGATATCCTGCCCGTGGCCCAATCAGTTTTACGTACACCTTCACCTCATGAGGAACGATCTTTAACACCCATTAAGACGTCCAAAAGAAAAAGAAAAACTCCTTCATTGGAAGAAGATTAATTTGATGAAGATGAAAATGTGTCACAATTACAGATGGCCAAAAGGAAAACCCAGTGGGAAAGCGATGTAACTTCCATGGAAGAAGAATCTGAAGACACGGTAACTTTTACGACTTTTTGGACAACAGTGATCTTGCTCAATCATTGGCTAATGACATGACAAAATCCTTGCTACTAACCAGCATAAAAAGTAAAATTTTTGGAAATTCTAGAGCCTTAATACGTAACAGAGAACTTGATAGCTGAGATGACCTCAAAACATCTAGTTGAAACTTACACGGAAAAACGGTCTCATAGCCAATGTCAAATTGAATTAAGTCTTTGTAAACAAGGTCAAGCGAAATCGGTAACTCAGTATGCGCATAAAATTGAAAACTGTCTAATCAGACTGACTGACAGTATTGACCTTAGCTTTGATGCAACTGAAAGACGTGCTAATGTAAACATTAGCGCTCCATTCAAACAATGAGGATATTGCAAAAAATTACTTTTTTGCTATTGTAATTTGTATTCTACAATACAATATTGAAGAATGTCGCAAAAGATGATATCCTCAACAAGAGATAATAAGAGATAACAAGAGATGATAACAACAACAAAAGAGCATCAAACAACTCAGCATCATCAACTCACCATCATTTTAACAACAAAGCATCCAATTCAAAAAATGCCTAAGCGGCGACGATCGGACAAAGGTTACTTACGACACGGTGGCATTTAATCTAATAAATGGCAATCACTCCGGCGAAACAAATCTTACAGAGCGAAAGAATCTAACTCCAACTCTTACTCTATACCTAGAGTACCTCCATATTTATTTGAGTGCTCGAGTGACCTGTCGAACGTCGTAGCCATAAACCTACCCGTCTCACAGGAATATGTCGTAACGACACTTTCATTCCTAATCAATACCGGAAGTGACATCATAGCCATTAAATCCTCAAAGGTAAGTAACAGAAGATTTAATAAATGAAACAGACACTTTTTCTATAACTGCATCACATCTAACCAAGACACAAGGTAGTTGCGAGTGTAAGATTGTAATCGAAGACACAGAAATAAAGCAAAGTTCCATGTTTTACACGATGATGTAAAGATCAAAACGGATGGTATCCTTGGTAATGACTTCTTCCGTAAATATAACTGCCAAACAAGTTACACGGACTACTCTCACCGTAGGCGATCACGTGGTGCCACTCGCCTTTCTAAATTCGGACAGTACAGAGGTTAGGGCATTATTCTTGAACCCCAGGAGTGATACCGTCATCAAAATAAACATTACAAATCGGAAACTAGGTCCAGATATAGTACCTAAGACTGAGCTCCAACCTGGCGTGTATATTTCAAGGCAGTTACAACTATATTAAATACATTAGATGAAGAAATTAAAATTGAACCCATTCAGGTTGAATTAGAACCATTCCAAATTATTAAAGAAGAATCCAAATTTATTGGACGGATCAGTTTACATGAAAATTAAACACGAATTGATGTTCACAAAAAATTAAAAGCTGTTTTAAGATGTAATCATCTAAAAAAATAAAATAAAATAGAAAAAAAATGTTAATTACGAATACCTATATGGAGTCCAACTCAGTATTTCATTTAGAAGGTGACCAACTCCCACAAACTAATGTCATTAAGCACAAAATTTAAAGAAGCAAAATTTATAGGACAGATCAGTTTACATGAAAACACAAATTGAGCAAACAAAAAAGTAAAAGGTGTTTTAAGATTTGATCATCTTAAAAAAGTATTTCATTTAGAAGGTGACCAACTCCCACAAACTAACGTAACTAAACACAAAATTTAAACAACAATAATCGTTCCCATGGTAAAAACATATTGACATCCACAATTTCACAAACAAGAAGTTCATAAACAAAAATTAATGATTTACATAACAAGGAATAATTGGAAGTAGTATATTTTGCCTGAGGTTTTGAGAAATGATTACCAATATAAGCTGCCTGCGGTTCTAGGAGTAGGAATCGCTATTTTGCAGATGTGCGGGAGCGCAGGCGGGTGTGGAGCGCAGGCGGGCGCGGAGCGCAGGCGGGCGCGGAGCGGCGCGGATGCTTGGTGAGCCAGGTTTTTCGCTGTCTGTACATTTTGAACTACGGTCAGGCGCTGCCTGCAGTTGTAGGCTTAGATGTGTCGCGGGTGCGGTGGCGGGTGCGCCGAGAGTCACAAGGCTGAAGATAGTAAAAAACTTAAATTTAAGGTTTTGTAAGAATCACAATGTTTTGTCTGCACATGTCTTGTGAAACTGTTCAATTTGAGGGGGTCGCCTGCCTCGCATGCGGTTGGCAAGCCACAGGTTTATGTGGAAATGTGCTCAAGTTTGAAAATAGTAAGAAACCCAAATTTAAGGTTTGGTAAGAATCGCAGTATTGCAGTGTTGAAGTGGGTCGCGCGAAACTGGTTTTAATACGGTCACTGGCGGCTGCAGCGGACAATGCGAACTGGTTTCTGTCGGCAAAGTGCATTGAAATATGGTTATAGCAGTTTGTGTACCACTCGGCGATTATGTAACTTGGACGAAGTGCGCGGAGCGGCTTTTGGCACGCGGACCGGTTTTCGCATGCATTGTGCAGGTCCGGGATGACCCAACACCGGCACAAGCCCGCTCGCTACATTTTGGTATATAAGCCTCGCGGAACGAAAGTGCAGTCAACAATGTCCGGCGGCATCCAACTCGTCGTGTGCTTTGAAGCTCGGCTGGGCAGTAGCCTGGTCGAGCTGATGGCAGACCTAGAGACGTTTCTGCGTCAGCGAGGCAGTACGCTCTCCTACTGGGGTGATGTTGTGATTAACAACACATACGACAACACTGCAGGTAAGAATTTGTAATACTAGCATACATTTTGGAATAGGATATAATAAAAATACAGGAATTTTTTTTGTTAATTTATTGAGATATTGTTAAGATTACATTCAAGCATGAAAACCCATATAAAGTATTATTTGCAATAATGGACTTTTTAAAGCGATGTAAAATTTTCCATTTTAGTAAATTATGAAAAGAAGTAATTATTAAAAGATTAGTGAAGCTTTAGTTACTTATGCTTTGTAAATAAACACGTTGGGACTGTTATTTATTTTTTGTCCATCAGAACAAAGTTTAAATGTACGTGGAACATTTAATTCCTCAACTTCTGAGTCGGAGAGGGATGTCAAAAAACGTTTTGGCAAATAACATATTCCAGTTGTGTTTTGATCGTATTGAATTTCGATTTTCAAAGCAGGACCTTTAGACGTATCTACTCTTTTTGCAGACAATATAAAATAGCCTTCTTCCTTTGTTAGCGTCACGAGATCAAATCGCCTTGGACCTTGATAGGATGACAGCGTGTTTAATTTACTGCTGAGATTGTTCATCTGTAAACAAATATACGCTATTTTGTAGATGGAGTATATTTGGGTATGAAGGGGCTAACATGCATTTGTTGTAGACATAATGAAATAACCATTTTTGTTAGTGTTATGAGATTAAAATGCTTTGTTGAGTCTGTTGCGTCTGAAACATAAATGATTTTTTCAGCAGGAGCATACAACATACATTTGTCCTAGATATAATGAAATAATCATTTTTGTTAGTGTTATAAAATGCTTTGTCGAGTTTGCTGCGTCTGAAACATGATTTTTTTCAGGTGGAGCATACAACACACATTTGTCATAGATATAATGAAATAACCATTTTTCTCAGTGTTATAAAATGCTTTGTCGAGTTTACCGCATCTGAAACATGATTTTTTTTCAGGTGGAGCATACAACACCCATTTGTTATAGATATAATGAAATAACCATTCGCGTCTGAAACACAAATGATCTTTTTTCAGCAGGAGCATACAACAGACATTTGTTATAGATATAATGAAATAACCATTTTTCTCAGTGTTATAAAATGCTTTTACGAGTTTGCTGCGTCTGAAACATGATTTTTTCAGCTGTAACATACAACACCCATTTGTTATAGATATAGTGAAATAACTATTTTTGACAGTGTTATAAAATGCTTTGTTGAGTTTGCTGTGACTGAAACATAAATGATTTTTTCAGCTGTAGCATACAACAGACATTTGTTGTAGACATAATGAAAGAACTAAAACGTTTTGGTTTGTGACTGTTTAGCAGGTGAATTATTGGCGATATTCGGCCCGACGCGAATACCGCTGAGGGAGACGGTCGTCGCGCCTGCGGCATACCAGAGCGGACCCCCTCCGCCGCCTCCGATGGCGATGGCGCCACGCAACCCGTGGGAGCCGGCGCCATGCTGTAACCGCCACCATCATCACTTCCAGCCGGACAATGATGGTGGCTCACCTCTGCCGGCGAATGAGAGTCCACCGGCTCAGCTGAGCCCTTCTCCGTCGCCTTCCACTCCGGCTACGCGGCCATCTCCCTTGTCGCCAATTACGGTGGAAGGTAGGACATTTTGCTATTGATAAATAAGTCTTTATAATAAATGTTGATAAAAGAATTTGAAGAAGCTGTGTGTTTTGCATATGGGATGTAAAAATAACTTTAATGGTTTTACTAAACTTTGTTCTGGGAGAAAAAATAATATAAATACAGTTCTTAGGAAAAAACTTATTTTATAATTTTAAATTGAAACTAAACAATAATATTGATCTATGCAAAACAAAATAACATTAAGTCATTGATAAACTATAAATTTGCGTTTTTTATATTTTTAATTATATAAGATTTACATTGTTGTTATTAGTTATTAAACTAATCTAACTATTGATTTATAAAAATTATGTATTATTGTTAAAATTGTATTTTATACCGTTGAAAGTTTAGACAAATAAAAATCATGTAAAAGTATAAAATAACTAATTTGGAATATTAAATTTTAAAGCAAGAAATATGTTTAAAAAGAAACTGCATGGATGTTTAATATTAGTTTTAAAATGAATACCGCGACAACTGTAACTATGAAATTTGATGGTTGGCGTTAGTTATATATTGTATATTGAGAGTAGACGAAAAAAATATTTAAAACAAGTAATTTTTAAAATTGAATTAAAAAGCATTAGTAAGAAACAAGAGTTAATAAAATAATTATTATTTATATGTTATAGTTTTAACATGTATTATAACACACTAGAGCGTGGAGGCTTTGAATTTGAAAGGAGAGTGTGAAAAATTTTCAGTTTTAACATGTATATTCCCGCATTAACTGTAAATATGAAATGTACTGCGTATTGACAGTGACAAAGAATATTTACTAATCTAAGCCTTTTGAACAAATGTAGGATATTTTTTGAAATAAAATTGTCTAGGAAAAAATGTTAAATAATGATTTGTTATATCACTGCTGGTTTTACAAATTTAGCTGTGTCTAGCCGATTACTTGTGAAATATTGTTAGTATAAAATAATTAGTATAAAAAGTTGACAACTTGCAACGATAAATTTTGCATTGAAGTTGTAAGATTTTTACAATTTAAACGTAAAAATGACAGGGATTTAACTCTTTTCTTTTCTTTTGCAGATAGCGAAGAAGAGGTTGAAGAGTAAAAAACATTGTAAAAAATGTATATAATCCGCATGTTAATAAAATATTTTTCTTAAACGAGTCTATTACAGTCTATACCTAATAGTCTATACAGTAATAGTCTATTATGAGCCCATACCTTAGGGAGTGGTGAAGTGAGGCTGTGCTTCTGCGAAGAGTCTAGCTTGCAATGAAAATGTGAAATAGAGAGGGGATATATATAACCTCGGTATGCTGTTGTTGCCCTTGAACCCTGTATTACTTTTCATGACTGTGTGAGAGAGGGAAGGTGGGGAGCCGTTCTTATGGCTGCGAAGGTTAACCAGTACATGAAAATCCTGCAAGGGTATTACTTTTTTAGTACAAGGTAAACGAGGCTGGTTGGTTAATGCTCTTGTGTGAAGGTTAACCAGTACATCCTGCTAGGGGATTACTTTTTTAGTACAAGGTAAACAAGGCTGGGTGGTTCTTGGAGCGGACAACTCAACACCGCTGTATTCTTTTTTCATGAGAACAAATCCTGGACCTTTTAAGGTAAACAAGGTTGGTTAGAATGTTGTCTGAGCGGACAACCTTGGCTCAACAAGGTAGGTGGGAGGGTGCGTCTTTTTTGGTATGTGGAGACCAAGGTCGACTCCACCCTGAGTTAACAAAACCCCCTGTTGGCGAAGCGGACGGCACACTTTGCGTCCGAGTGGCAGAGATGCCGCCAATATTTCTGTGTTCCTTATAAAAGCATTCGCGAGTTGTTCGTTGTTCCATTTCCTCCGCGATGAAGCCACCATTCAAATGCCGTGTATGCGGCGAAGCGTACTTTTACAGTAAATCAGCAAGAGAAAGACATACTCTCGTATGTCTGGCGATCCAGGCGCAAATGCGGAGAGCAGACAGCGACAGCGAGGATTCATCACCACGGAAGCGTCCGCTGTCCGACCGGTCACCACACAGTGACAGGTCTCCTAAACGGCGGAAGCACGGGGACAGCCGTCACGAGTCGCTGGCCGCTGCTGCAACACCTGACGACGAGTCGGGCCGGTACGTCCGCTCGCGGACCGACAAGTCTCCTAGTCGGAAGCACGGTGACAGCCGTCACGAGTCACTGGCCGCTGCAGCCACGCCTAGCCGTCACGAGTCGCTGGAACAACCACGTGCAGCCACGGCCCGTCACGAGTCTCCCCGGCGAACATCACCCGACGCAGCCGGCCCACCGCCTGCCGGCACTTCCGGCGGCCTCTCTCACGAGTCTCCCCAGCGAACATCACCCGACGCAGCCGGCCCACCGCCTGCCGGCACTTCCGGCGGTCTCTCTCACGAGTCTCCCCGGCGAACATCACCCGACGCAGCCGGCCCACCGCCTGCCGGCACCGGCCTCTCGTACGAGCTGACTAAATCACTGCAGCACGCCAGAGACTATCTCGTCAGGAACACGGCCGGCTACATGGATCTGGAGTCGTTCATCGAGGCGGCGATTCCGGTCTTCGATGACGTACTACAGCGAGAGCAAGACATCACCACCTCCCTCAAATTCAACATGGTATTAAACGCCGCATACGATCATCCCGAAGGCGAGACGGAGGACTTCAATTTCAAGACGGCCAATCGCTGCATCATAGGACGGACCCAGGACACTTTACGCCTGCTCATCCGTGATTCCAAAAAGCTGTTGGAAGAAGAGGCAAGCCTTCAAACCAAAGGGTCTGGCTGGACGCTACAATTGCCGCTCAGCATCACTCTTAGAGTAAGTGCTTTGAAATATAAAAATTTACTTAAAGGTAAAGGGTTTATAGATTTGCCGAAACGGCTGAAAAACAGGCGCTCCACAATTAACATTCGCAATCGCGATGATTTATGCTTTATGTATTCCCTTGAAGTGAAACACATGCCGAATGTAGATTACAAAACAGTACTCACTGAAGAGAATTTTAAAAATATTGATTTTCACTACAACTACGAGGGGTTGACATTTCCTCTAAAAGTTAGTGATGTTGCAAAATTTGAAAAGAATAACCGAAACTGTTCGGTGTCTATTTTCGAGTGCGGCATGGATGGTTATATAACACCGCTTCGTCTTGCCAAAAAAGAGTTAACAGATCATTTTGACTTGTTGCTTGTAACTGATAACAAATCGGCAAACAGTCACTATGTTTATATTAGTGATTTTAAAACACTGATCAGGCCCCAGGTGACTAAAGGTACTAACCAAATAACTATTTGCAAGAGATGTTTCTATTTTAAGGAAACTCGCAGATGTAAGCCAGATAGTAAAACATGGTTGGACTCACACCTTGCTATGTGTGAAAAATACGCGCCCACCCCTATACGATTACCAGAAGTAGGCAAAAACGTGTTGAAATTTGAAGAATTTGAAACACAAATACCCGTCCCTATCATTGTCGCGGCGGACTTTGAAGCGTTTCTCCATCCTACTGTAAACACTAACAATGCGATTTACCAAACACACGAAGCGAATTCTTTTTGCGTGTTAATCAAATCACTAACACTTTCAGACAGTGTGTTGGCCGAAGTGGGTATATCGACGGAACCGCACGTTGTTTTGACTGAAAACGCGGGTGAAAGTTTTTTACTGTATATGAAAAGTGTTGCGCAAAAAGTTGAAACACTTTATACAAAACCGGCCGTGCCGATGAAACCATTGTCCGATGAAGAAAAAGAAAAACATGATAAAGCCACGTGTTGCGATTTGTGTAACATCCCTTTCAACTCTCCGAACGTTCTTAAGAATGCCGATCACTGTCACATCACTGGTAACTACAGGTACGCACTTTGTAATCGTTTTAATTTGAGATGTCAGATACCTAATTTCATACCAGTTTATTTTCATAATTTTTCAAACTATGATCAAAGTTTTATCGTTAGAAACCTAGCAGTTCTCAAGGGACACGAAATCCGTGCAATACCGAGTAACAAAGAACACTTCATTTCAATATCAGTGCGAATCAACCGCATTTGGTTGAGGTTTCTAGACAGTTTTCGTCTCATGCCGGCGTCGCTAGCCACACTTGTGAACACCCTTGACTTGTCCGAATTGATTGAAAGTTCTAAACTTGTTCCACCTGATAAAGTTGAATTGATAAAAAGAAAATCTGTCTATCCGTATGACTATGTAAAAACGGAGGAAGTGTTTAATGAAACCTGTCTGCCGCCTCGTGAAATGTTTTTCAACCAATTGAATGAAGAAGAATGTTCAGACAGTGACTATGCGCACGCGCAAAAAGTTTTCAGTGAGCTGAATATGAAAAATTTCGGCGAGTATCATAGATTCTATCTAAGCCTGGATGTTTGTTTGTTGATGGACGTTTTAACATCTTTTAGAAAACGTTGTTTGGACACGTACAAAATAGATTGCGCGCATCAATACACGGTGCCGGGATTGGCGTTTCGCGCGATGCTACGCATGACCAAAGTTCAATTAGAACTCATGGTCGATTATGATCAAATTTTAATGGTCGAGTCAGCCGTGCGTGGCGGGTTAGTTCAGTCTTGTTTGCGTTACTGTAAGGCGAACAATGCGTTTCTCACTCGATCTAGTGATTTTAATTCCAACGAGGAAACTAGTTATTTGATGTACCTGGATTGTACGTCATTATATGGTTATTCAATGACCCTCCCACTTCCTTCGGGTGATTTTAAATTTGAAGATGTGGAAAATCTCGATTGGCTAAATTTACCCAAAGACGCGCCCAAGGGTTATTTATTGGAGTGCAGCATTGAATATCCTGATGATATTCACGATTCCATTCAAGAGCTTCCCCCCTTGCCCATTCTCTCTGTCCCGCCGAGTGGGGGAAAAATGAAAAAAACTCATAGCCACTTTAGAAAATAAAGAACGTTACATCGCGCACTACACAGTCTTTCAACAAGCAGTGCGACTGGGTTTAAAAATCACTAAAGTTCATCGCGCCTTGTCGTTTTCTCAATCATGTTGGATGAAGCGATTTATTGAAGTCAATGCCGAGTTGAGAAAACAAGTGTCGGACGAATTTTCCAAAGCCTTTTACAAGCTTATAATGAACTCGGTATTCGGGAAAACCATAGAACAAGTTAGAAAACGAGTCGACATAAGGTTAGTCACTACGGAGCGGGCGTTGGAGAAGTTCATTCGTCAGCCACGGTTTTTGGACAGAATTATTATATCAGACACAGTTACGGCCGTTCATTTGCGCAAACAAAGTGTGCTGATGAACAAACCCACCTACATAGGACAGACTATTCTGGATATTTCTAAAGTCCATGTTTATGATTTTCACTATGATGTTATGAAAAAACACTTTGCACCTCCAGACGTGTTACAATTAGTCTATCTGGATACCGATGGAATTAATTACCATTTGACTAGCCAAAGAAACTTGATTGAGATTTTTAAGCAGCCTTCGCTGTCTCGCCACCTGGATTTGTCGAACTTTCCAAGCGATGAAGTAAGAAACATTGAGAACAAAGGCAGACCGTGAACATTTAAAGAGGAAAACAATTGGAAATTCATGTACGAATGGATTAGTCTACGTTCAAAAATGTACTCGTTCAGGTTCAGTTCAGACGAGACCGATGAGGAAAAGCGTAAAGCTAAGGGATTGAAAAAATCGTACGTATCGCGTCAGTTGAGGTTTCAAAACTACAAAGACGCTCTATTCGGTAAGGAACAAGGGAAAGCTAAATTCAACCTGATACGAAGCAAAAAGTTTCAACTTTTTTCAATGAATGTAGAGAAAAAATCACTCATTTGCAATGACGATAAACGTTACATATTGCCCTGCGGAATCCGAACATTGGCTTGGGGTCATTATTCAATCCGCGATCGCAGCGCTGAGGAGGATGGCGACATGACAGACGACAATGATGACGCTTTATGAGCTAGCGGCAAAAGCCCTATGTCGTGCTATAGACCCTACCAATAAAAATGTAGATAGCATTGACGAATTACCTGTTATATCAAACCTACCAGTCTCGATACAAAGAGATTTAAGAATTCAAATTAAAAAAATTTGGATGAACGAAACAGACACACCTGAAAGTCCTACAGAATATGAATATAAATATTTAGATTTTTATACCTTAGACAAGTTTGAATTTATAATGTTAATTTCACATTCTCATGATAGATTTCCCGAATTTTGGTCGCCTTATCGTGAAATAGGACATGTAGTTTTCAATTATTATGAGTTTCAAATAGGAAATGTCAACACCTCGTATAAGTTGTGCAGATTGTGTTTTTTGCAAAATTGTAGACCTGAATTTATCAATAATACAAATGATTTAGATTTTTACTATGACAGCTACTGGCAACAAATGAACTGGCGATTTTTCAAAGTTTTAAAACATTGTGAAACTACTCCCAAGCTTTTTATTTCCACCATTTTACAATTGGAAGAGAACTGGTGTCAATGGTGCGTATTACAACCTTTATTTAAATTGTACGATTGGGAAAGCTGTAGGGATAACTCCAATTACCATGAGAATGACACTGATGCAGAGATAAATGTAAGCGAAAAATTTCAAATTTTTGATCCTTATTTGTAAATAATGAGAATATTGCAGAAATGATCATATTGTGTACGAGGAGTTTTCTGCCAAGTTCATTATTGTTCAATTGTTTAAATGATTATGTGTATTTCTTTTGCATTGTACCATATTGAATGTCACAAAAATATTCTCAATTATATTTCACTACTTAAAATCTTTTGTTTAATGACGATTCTGTGTAACCCTTGTAGAGTTTTTGCATTGTAACCGAATGATGGGACACAGAAATATTGGCGGCATCAAAGCATTGTAAAAAATTGAGAATCTTAAAAAATGTTCATTATTGTTCAATTGTTAAAGTGATTATGTGTATTTCTTTTGCATTGTACCTATTACCATATTTCACAGAAATATTCTCAATATATTTCACTACTTAAAATCCATAGAATGTCGATTCTGTGTAACCCATGTAGAGTTTTTGCATTGTAACAGTAACCGAATGATTTTTTTGGGACACAGAAATATTGGCGGCATCCAAGCATTGTAAAAAAATTGAGAATCTTGTTATTGTAAAAAATATTAGCATAAGCTTAAAATTGTCTTGTAAACAAATTTTGAAGCTCTAATAAATGTCATTTTTAGATTAATAAATGTTTTTTTTCACCCAGGTAAAATAACTACACAAAAATAGTTTTACATGCAGTATATTGAAGCAAACATTACCAAGTTTCACCATTTAATACAATCATATTTAAGTTCATCAAAAACACCTTCACAAATGTCCAAAAAGCAAAAACGACGAACTTCCGCGTCGACGAATGACATCAATGCTTCTTGCAGTGGCGTGGGCTGAAACCAAAGGTCTTGTGAAAATGGTAAACGATTCTGGTTGAATGCCACGAGGAACAGTGGTAAATCCTTGCGGATATAATGTTCAGTCTCTGTTGGAATTTTCAACAAAGTGTTATTACTACTTTTGGCAGCGAACATCATAGCGGAACTTCTGTAGTGTTTGGTGAAGTATCTGGTATATCTTGAAATAAGATTTCGCACTAGGGCAGAACACTCGTCACAGATGTGATAGTAATTTTCGATGCAATCGAAAATTCTCTTGAAGGCCGTCCACCCGCTCAAATGTAGTACTAAGGTGGAAGATTGACACAACAGACTGTCGGCTTCTTCCAGTGATGAGCGATGTGGCAATTTCCTCACTTGATAGTTTGAAATGCCAATAGTTCCACCACTGACAGGCTTAATAAGCACAGTATCAAAGTAAAAATTTACAAAGTTTGTTTCATTGTTAAAATAAGTGTCCAATATCACAGCGACATTTCGCAGACTCAGTAGATCTTCCAAGGTGAACTTTATACATGTTTTTGTATTAACTACATATATTGAAGAATTAAAACTGCCGGTGGACTCTAAACCGATAACTGCATCCGCCTGGTTTGACAATCTGTACATCTGTCTAAGTAACAATCTTGGCTGTTGAGCCGCAGGTTCGTATGTATCTTGAGGGGGCGGCGCCGGTTCTGCTAGCCGCACTTCGGGTTGCTGGGTCGTGTAGTAGTGAACTTGTGGCTTGGGTGGTGGAGGATTAAACACGTCTAGATCGGCTAAAATCGCTTCCAGGTTCATAGCTGCTTCTTGGTCCTCCGTGGCAGGTTTACATCGCTTAGCCGACGCCGACACTGATTGCGAACGTTTACGTTTCAACTTGTTGATATCCTTACGAGGCGCGGGTATACTTGGCGCGGCGGACTCCATCGTGCACGCGCGACCTCAATGAACTGCGCGCCGCGAGTGCTTCCCCCTCCACCAGTCGCACCAGTCTGAACGCGTTCAAGGTACAAGGTCACGACCACACAGTGCGCCGCCTTCCCCCTCCACCAGTCGCGCCAGTCTGAACGCGTTCAAGGAACAAGGTCAATATTCCCATTTGAATCCCACTTCAATCGTCTGCCCTGGTAGTCATATATTTGTTTATTTCGTTCGAAAAACCTCAACGAAGTAGTGGGGACAAACTCTTTATCCGTACCGTACAAGTAAAATACGTTATTGTTATCCGGTGTTACTCCAGCTACTAAAACTGGCGCATTTGCACTGTTCTCGACTAGATTAAATGTACGCGTTCCACATCTGAAATTACCCACAGATTCATCATATTGACATGTCTGGGACAAATTGGTGGCATCGGTTAGTTCTATTGCGGCTCCACAGTTTGCTATTCTAAATCCTTTGCAATCCCATACAGGGTATGGCTGTGTGTCCAGTTGTAGACAAGTCAGTCTTAACTTATTCACTTGATCCTCGAGCGTTTTCACCTGTTTTTCTAAATCTGTTTTCAAGCGAGTTAGTCGTGTCTCGAGTGCTGCTACCTGATTTTCCAAATTTGTGGTTTGACATTTACTTTCTAAATCTGTTATCGATTGAGTTACTCGTGTCTCGAGTGCTGCTAGCTGATTTTCCAAATTTGTGGTTTGACATTTATTTTCTAAATCTGTTATCGATTGAATTACTCGTGTTTCGAGTGCTGCTAGCTGATTTTCCAAATTTGTAGTTTGACATTTATTTTCTAAATCTGTTATCGATTGAGTTACTCGTGTCTCGAGTGCTGCTACCTGATTTTCCAAATTTGTAGTTTGACATTTACTTTCTAAATCTGTTATCGATTGAGTTACTCGTGTATCGAGACTCGCAACCTGATTTTCTAATTGACTTAAAGCGGAAACATATTTACTTTCAAAATCACTTCGTGGAACATAATTGTTTTCAAGGTCTGGTTTTAAAACAAAATCACTTTCCAAAGCCGCTCTTAGAAAGCCAATTTTACTATTAAAATCTACTTTTGAAATATAATTATCCTCAATATATCTTTTGTTAACACTGTCATGTGGCTCTTCTGGTTCAGCAACATATCTTAGCCTTTTATTGCGTACATCATAATGTGTGCCGTCCAAAGCGAGTTTTAGCTGTTCATGTCCGTCCCCACGTCGCGTAGGGAAAGCCATTCGGCCGAATTTGTCTATAGTATGGTGTCTCATAGTGTTCTGACAACCCGGCTCTGTACAACCGCACTTTTATATCCAAGATTTCTCCTTAATACCTAGCCACTTCACAAAAACTTTATTGCCTCTTCTTTTCAACACTTTTTCCACTAAATACGTGTCCGGATAGTTGGTCTTTTGAAGTTCGGCCTCATAAAACGCTCCGCGAATAGGGTTACCATAAACGTCACGTAGCATGTACACATGAGGTTTAGTGCGACGCACCTTGTCTATGATAAACAATTCAGTAGTCCAAGTAGGCGTATAACCTTTCTCAAACTGTGTTTTAAATTTGGAAATCCTTACCACATCGTTGACTTTGTAACGAGGTTTTTTCACTTTCACCACAACACGATTGTTTAACTTTTCTACCAGCATTTTCTCATGTTTTTGTTTCACATCCCTCGGTCTCATGCCGATCGAACGATGTACTCGCGCGTTGTACTTCGCCAACAGTTTGTCTAAAAGTCCATTTTTACTCCACACATATGTTCCTTGCACGCCGAACGCTTTGTACAGCCACGTCTTTATAGTGCGATTGAAACGCTCCACCACTGAAGCTTTCAACGGACTAAAAGTGCTATAGTGGTTTATGTTGTGCTGTTTCATCAAAGCGGAAAATTGTTTATTGAAAAACTCCTTCCCATCGTCAGACTGTATATTCTTGGGCGTTCGCGGTTTACTTTTAAGTAAAACATTTTTCATGGCAGCCGTCACAGTACTCGCCGATTTGTCACGAAGGCTACTAGCCCAAGCGTACTTTGATAACACATCAATTACAGTCAATATGTATTTATATCCTCCATTGATTTTAGCATAGTTTTGCATGTCAATTAAATCAATTTGCCACAAGTCGTCAAATCCTTTTACATAGACACTCCGCCGTGGGAATCGTTTTCTCGCCTGTTTATGAAGTTCGTCAATTATTTTCTCCTTTTCTTCCATCATCGTATGATTTTATACAATCGCAAAAGATCAACTATTTCAGCAAACTCTTTTGAATGTCCCGTGTGACCGGCGTTTTCCGACATCACCAACAATCTAAGACGATTCACCAAAGTGTTTACATTTTTAACACTATCCAAACCGCTGCCAGAGGCGGTAGGCTGGGCGGGCTCCGCAAACATACTTTGTATTACATAAAGATATTTTTTACCTTTGTTCGCATTGATGGGTTTTTCAGCAGAATACATTTGCCTATGGGCATTGGTCATTAAAAGCATCTTTTTATAAACTTGTATATCACGAGACTCGATTAGCTCTTTCTTAGGCACTCGCTTGAATAGTAATTCCATGAGTCCAGGTGTGATGTCGAATCTTTGATCTTTCAACAACACCTTTGATCTGGTAAATGAAATAGCACTGTCACCCAACAATGTTCCACCTTTCCCATCAACTCTGACGCCGTACGTCGTATCTATATTTTTGCGGTCGGCCGCCAACTGTCTCAAATACTGTTCAACCAAATCAGTCTCTGTCTGAGTTGACACGTCAACCGCTTCGCGTTCAAACACGTCAACCGCTTCGTCGCCGCGTTCTTTTTTAATTATTTCCTCTTTGATCACCGGCATCGATTGTTTAATACTCTCGGCGACGGATTTCTGTAGCGGACTGACCAAAGGCTTAGCGGAAGCTTGTAAATATCGCTCGACATCCTCCACGTTCCGCTGTAAATCGCGATATTTGTTGCGAACACTTTTCGTAAGTTTAATTATTTCCTCCTTTACAGCTAAAACGTTTCCACTTTTCCTCTTCCGTTTTACGTTTTTTCTACCTCTTCTGTCCATGATCGTCAAGTGACTATAGGTTCTACCCTACGCTCCATCATTTATATCTGTTATAAAAGTGTCAAAGCCACATCTGTAACGACCCTTGTTCAATTCGTGATCTTTGCTGATCACCACAAAACCGTGTCGATCCTCATTCCAACATTTATAACAAAGCTCTTTGAATTGGTTGAAACTCATGTCGGAATTAGTTACGTGATCCTCGTAAATGTGTTTAATATTCAAATCGTCTTGCTTGAATATTATTATTAAATTAGCATTATCCCTTAAAAGGTGTTTTTATCATTCTGCACGAAATTAGCCTGTTTTTTGTTCTCTTAATAGTACCAAAACCGATTGTTTTCTGTCCTAGGACTGAAAAATCATCTGGAGAATTTTTTAGGTCCTAGTACTGAAAAGTCAGCTGTTTGCCAAGTATATTACTATTGAATTATTAATGTTGAGGAGCAGAATTTTGAAATTCAAACGTTATGAAAAGCATTGTTTGTAAATAACAGAAATGTAAACACTGCATATTACTTACTTTGTAAATATAACCTCGAAAATACAACTTTATAGTTAACATTTTTAACGATCAAAAGTCTAATTTTCGCATTATGATAAAAAACGTTGTTCATCACTCGGAGCAAAAGTGTCTTTTTGATGCTTAATCGTTTTTAAAAACTCGGCTGCGCCTCGTTTTTAAAACACGATTGCGCACCAAAAAGACCCACTTTTGCTCCTAGTGATGAAAACTACTATTCGGTATTCGAGTGTACGACTGTGCGAGGTAAAAACAATCTATAGCCTTATGCCGACCCATACTGAAATAAGCTCTCATGTGATTTTGACTATCACAAGCTACATCATCGAACACGAATATAGAGTTTGGTTTTGCCTCACTGGGATTTACCACTTCATCACTGGTTTCAAATGTATAGTAGCCAATCTCGGGAATGTTACCAATTATACGAGACAACAACATATATTTCGGTTGTTGCAATGATTTACTAAACACATACAAGTTTGCAAATTTTAAGCCTTTCGGGTCTGTAAGTAGGGTGAACATCAGCTGGGTTTTGCCACAGTTTGAAGGACCAGTGATGATTCCCCGTATCGAGTCTGGCAACAGTGGACCGTGTCTTTTTACCGCCGCCTTCGTATGATCGCCAACGGCTAAACTGTCCAAGTTCTCGTTGACAGTAAACGTTTCACGTTGTTTTTCAAACTTCATACTTTCAATAATTATGTTCAACTGAGGGCACAACATAAAAGAGATTCGTATTTATAAGAGACCATCAGTACGGTGTCGGTCGTTCGCGGAGACAGTCATGAAGAGGAAAAGCAGACGTGTCACTTTGGGTGATGCAATCAAACAAGCTCGTAAGGCCATCAAAGGCCAAGGTATTAAGTCGTCCAAATCGCTGGATAAGCGAAAGCTGCGAAACGCCACTTTGGCAGCGTTGAAAGCTGTGAGAAAATTCAAAAAGGGTAAATCAGTGGGCAGCGGTGGTGCGCGAGTCTTGCCACTACCAAAGTCCGGTGGAGTCCTGCCGCTGTTGCCGATTTTCGCCGGACTGAGCGCGTTGGGCAGCTTGGCAGGAGGCGCCGCCGGGGTGGCCAAAGCCATAAATGAAACGAGAGATGCAAAAAAGAAGTTGGCCGAAATGCAGAGGCACAACGAAACTATGGAAGCCATCGCGTTGCGCAAAGGCAGGGGACTTTATCTGAGACCGCACAAGAAAGGTGGATTGGGGCTTTACATGAAACCGTACACGCAATATCCAAAAAACTGCTAAAGCACCTGCCCAAACGGGCGCTGTACGACGTTGATCTCGTGAGGCTGGCACGCGAGCTCGAGATACCGCATTTCAGAGGTGTTTTCATGCGCGACGCTCTGCCTAATCGGCCGAGATACAGGGAGTCGGTCATCGTGAATTTAGACAACAGCAGCGGTCGCGGCACTCACTGGGTTTGTTTTAGGAAAACTGGTAAACTGGTAGAGTACTTCGACAGCTATGGCAATCTTAGACCTCCTTGCGAGATTCAACGCTACCTCAAGGGGAACTACATTTCTCACAACACCACCGCCTATCAATTTGTCAACTCCAATAGTGAAAATTGCGGCCAACTGTGTTTGGCATTTTTGCTCAATAAATGGGATACATAAAGTACATTGCGTTTTTACTTTCACGTTCAGTCATGTCTTTGACGTTCACCTTTACAGGCACAGAGTCCACTCTGTCCGCCGACTTTTTCCCACCAGTGGAACTCGATCAAAACCATATTTGGGAAATTGGCTTGCTCAATTTTGAATCTTACAATTCCATACCGAACGTGGACGAGACTAATAACACTTTTCATTATAATGAGGGCTCAAAAATTGTTATCCCAACAGGGACGTACGAGGTATCCGACATTGCGGAATACTTACAACACATGCTGTCAAAAGTGGACAAAACACTTTTCATACAGTTGACAACGAACAACAATACATTACACACCACTATCAAGTGTAATTTTCCCATTGATTTTACACCTGAAAACTCTATAGGTCGGCTGTTTGGATTCAAAAAGGAGAAAATCGACGCCAATCACAAGACTAGTGCAGCCTTGGTAACAGACATATTTAAAGTGAATTCCATTTTTGTAAATTGTAACATAGCAACAGGTTCCTATATAAACGGACAGTCGGCGCACTCCATTTTTCAGTTTTACCCGAGTGTGAGTCCAGGGTACAAGTTGATAGAAGAACCATCACCTGTGGTATATTTACCCATCACGAAAAACATTATCGACAACATTACATTGCAACTGGTCGATCAGGACGGACAACTGGTGAATTTTCAAAGTGAACGAATCACTGCACACCTGCATTTGAGACAAAGACCCACGTAATATGGGCTTCATGTACAATTGGTCCAAAAGACCTTCCTATTTATTGGCAAACAAAAAGGTCCGCAGCATTAGTAGTCGTCTGCCTGTCACACGATTAACAACGAAAAATAAGAGATTTTTACGCTCTCTTGGCTTCACACTATTACAATAATGAATGTTCAAGATATTCTGTTGAGTACTCCGTTCGACGATACGGTCAACCACATGGAATGGCACACTCACTTGCCGTACGCCTCCATGACGCTCAACAATAGCGATGAAATACGAATCCCTATACAGCAACAGGACATTTGCGTGGTCCCATCAATGAGCTACATCTACGTGGAAGGAAAGCTCTTGAAAGAGGACGGCAGCGCCGCGCCTAGCAGAACGAAATTTGTAAACAACGCATTTGCCCATCTGTTCGACGAAATTAGATTGGAAATCAATAATTTAGAAGTGGACAAAACAAGATATCCAGGTTTAACTTCCACATTAAAGGGTTACGCCTCTTTTGACAATGACACTCTCAAGTGCATGGCCAACTCAAGTTGGGTCGACTCTTATGACAAAATCGGCTCAAGGCTTGCAGATCATGTGATTGACGCTCAAGGGAATTTCAGTTTTTGCGTACGCTTAAGCAGCCTTCTCGGTTTCGCCGAGGATTACACCAAGATGATTGTTAACGCTCGACTCGAATTGGTTCTTGTTAGATCGTCAAATGATAAAAACGCCGTACAATGGCTACCAGGTCCCGCCACGGGTACTCCCGCGGTGCCAGACACAAACGTTGAAAACATCAAAGTCACACTGGACAAACTCTGCTGGCGTATACCTTACGTTACACTGAGTGATGAACAAAAAGTCGCTCTGCTCAAACAACTCAACCGCGGCACGAGTATCCCGGTGGAGTACAGGAGTTGGGAACTGTACGAATACCCAGCACTGCCTAAAGCGGAAAAGCAGTCGTGGGCGGTAAAATCCGCCAGTCAACTAAGCAAGCCAAGGCATGTGATCGTAGCGTTTCAAACTAACAGGAAAAACGAAATAAAAAAGAACGCTTCTCATTTCGATCACTGCGATCTGACAAACTTAAAACTACATCTCAATTCAATCAACTATCCTTATGATGACCTAAAACTAGATTATTCAAAAAATCGTTTTGCCGTACTTTACGACATGTACACTAGATTTCAAGACTCGTATTACAATACCCCACCGCGTCCTCTGTTGACGAAAAATGACTTTAAAGATTACGCCCCAATGGTCGTTATTGACTGTTCAAAGCAAAACGAGTCAATCAAGTCGGCACCCGTAGACATACGATTGGAGTTTGAAGCCTCGAAAGACTTTCCAGAACACACGGCAGCCTACTGTCTCATTATTCACGATAAATCATTCACCTACAATCCCTCGACCAATCAGGTGAGACTCAACAACTAAGCCCCGCCCACCGGTTATAAAACCGATGCCGCTCTGCTCGTCTTCATTCGAACTCCGGGAGCCACCGCCACACCATGAAAGCAGTCATCGATTTCAGCGCTTTTATAGGCAAAAACAAAGATGTCATTATCAAAGAGTTAACTGTGGCGGACATTGAATCCGGATTGACACAGCATTGGATATTCAAACCGCCTAAGGATTTGGATAATTATTATAACGGCTTATGCAACATCGATCGCCATAACACTTGGCTGAGCAGACACTATCACGGTTTGGAATTTTGCAATGGCTTCAGTAACTATGAAGATTTAATGCCGATACTGAACAGTATTTGTTCACCCTTTCAACTTCTCTTTGCACCGGATTTGGAAAAAGCCACAACTTTAGAGAACCTATTCAACGCTAGGCGAGTGGTTTTCAGTCTGGAGGATCTCGGTTGCCCGCCAATCGCTAAGAAACCACTCTTTCCCGCCATACTAAAGCTTAACGAATACGGAGAACCGTGCGATGAAGTCGACGCACTGCCAGAAGAAGAATCACGTCAATGTCTTTATCATCACCTGAACGCTCCAGGGTTCATTTGCACTCTCGACCGCGCGTCACAACTTGCCAAGTGGTGTGCGGAAAATGCGGATCTACTGGATATGAACAAACCGAGCATAAGGGAGAAAACCTTCTTCGACTGGAAACAACCAACGCCCACAGTTAAAGATCTCGCCGAGGCGGGATTTGTCCGCGTACATTCCACTGTTGATGCTACAAAATGCGTTTATTGTGGAGTAGTTCTTTGCAAATGGGAAGAAGACGACAACCCAATGGCGGACCATGACTACAATTCACCTTTCTGCAAGTTAATTCGCTTCAACATGCAAATAGGGAGGGATCAACGATTGAAGGATACCAAGAACAACAAAGCTAAAAACTGCGACGAAGATCACTTTTACATGCGCTTCGGCAATACGCCTGATATCTACGAATCGGATTTAATCAAATGCTGTCGCGCTTAAAAGTCACCTTTGCCAATCCACTATTCACCATGTACTACTTTGATAACCGCGAAGAAGACAGAAGACCAAACACCGATCATTTACATTTCCAACAAAAAATACGTAAAATGGAAGGTATACTTGAACGTGTTATACTCAACAAAATTCATCATATAACGACTTGTACTCTGTTAGATCATAGTAATTGCAAAATAAAAAACAATAATATATACTCATGTATTTTTATTTTGGAACCCACCACTGCACCCGCCTGCGACACCGCACATCCTCTCGCCGGACCTGCACCGACCTACCACAACAACCGGTCCGCCGCTCCGCGCCTATCGGCCGAGTTGCATAATCGCCAACACAAACTGCAGTTTGCATGCCGGCTGAAACCAGTTTCGACTGTCCGCCGAGCGCCGGGGGATCCATAACCTACCACAATGATTCATACAAAACGCTGCAGCACGGCAGCAAACCGGCGGCCACCCATTGCCTGCGCTCCCGCCACGTACTTCTCATACAGCTTATATTGCTATTTCAATCTCAGTTCAGGCACTATATATTGAGAAGCACTGTGCGACCGCCCTGCGGCGGGATCCACATGATTCTTACAAAACCTTATTCCACCTGCGAGACTTCAAAACCTGTCGGACCGAGCGGCTCCTCGGTGCTGCCCTGCACGCCGCGGGCGGTGGGCGACTCAAATTTAACAGTTTCACAAACAGCATATACAGTTCAAAATGTGCAGGCAGCGAAAAACCTGGCCGCGCTCCGCGCCCGCCTGCCCGCGCCCGACTGCCCGCGCGCGCCGCCTGCGCTCCCGCACATCTGCAAAATAGCGATTCCTACTCCTAGAACCGCAGGCAGCTTATATTGGTAATCATTTCTCAAAACCTCAGGCAAAATATACTACTATTGGACAGTCTACCTAACCATGGTCGTCTCCTATATTCAGTTCAGGAAAAGAAAGATGCCTCACGACTAACTAAATGGCGGGTCAGTAGACTACAGGGGCTTAAACTCAATAACCATTTAAGACCATCACCCGTTACTTAATATAACTGATATTTTAGATCAACTACGAAAAGCAAAATGTTTCTTACATCTGGATTGTTATTCAGGTTTCTAGAGTGTAAAACTCAGGGGAAAAGATCCCAAAAAGTGGCCTTCTCAGCAGGTTTAGGTCACTATGAATTCTGTCCATGCCGTTTGGTTAAAAAAATGCACCAGCAACTTAGCAACGATTGATGAACACCGTACTCTCGGGATTGCAGGGATCACGAGCTTTTATTTACATGGGTGACATCATTATCTTCTAAGCAACATTAGAAGAACATAACACAAAATTAGTAGAAATCCTCGAAGGACTAATGAAAAGTAATTTGAAACTAATCCCATTGAAATGTGAATTTTTAAGAAAAGAAGTAGCTTTACTCTGACATGCCATCACAGCATCAGGATTAAACCCTAATCCAGATAAGGTTAAGTGTATTATTAACCATTAAACACCGAAAACTGTACAGGACATTCAAGCATTCTTAGGTTAATGTAATTATTATAGAGGATTTGTGAATGATTTTGCGACCATCGCTAAACCATTAACTGAATTAACCAAGCAAAATGTACCGCGTTTATGTGCTGGTTTATGCGACCGATAAACACCAATATGCATTTGAAGAATGAAAAGAAAAACTAAGCACTAAACCTATTTTACAGTACCCAGATTTTGAAAAATAATTTTTCTTAACCACAGACGCATCAGGATATGCAATTTCAGTAATCTTATCCCTAGTAACGGTACCCAACGATTTACCAATAGCCTATGCATCCAGCACCCTCAACAAAGCAGAACTAAACTAGGCCCTATGCAACCATTGAAAAAGAACTCCTAGCTATTGTTTGGTCAATTAAACAGTATAGGCCATACCTTAATGGTAAAAAGTTTCTTATTTACACTGAACATAAACCATTAGTTTACCTGTTCAAAGTTAAAATCTCGGTTCTCGGCTAGTACGCTGCAGACTAATGTTATAAGAGTACGACTACTCTATTACATAGCACAAGGGGAGCCGAGCTTATGCTCGGTAAAATTATTACTTAAGTTTCTCTTCGCTCACTTTTCATGCTGAATGGTGCTGCACTTTGGTATAATTTTCATAAACTACAGGTTAGTTTTATTTTATTTATACAGGTTAGTCACCAGCTGATTTTTGTTGACAAATCAGCTGACAAATGTTACAATTAAAAATTTTTCTTAAACATGGAAACTTTGAAGGGCTCTAGAACGAAAACCGGATTTTTCCCAGACATGTCCAATCGATTTATCGTGGCCAAAACCCCCATATTAGCAAAAAAATCCTTGGAGAGAAAAGATTTTTGCCCGGACAAACATTGCTTGTTTTAGAATATAAGTACCAGGTTAACCAAGCCTTGCTCGTTGGTTTTTATTCACTTTTGTTATAGTGTCATGGTAATAAAGCTATGACCAATATAAAACAATATGAAGGATAAGAGAAGCATTTTCAATTGATCCTTTTTGAACGATAATCATATCATCGTCAAAAATATGACACTGAATGGCAGTCATATGGTGATGTTTCACACACAGACAGAGTTGAAGGTGGGTGCAAATACAAGGTTGTCAAACTTGATTCTTTCAATAGCAATGGTTTCAATCTTAAAAGTATAAATATTGTTATATATGACTCAGTAAATACCTTACCCTCAGGAAGTAGTTGTTTTATTGATAATTTGTTACAAGATGAAATAACACATGATTCTTTGATTGATGTGGATATGTACGGCGCTATCTACGAAACTATTTTAGCCGACGGTGATCCAAATGTCTATAAGAAACTGATAGAATGTAGATTATACCACAGCGACAACTTTACAGTAGACAAAATTGAATGTACCAACCCCCTACTGCGAAATTATAGCAATGACTTGCGAGACATTGTTATTTGAAGTCAACTTTTATTGATAATTAAGTTTTAATAAAAATTATCAAGTTTATCAACTTCTTATAAGAAGTGTTTATTTAGTAGAAGTATTTATTTAGTTCAGTGTTAACCAGGTTAACCAAGCCTTGCTCGTTGGTTTTTATTCACTTTTGTTATAGTGTCATGGTAATAAAGCTATTACCAATATAAAACAATATGAAGGATAAGAGAAGCATTTTCAATTGATCCTTTTTGAACGATAATCATATCATCGTTCAAAAATATGACACTGAATGGCAGTCATATGGTGATGTTTCACACACAGACAGAGTTGAAGGTGGGTGCAAATACAAGGTTGTCAAACTTGATTCTTTCAATAGCAATGGTTTCAATCTTAAAAGTATAAATATTGTTATATATGACTCAGTAAATACCTTACCCTCAGGAAGTAGTTGTTTTCTTGATAATTTGTTACAAGATGAAATAACACATGATTCTTTGATTGATGTGGATATGTACGGCGCTATCTACGAAACTATTTTAGCCGACGGTGATCCAAATGTCTATAAGAAACTGATAGAATGTAGATTATACCACAGCGACAACTTTACAGTAGACAAAATTGAATGTACCAACCCCCTACTGCGAAATTATAGCAATGACTTGCGAGACATTGTTATTTGAAGTCAACTTTTATTGATAATTAAGTTTTAATAAAAATTATCAAGTTATATAGCACTTTCCCCTTTATAAGAAGTGTTTATTTAGTAGAAGTATTTATTTAGTTCAGTGTCAGGTAGTATTTATCGCGTTCGGTGAAATTAAGTGTAATTAATTGCGATGTATCTCTATGGGTGATACTCCTGTTCGAGTTAGAGTGCTCACAAGAAGATCGAGTAGGCAAGAATCAGTGACTGAGGGAGATCCGCCAACGTCGACTCTTCCAGAAGAACTAGGACAGCGAGTCAATTTGTCTGATATTTCGGAGGAATCGACCACGCTGACTATTGAGGGTGACGGAGTGGAAGAAGAGTGAGTACCGAATTTACTGAATCAAGAAGATCAAGAAAAACAAGATATACAAATGGCTGAAGCTCGCCTCAACATACAGCCAACGAAGTTCAAGGGTGGAGCTGACGAGAATGCAGAAGAGTATTTGCAGGCCTTCGAGAGGGTAGCTAAGGCGAATAGTTGGAATGATGACAAAAAGCTGGTCGTTATGCCGTGTTACGTAGAAGGTACCACACTCAAGTGGTACCTTGAGTGTGGGGATTGAGGAAACCTGACATAGGCGCTCGTGAAGCAGAAGATGAAGGGGCTTTCCAAACAATCGCATGGGACGAACAGCTGAAGTATCGCTTGAGGATGTGGATGCAAGCCGAAGAGGAGCCAGTCGAGGCGTATCTGCAGGATGTACTGAACCTGTGTACGAAGCTTGACCCTTCCATGTCTGAAAGATGCAAGATTAAACATGAACTCAGAGGACTGAAACCGTCACTCTTGGAGTAGTGAGGCTGGAGCGACGATACGGTACGGAGTGGAAGTGCGGCGCAGCGGCCGGGACGACGGCGGTGACTCCGGAGGCGACGGAGCAGCCACGACGGGGTGACCAGAGCTTGGCAAGGGAGAGTCTTACTGTGGTGGATTCTCGATGTCCGCGTAGGCCTTCAGTCGGCGAGGTGTAATGCAGGGCCCAGGTAGGCGTCCAACGGAGAAATGGGAATGAAATAAGGTAAAATATTTATTTGATCTTTTTATTTGAGCTTACCCCCCACTTCCCCCTTTCACGAGGAAGGTGTGAGAAGTTTTTGGTAATTTACTTTGGCAATCGAGAAATTGATAATTTACAACGATATTATGGATGGGCCATCCGAAATAACCTAGAAAGTGGAGAGAATATGAACCAAGCAGTGTGTTTTTGCGAAATCGGCGGGAAAATCCGACTGGTAATGCGAACCGCGCTTTTTTATACACCAACAGTCTGATTTCCTATTGGTGACTCACGGCTCTCCTGCTTTCTCATTGGTCGAGCTTTCCTGTTGCGATCGTCTTACTTGAAATATCCCTTTTGATGTTCATTCCTCTGAGAACCATCGCTCATTAAAGGTATGTCTCATTGTATGTTTTGATTTAGCATAACAGTTATAAATTTCTTGATAAATAGTGTTATATTTTAAACAATATTTCTGTTCTTTCAAAGCTACGTATCGCATTGTAAGTTATTGTTGTCTCTATTTGCATTCATTTGTACCTAGACATTAGTAGCCTAGGCCTCGGCCTACATTATAAATAAATAGTAATTGAAAATAAAATAAAGTGCATTTCCAATGTTTTCTGTGACCTTATTACTAGAGAGAGCTCACATAAGAAAACTTATTTTGCAAGTTTACACTAACTTTGCCCTACCTTGACAATTAGGTTAGCCTAGCCCTAGGCACCTAGTGATAGGTTAACCAGACCTAGTATTCTCATACTTTGTGACCCTTACTCTTCAATGGTATCTAATTGTATCGTATGCTTGTGTTTTCCAATAGCCTATCACATATTTTAAAGTATATAATTTAGATGTTTCTTTATGTCAGGATAGGCCTAGGCGCCGAGTGGTCGAACACATAAGTCAGACCTACTGCACATGGTTACAATTAAATTGAACATTAAATAAATTTTAACACACCACGATTTTTTTACCTAAATTGGAATATAATGAAAATATATTATTAAATGTCGTCAAACTCTATCTCAAGAGAGGCTGCCCGGCTCTTCGAGAGGACCGAGAGAGGAAGGACACTCAAGGCCCAGACCAGACAACATTCGTTGTCGAGTGTGTTCCTTGGGCATCCACCCCATTGCTTGTGGGGATGTTGGGTAAGTATTGTCTAACATTTAATTAAAATAGGTTTTACTTCTTACTTGTAATAAGTATTGTTTAGGAGGTTCAGTGCTAAAAGAAGACAAGCCGAAGGCTTACAAATTAATTAGAATTTTATTATCTAATAGTTGCTGCTCTCTGTAGATTACGGTACAGCTGTATACCCTCTGTTAACAGCCTGGGATCATTTAGCGCTCAGATGACTTGCCCCCGCCCTGACATAAAATAGCAGATGCTTTTTATCCACTATGAATATGAGAGAGTCATTAGCATTACTGTCGGTCATAATGACTTAAATTCTGAATCAAAAAGTACCGGATGTTCATGTTATCATATTACGTGTATTTTTTTTTCAATATTGTATCAATATTTAACAAGTTAATATAAGAATAAGTATTTCATCTTGCTAGTTTACATAATTTAAAACGATTTTACGTGATACAAAACCAGATGTAGTAGGCCATTAATTCCCAACGGCGAATAACAGGGGCCATCGACTTGGAATGTAACAGAACTCTTATGTACTTTGGTATTTGCCTTTCCTTAAGAATCATCGTAGATGGTTCAAATAAGTAAAACTCTTGTTTCATAATTTCAAATAACCAGGAGCAGACTGTCGGCAATTACAAATGGCGAACAGAAGCTGTCGAGTAGGAATTTCTGTTCGAACGCTAACCATTCGAGCAGTAGGCCACTTTAATTTACCCCTTCCCAAAAGACTTGTTGACGCTTTGTTGTTGCAAATTGACGGACTACGATCCGTATTGAGCGCGTACGGTCCGCCACAGTAATGGTACAACGCGGAAGCTGGGCCAGTTCAACCGATCAACGACGTCACTGATGACGTCATCGTCAATGGCGTCACCCAATGACGTCAAAGAAGTGACATGGCGATGACTCATCACCCCTGACATCACCACGATGACGTCACTGACGTCATGTAAGTCAAGGTCACACCAAAACCTAAAATTCTTTGGCACTTTTGCCGTTTCTCGCACTCCGCTCCGAGTTTCAGTCAGAGTCCCCGTGATCTTGAGGACTTGGACGAATGAAGACGAGAAACAGCAAAAGTGCCAAGGAAACTTGAAGTTTGCAACGTGACTCTGCCTAAACAGTCAGTTGACATCGCTAGGGCGACCTTGAACCGATACAACTCCCGCGTTTTGCCATCACTGTGACTGCGATGTGCACCCTACGACAGACACCGAGCGACTGACTGTCCGGCTCCTCGTACCTCAGGTATGTGAAAAGTAGTAGGGGGAATTTCAATGACCTTGGGGAACTTGAAAATGTCAAGCAAGGTAGCACCGTTTTGGTGCTACCTCAAATGTACATGTTAATTTGTTGGAGTTAAAATGTGATGACCTTGAGTTTGACCGTGAACTTCGGACTTGTAATTGTGTCAAAGATGTATACGAAGTCCCTCCAGTTTGAGCCAATACTAAGAAATATTTCCTCTTGGTTTGATTAGAGTTAAAGTTTTCATATCAACAGAAGTACATCCATTTTTGAACTAACACATAGAATTTACTCTTGGTACAACAGTTTGATGTTGTCGCGAGAGTTCAAGTGTGGTGACCTTGAACTTACTAAATATAAAAATTTGTCAAGTATTTATTGTTGTACATTATTAATCGCTACATCGCTTCTCGGCCTTTTGGCTAAGATCAAGAACCAAAGGCTTGGAACGAAGAGCACCAGAGAGATAGGCTCTGGATCCGTAGAGTTTCGGTTCCTTTAGGCACAACTTCGACTTGGCCCGGGTGAAGGCGGTGGGACCGGCGTTACGCCCCGGTCTTCCCGAGTAAGGCGTCGAGCCGGTTAGGGAGTCGTGTGCCAGGGTTTCAATGTGGAGGGATAGCTGACCCCCCTGTCTGGCCCTAGTAGTCCCGGTACCTACGGAAGACCGCCTACTGCTAGATCCCAGGCCGAGGGGGCCGAGAAGACCGAGGGACCTGAGTCGAGACAAGCCACCAGGCCGGTTGGCTGTGAAGACTGCGAAGCTGAGAAAAGAGAAGATACCAGGCCGTTGGCCGTGAACACTACGGACAAGACTGACACCGAGCAAGACAAGAACCACGCCAGATCAATGACAGAACATGACGGAGCCCACGCAAACCCTATTCATTGCCTGCCCCGTCGCCCAGCGTTACCGTTGCCCCGTGTATGAGGCCAACGGATCGGCAAACGTGCTGGCATGAAGCGCCATCTGAATCAGGACCACGGGAATGGCTGGGACCTCAGCTACGTCTGCTGCGACATCGAGTCGCACCTGCGACCTGCGAGGCCAGCCACCCCCGCAAGCGCTGCTGCCGCTCGTGCCACCATCCGCACCGTCGCCTCCCTCGCCTCCGTGTCCGATACCGCCCAAGCTTCCGCGTTCGCCGCCGCCTACCACTCCACCACCTGCCATGAGTCCTCGAACACCTGAGGGACCACCTGCCCAGCCGCCAGGCCTTTCGACACCGGACCGCTCTCCACCTTCCACCTGCGTCGCCTTCGGATCGGGCTCCTCACGAAGATGCCCTGCCCGACGACCTGACCGCGTGGCAGAGGCAGTGGCTCTCCCGGTTCCCGCCCACAATCAAGTGGGACGAGTTCCTGCTAGCCCTGCAAGAATTGACGGCTTCGCTTGCCCCCGCAGCACAGACGGACAACAGGCCTGCCCGTGCCCCGAGTCCTGCACCCCGGAGGAATCCCGACGCCAGGGAGGCCAGGAGACTTCAACACCTTTACAGACGCACGCCCCGCCGAGCCATGGGAGAGGTCCTGCAGGCTGCCTCGCCTTACTGCAACGTTCATGAGGCCACCATCACCAAGCACTTCGATTACTCGTACGCTCATCGGCCCGGCTGCTCTGGGGCAACACCTCCTGGCTGTCGAATTCCAACGGCCCCGACACCACCACTACTCCTGGATCCCGTCACCCCGAAGGAAGCCTCTTACCACCTTAAGCGGACCTCGAACACCGCCCCCGGACCAGAAGGGATTAAATACGGGGTATGGCGTCGCCGCGACCACTCCGGACACGTCCTGGCCATCATCTGCCTGGCTGCCAGACGTTTTCCACTGGCGTGGAAGCAATCAACAACCATACTCATCCACAAGAAGGGCGACACAGGGGTCCTCTCCAACTGGCGCCCCATAGCCCTATCGAGCACTGCGGGGAAGCTGCTGTGCAGCATCCTGTCCGAGCGACTTTCTTCGTGGGCCTCACGCTACAATCTCCTATCCGAGGCCCAGAAGGGCTTCACCCGATCTGAGGGATGCCTTGAACATAATTTCGTCTTACAAGAACTCCTGGACGACGCAAGAAGATGGGGCTCGGACCTGGCCAACGCCATTGGCAGTGTCCCCCACTCGGCCCTAACAACCGCCCTTAGATCTACTGGCCTGACGGAGAGCCAGCTCCAGATCATCGGAGACTTGTACGGGAGAAGCGCAACTTCCATCAGGCATGCCACTGGCACCACCGCACCCATGAACTTTGCGGCAGGAGTGCGACAGGGCTGCCCGCTGTCCCCCGTGCTCTTCAACCTCGTGATGGAGTTTCTCATCCGCCCGCTGACGTCGCTCGAGGAGGAGCACGGTGCACATCTGCACGGCACCAACATCTCTGTGCTGGCTTACGCCGACGACTTGGCCCTGATCGCCAAGTCCCCTGACTCCCTCCAAGCTCATCTCGACGCAGTCACGCCAGCAGCTGAGTGGGTCGGACTGAAATTCAAACCCTTAAAATGCGCGACCCTTGACTACGCCCGCCGAACCACCAGAAACACCCAGTTTACTGTCTACGGCATGCCGCTCCAAGTCCTGCGGGAGTGTTGACGCATACCAACACCTTGGCGTCCCCACGGGCGTCCGAATCGACCAGACTCCAGCTGCGACCATCGTCCGCCTTGAGGAAGAAATCGCGTGCATCTTCAGGAGCCTCCTGTCACCTTGGCAGAAGGCACCTTCATTGTGCCGCAGATGGAGTTCCAGATGAAGACGGCCAAAATACTCAAGACTGCCCTTACGAAGCTCGACGCAGACATACGAGCCGGAGTGAAAAGGGTTCTGGGACTGCCTTCCCGAGCCAGCGCCGAACTGGTCGCCGTGCCACCGTCAATGGGAGGAGCTGGCCTTCTACCCCTCAGCGACCAGGTCGACCTCGCCTCGCTTGGACATGCCTTCCGCCTACTTACCTCTCCAGACCCGAAGGTGCTCCAGCTCTCACTTGACGGCCTTGCGGCTTCAGCCGGGCGGAGACAAGCCGCAGATGACTTTGACTTTCTGGTGACATATCTGAACGGGGACATCGCTGGAAACTCGAACGTCGCTACCACCTTCTCTGCGGCCAGGACTGCCCTCAACCGGCTGAAAAAGCGCCTACCAGGCCTCAGGTGGGGCTGGTGTCAGGAGACGGACACTACAGCTCTCAAACCCGACCGACAAAGGCAGTGTCATAGTGGACAAATTCCATCGAGTTTCGTTGACGGCGAGGCTCCGCACCGCTATGCAGCTGCACTACAAGGCCACTATCGCGGCGAAACCCGATCAGGGTAGAGTCGCGAGGGTGACAACATCTTGCCCTGTGGCCAACCATATGCTGCACCATATGGGCCGGTTTACGAGGTTCCCCGACTGGAGGTTCTTCCACCGAGCCCGCCTCAATGTCCTTCCACTCAACGGCTGCAGGATATGGGTAAATGAAGACCGGCGATGCCGAAGATGCGGCCGCCACGATGAGACCACCGTCTACGTCCTCTGCCACTGCCCGCCCGCACTGCAAGGCGTCGAGCTGCGGGTGGACAAGACGGTTCCCCTGCAAGAGCTGCTCAACACCACGCCTGAAACCATCCCGGAGTAGACTGCCTCCTTTCGGCCGGATGTGGTTGTCATCGACAGAACAAACAAATCCATCAAGATCGTCGATGTCGCCACCCCCTATGAAGACGGCGGGCAGTCCATTGCGGCCTCCAGAGAAGATAAGCTGAGGAAGTACACCCCACTCGCCCAGATGCTGTCGTCCGGTGGCTACACTACGTCCATCGACGCGCTGGTCGTCGGCTCCCTGGGCGCGTGGGACAACTCCAACTGGGGGACTGTCGCCCGCCTCGGCATCAGCAGGCGCCTGGGACAACACTCGCCGCCGCTGAGTGTCTGCCGCTATCCGCTGGAGCCGGGACATCTATGTTCAACACATCACCGGCATCCAGCAGTACTGAACCTACTGAAGTGGATCAATTCTTAGTATAATTTAGGTTAGATAATTGTAGTCCTTGTATTTTTGTTGTATCTTGACCTATTTATATTGTGTTTTGTCTCATTTATTTATCCTATTGACTTATGTATTGTATCTTAAACCTATTATATACATTGTATTTCTTGTATTGGCCAATTATTTAGACTATAACCTCTTTTCATGTTCGCTATGTAATCCTAAAATAAAGGCAAAAGAAAAAGCCCATAATATCTGTTATAGTTGTACATTATAAAACCTAAACTTTTAAACTTTAACTTAAAACGCACAACAGAGTGCACGACACCGATGCCCACCCTACGACAGTCGCCGAGTGACTAACCGTCCGGCCCCGCGTACTATAGGTACATGGGAAGTGGTGGGGAAAATGTCAAGGTCATCCAAACGGAGTTTTAAAAAATGTCAAAGAGTAGAAAGGCTACTCTTTTGCTTCTTGAGCGATTTCATAAATTTGCAACGGTTCGGTAAACCAATCCGTCCTGTATTGGCAGGCGTCCAAAAAATGTTTGCACCAACCATCAGGTTGTCCGTAGCATCTTCTACAACTGGTGAGATGAGACATGTGAAACTTTACACACCGTTGCGGACAACAAGTGTAGAAATACGTCGACTTGTAAACCTTGAAAGTCTTTAGTTCTGGTGGTGACAGCTGTTGTGTTTTGCATTTACAATGGCAACATCCGAAGAATTCACATTTCTGACAACCCAATCCGTCCACCTGCCATCTTGGTAAAAGGAAACACTTTTGTTCACAACAGTAGATGCGTTCACATTCCATGTTTGATGTTGCTGCGGTGAAGTCCCACGATGAAGTGAAGCTGCAGTCAGTGAGAATGGTCCTTATATAAACTCAGGCAAGTGGAGGGGGAAATTTCAAGGTCATCCAAATCGGGTTTAAAAAAAAAGAAAGAAGGTTACACTCTATCAGCCTCGTCGCCCACGTCTTCTTCCACCTCAGATTCACCCGCCGGGGAGGATTGGAGACATTGGTGAGTGCTGGCCGTCGCCGTCTTGCCACATCCTCACCTACGACCAATCATAGTCGAATGTTATCTTCAGCTTGAACACAAACTCGACTTGGACTTTGGTTCCTCGACCCTCACAGCCTAAGGTGTACAAAAATGTTTTTGTTAGTGCTAACTCGGGCCGGGTGTGCAGTGTGTTGATCGTAGGACAGCTATACATGGTGAAGTGATGCGATAGTTAGGCAGTATCAAAGTATGGAGCACATAGTCGCAGAGTGCCCATTGAGTACTTTCCCCAAAGAATTGACCGGTCTGCATAGCTCAAGTGAAGCTGGGCTGCAATGGCTTAGCGCCCTAGATTTAGCTCTATAAAGAGAGATCACATTTTTATTTTAGTGTTTAGTTTTTTACATATTGACTCAGGTGCTCTGCACCGCAGATTTGATTTTCTTATTCTTAAACCTTGGTGGCTGGCTAAATGAGCCATCCTATATATAGGATAAATATATATATATATATATATATATATATATATATATATATATATATATATATATATATATATAGTACCAGTGGCCAAGTTAATGTAAAAAAGAGATTGTGTAAGAAATAAATGGAATTTAATCTGTGATATATTACACCTAAATAATAAGGTGTATGTATTGTTTGATTCTGTTACTATTCTTCAGAAGAAGTGGAAGGGCATCAGAAGCTGCTACACTCGAGAGCTGTTAAAGAAAGAGAAGAAAAAGGTGGACCGCCTGCATCTGGTCGTAAACAATACATTTATTTTGATATCCTTCGTTATCTGGGAAGAAAACAAAAAACTACCGCAAAGAAAACAAAAAACACCTTGGAGGACGAAGACAATGAAGATGTGTTTCTCGAAAATGAAAAGCCAAATGAATTTTTCCTACCACTGCATGATAATAATTGCATTGCCACACCTGTAACCCCTATATAAAACAATTCATTTCCGGTTTCCGTTGCTTTCCCGCTCTAGAGCGGCAATGACTCTTTACCGCACGCTAGATTAAACGGCAATTTTAAATCAGCTGTTATTACAAACCTAGCTACAGCTGTTATTCATTGTTGTCGTTTAGTAATTGCTTCTTTTTCAGTTTGAGGTTATGTTTGATAGTTAACATTATGTTCAAACAGAAACAAATAAAAAATAATCTAAATGACATTTTGTATACAATAAAACATGTAATATGTAACAATTATGTTGGTAGGAAAAATCTTGTGTGTATTACGAGCGCAAATAGTCATTGCCGCTCTCGAATTGTTTGGCCACACTCAGCTGACGCTTCGTGCGGCCATCTACAATTCTCGAGTGGCAATGACGTACTTTACGCTCTTATTACACAAATAGCTATTTGCAACTAAAAAGGATAAACAATAACTTTTTTCCATTGCCCTATTCTAGATTGTAGTTGGCGCTGAGGGTCATAATAAAGTGTATTTTCGTTCTTGTTAGTGTATTGAGCAGTATTCTCTAGCATAATGTTATCGAAAAATGAAAGAAACCAATCAATAGGCCGTTTGTCACCGGGTGGAGTTACCTTCATTCCAGGGTTACCATTGATGGGATATCTTTCATCCTGGAGGTATGCGGCGACCAAGTGGGGTTATAATCAACAGGTGTATCATCTTCATCTTCCTCGTCCTCGATTTCACTGTCACTGAATTCTGTCTCATCACCACTGGACACATCGTTTTCCACATCACTCAACACATAATCCTCGTTAGGGTCCATAATTACAGTAATACTGAACACAACGTAAACAAACGACAGACGATGTCTGTGCGCGAAAACACAACTGCAACTGACGCGTATTTGAGAAATCGGCCTTTACGTCTGCTGGCAGCACCGTCCGGCTGTTCTGTAAATAACACACATATCTGACTAGTGCTGGGTGAAGTTTCAAGGTTCTAGCTGTAATCCTGAATTTTTGGAGGCTCATTTAATAAAGCAATGCACAGTGGCAAAAAAGGTTGCCGCGCCGCCGCGAACGTGTTAAATAGCAACAAATTAATATATTAGAAACTAGTGAAATAGCTTTTATTTCTGTATTTATTTCAGGTCAAACAACCTACAATTTAACATAATTCCTTCTCATTTTCTAGTTAAATAGCAACAAAAAATTATTGTTTATCCTTTGGTCTTACAATAAATTAATTAGTTAATTTCTGTTCCCTTCACTTTTGTTATATTACAAATTAGTGAAACAAATTCATTTCTGTATACATTTTAGGTCTAACAACTTACAATGTAACATAATTCCATGTTATTTTCTAGTTAAATAGCAAACTAAAAACTATTTTTCATCCTTTGGTCGTACATATTTACTATATTTACTTAATATATTTACTTAAATTAATATATTTACTTTCTGTTCAATTGCCTTTTTTATATTAAAAACTTGGTGAAATAGCTTCATTTCTGTATACATTTTAATTTCAGGGCAGCTTTAAAAAGTAGTGAAAAAATTTGTTTCTGTATGCAGCCTATTAACCACAGGCAGTGTCCAATACCGTATCAACGTACCTTTTGAACATGAACCGCTCTTTTATCTTTTTTCAAAAGCTCTGTCAATAGCTAGTTGGTAAATTCAACGTAGATCCAAAATTAAATATAATATCAATATGAAATGATTTATACGAATAGAATGATAAATGAGAGAATGGGGGAGCAGTTTATAAATATACTCAGAAATATATTTCCTAGCATCGATGCAGACAAATATGATATTAAAATACTAATTTAGTGTATTTATGTAAAATGGGTCGGATTTAGGACATTGAACGTAGGTGGTAACATTTTAGCCATACCTAAATTACGTATAATAAACAGCATGTTGAATACTGATATGCCTTATAGAGTCTCAGAGGACAGGTTTTCTTTCATAAATTTTTTTACATTTACTTCTGGGAGCGAGAAATAAGATGGGCAATTTTTTACTATCCCAGGTTTAAATTTGGATGACTATTTGGATGACTATTAATTTAAATAGATGATTTAAATGACAATTATACATGGTGCTCTTACAAATTGGTATGCCTAGAAATTGTTTTTACATAAAATAAAATAAAATTATTAAATAGCAAATCCAACTTTACTTATTACATTTTTCAAAAAGGTTTAACTAAATAAACTAACAAAACAAATATAATTTGATATACAGTATTTTATATAGGTTGAAAATAAAAAATTATTTCTCTTTATATGATTTTTTATGTTTTGCAATATTAGGTTTTTTTTTAAATAAAACCATAACAATTAGATCATTCTATTTTTCTTATTACAACACAATAAACATAAAAAACCTGTTTTATAGTTGCCGAGGATCCAATGTCATCGTCATCATCGACATCATCATCTGACGATGACGCCCAGGATCGCCCAACTAACGAGATCGACCATCTGAAGAATTATCTGAAGAATCGGTGTCATCAGATGATGATGACACCGTCTGATGGTACAAAACCTACATACTCACACCGATGGTATTTATGTATTAATAAACAAGTATTAAATTTTGAAATAGCCCTGGAGCCTAAACGGTTTATTGAATATATATACAAAGGGTGCTATTTGTAGCATATTTTGTGTTCTTTCATTTTGATAATTTACGTTTTTTACGAAAAGTTGATAGTTGTGGAGTTATAAGCCAAAAATTACAGAAAATACCAATTTTTCTTCGCATTTTTGACAAGGTTACGTCAAGAAATTTTGTTAGCAAAGCTCATATTGAAATTCAGCACCTCAAAAAACATATTAAATGAAAAAATCTAAACTACCCCATAACTTTTTACCTAGGGCCACTTTTGCAAATAAATTTTTAAAAATAATAATAAAAAGGAGATATTACCAAAGGTCTTACCTAATGCAAAAACGCCAAGAAATTATGTTGGGATAACGAAAAATTTAATTTTACGCATAATTAATCAAGACTTTGACAAACACATAGCATAAAAATTACACTCCAAGCATTTCTAAAAGTATCTTGTGATCTAAGAAGTCAAATGCTTTTTGTAAATCAGAAGATATTCCAACAGTTTTACATTTTTTCTTCCAGTGCGTAAATTGTTTTTTATAACTAAGTTAACCGTTGCATTTGTTTTAAGCTGAAAATGATAATAGTCTACTTGTAAAAATTTTAATAAGGTTAAATGGCATGTGGCAATTATTCAAATCTTAAACTAAAGTTATATATACTTTGATTTGAAGGTCTTGATGTCAGCGAGCGCTACGAGTTTTAATTAACTGTGATAAGGAGATGGGCCGGGCGCGGCGCGGTGGTAACCTCTTATCACTTCGTGCGACAACATTTGTTTTCACCACCCAGTTCTTACAGTTTACTCACATACTTAAGAAAATAAAAATTATGTAGGCCTATAATGTTTTATCCTCCCAGAAAACGGGAATCTCGTGGAATATTATTCGCATTCAGAGCGCTACAACCACGAAGAGCTAATCAAGCGAGCTTGATTTGTTCATATTGATTAAAATTTGTTCATATCGAGCTAAATTTGTTCATACTAATACATATAACCTGAGAAATTGTAATTTAGCACCTGTACCTAAACCCAAATTCACTTTTTACTGACAATTCTTTAGTTTTAATGCTCCCCGTGTATATAATTTCACATTGTCTTTAATCCGGGACACAAACTCACTTTGTAGATATTCTAACAGCTTAAGATCATGGTTGTATAATGTTGAAAGTCTAGAATACCTACTTCAGATTGTTTCTTAGTTTGTCATTAGTTATTTTTACTGATAAGTTATTTATTGTTTATATGTAAGGAGTGAATCTCACAGTTAATTCAGTGGTAGCACCAAAACAGTGCTACCTGTAAGTAGCAACATTTAAATGAGTTAAACCCAATTACAAGTTTCCAAATCACATTTAAGGTTAAAACTAAACTTTTATTACGAATTCATATTGGTATAAGACATATTTGATAGTTTGACGTTAAAACAATACTTAAAAGTGCTATTTAAAACTTTAAGTAAAATTTGACATATAACAATGGTAGCACCAAAACAGTGCTACCTGTAAGTAGCAACATTTAAATGAGTTAAACGCAATTATACGTTTCCAAATCACATTTAAGGTTAAAACTTAACTTTTGTTGAGAATTCACGTAGGTATAAGACATATTTGATAGTTTTACTTTAAAACAATACTTAAAAGTGTTATTTATAACTTAAAGTAAAATTTTACATATAACAATGGTAGCACCAAAACAGTGCTACCTGTAAGTAGCAACATTTAAATGAGTTAAACGCAATTATACGTTTCCAAATCACATTTAAGGTTAAAACTTAACTTTTCTTGAGAATTCACGTAGGTATAAGACATATTTGATAGTTTTACTTTAAAACAATACTTAAAAGTGTTATTTATAACTTAAAGTAAAATTGTACATATAAAATTAGTACAGCAATGGTAGAACCAAAACAGTGCTACCTGTAAGTAGCAAAATTTAAATGAGTTAAACCCAATTACAGGTTTCCAAATCACATTTAAGGTTAAAACTAAACTTTTGTAACCCAACTTTAGGGCACCTCTAGAGCAGCAAACATCCAAGTCTTTGACGACCTTCGTATAACAAATCTTGGAAACATTTCCACATATATTAAAGAGATACCAACACTTACAAATATTGTTTACCAAGTTGTGCATACATGTGAAGAATTTTGCAAGTTATATTTAGGTCAAGGTCACTAAAAACTTTAAAACTTTTTCTCCCACAACCCCCTATGGGGGCTGTGAGGCATCTTAACGTTGCTCTCGCTGTAGCCTCCGAAAAGGTACAACTAGGAACAACACCAAACATTCAAATGTTGTTTGACCTTGACCACGCAAGACTTGTGTTGAAAACTTTCGTAGCTACCAATGATTCATTTAGAGAAATTTTAAGTTTCCAGAAGGAAACTTTAACAGAGGTCACCCTATTGGCTTCCTCGGGCCGAGTGTAGAGGCTGTCGGCTCAATTACCCCTATACAAGCCTACAAACTGACCGTCTCCCATTGCCCAGTCGAATTTAATCATACATGAGCGAGAACCATGCTAACGTTGGTTAATAATGACTTTACAAGGGGATCCTACTCCCGTTCCCTAACTTTAACACTTGTGCAATGCTAGCTCAACAGGGGAAATTTTTACAAGTGCTAAGTGCGTCAGAACACAAACATTTATTTTTCTGGCCCCGAACATCCATGGTGAACCATGAATGTTCGGGGGCCTTGGGGATTTCAAAACACAAATAGCTAACAAGGATTCATTTACATAATTTTGAGTTTCCAGAAGGGAAACTTTAACAGAGGCGCCCTATTGGCTTACTCGGTCCGAGTGCAGAGGCTGTCAGCTCAATTACCCCCATACAAGCGTACAAACGGACCGGCTCCCATTTCTCAGTCGAGTTTAATCATACATGAGAGGAGCCATGCTAACGTTGGTTTAAAATGACTTTACACGGGAATCCTACTCCCGTTCCCTGACTTTACAACTTAAGTTGAGCGATGCAAGCTTAATAGGGGGACTTCTGAAACAAGCGTATACATATTAACAAATATAAACACTCAAATACTTAAACTACCCCAACACCACACAGCAATATCTTATAACTACAACATGCCATGCCTTAAAGAGTAGACTTCACTAAACACAGAAGGTGCCAGTCCATGTTTAGCGGAGCCTATGAGGCGGTCCATCCCCGATCATTCACGTTCAGCGCGCGAGGACTGCGAACCGGCTGTGAGCGGGCCGGTTTATATCCCCACCGGTCAAGGGCGTGGCCCCTCTGCACCTCCACCCCCACCCCGTAGGAGGGGGGGGGGTTGTACCCCCATACAAGCGTCCAAACGGACCGGCTCCCATTTCTCAGTCAAATTTAATCATACATGAGAGGAGCCTTGCTAACGTTGGTTTAAAATGACTTTAAACGGGGATCCTACTCCCGTTCCTTAACAAGAGCCCACCCTAGCGGTGAACCTCGGCCTGAGTGCAGAGCCTACCAGTTACAACCCGCATAGCGTACAACACAGGCCGGCCCCATTTCTCACCAGTTACTACCCGCACAGCAATGCTACCAGTTGCTACCCAGCAGTTACTACCCGCATGAGTGGGAACCATGCTAACAATTAGTTAAAATACTTTAAAACGGGGATCCTACTCCCGTTCCCTAAATTTAAAGTTTAAGTTGAGCAATGCAGGTTCAACAGGGGGACTTCTGAAACAAACGTATACATATTAACAATTATAAAACACTCAAATACTTAAACTATCCCAACACCATACAGCGATATCTTATAACGACAACATGCCATGCCTTAACTTAGAGTAACTTCACTAAACGTAGAAGGCACCATTAAATGTTTAGTGGAGCCTATCATGCGGTCCATCCCCGATCGTTCACGTTCTACGCGCGAGGAAGGACTGCGAGCCGGCTGTGAGCGGGCCGCCTTATATCCCTCCCACGGGGGGGGGGGGGGGTCATCAATTTTTGTCGGGGGGGGGGGGGGCACTTCTCGTCCGGAGCCTATATTTGGGTCAAGGTCACGAAAAAAAACGTTTTAAAAAATCGGGGGGGAGGGGGGGGGGTGTTGGCACATCTTGTCCGAAGCCTATATTTGGGTCAAGATCACGAAAAAACTTTAAAAAAGGTCGGGGGGTCATCAATTTTTGTCGTGAGGGGGGGTCACTTCTTGTCTGGGTCAAGGTCACCGGACTTAAACTCTGTTGAAACATCTAACTGCTCCCCACAAATCTTCCCATATGCCTAGAGTACCCGGGGCCTGACTGTCAGTCGCTCGACGACTGTCGTAGGGTGCACATCGGTGTCGTGCACTCTGCTGTGCCGTTTTAAGTTAAAGTTTAGGTTTAACCATGTACAACGGTAAGGACTTGACAAATTGTCACATTTTATCCGGTTCACGGTCACCACACTTACACTCTGGCAAAAACATCTAATTGTTGTACCAAGAGTAAATTTTTGGCTAAGTGTTGGCTCCAACCTGGTTGAAACAATCCCAAGTTCACTGTACGGTGCTACCCAGCACCAAAACGGTGCTACCTTGCTTGATATTTCAAGTTTCCCAAGGTCATCATGACTTTTTTTTAACTCAGTTTTAATGACCTTGAGATTCCCCCCATTACTTCCCATTTGCCTAGAGTAAGCGAGATCTGACAGTCAGTTGCTCGACGACTGTCATCCAACAGTCGTCCAACAGTCTGTTCTGTAGGGTGCACATCTGTGCAGTTTTGAATTAAAGTTTTGATTTTATCATGTAAAACGTTAAAAACTTGGCAAATTGTCACATTTTAGCCAGTTCAAGGTCACCACACTTAAACTCTGGCAAAAATATCAAATTGTTGTACAAAAAGTAAATTTTTCTAAGTGTTGGCTCAAACCTGGAGGTACATCGGATAAATCTTTGAACAATCCCATGCCCCAAGTTCGCTGTCAAATTCAAGGTCATCACACTTTAACTCCAACTAATAAACATGTACATTTAAGGTAGCACAAAAACGGTGCTACCTTGCTTGATATTTTCAAGTTTCCCAACATCATCGCAATTCCCCCCACCACTTCCCATACACCTACATTACGCGGGGCCGGACAGTCAGTCGCTCGGCGACTGTCGTGGGGTGCGCATCGGAGTCGTGCACTCTGTTGGCAATACTGGCAAATTGTTGGTGTTGCGCTGGTTCAAGGTCACCTGGGGAATACCAATGACCATTTAGGCAGGGTCACATCGCAAACTTAAGCTTCACTCGGCACTTTTGCTGTTTCTCGTCGAAAATTCGCTCCAAGTCGTCAAGGTCACGGGGACTCTGACTGAAACTCGGAGCGTAGTGCGAGGAACGGCAAAAGTGTCAAAAAACTTTAGGTTTTGGAGTGACTTTGACCTAAATGACGTCGATGACGTCATCATGGGGACGTCAAGGGTGATGACGTCATCGCCATGTCATTTCTGTGGACATCGGATGGACGTTCAATGTATATCGGCGATCGAATGTCCTATACCTATGTCCTAATGAAATTATCTATTTATGTGAAGCTAAGGATTACAATCAAAATGAGTTGATATGTTATTTCCAACTAATGTTCAATGGCATATAACTCTTGGTTGGATTTCTTTGTGTTTATGGTGTTTTTTATTAAATTATAAAAGACTAATTTTTTATTTAGAAAAAATTTTACTGTATGTCTCAAAATTTTGCACTGGGATTAAAAATATGTCACTATAGGTCTATGTTAACTATGTAAATAATTGTATCCCCAAAAAAATTTAAAAAAACTGATAGTATTTTTACTGAATTCTAAATTTAGGTCTGATGAAATCTTTTTAAATTCACTACAAAGAAAGCAAATTTAACGTGGGAGAAGTACAATTAAATTATCGTTTATGTGGGTGAAAGTGGAAATTTCTTTACATCATATATGTTACAAAAAGTATTGTCATATAATTTTCGAACAATTTCATTCCCTTCTATAAACTTTTCTCTGGTCCATGTGGTACCGCATATTGCAAATTCACTAAAAACATAAGATGTATACGCCTTCAAACGGCCTTCTGAAATTATAATAATAAACAAAATCAGAAAAGAATATTAAAAAAGAAATTCAATGATTCATTTCTAAACTAAATAACCATAAAATCGTAAATTCAATGGTAACAATTAAAAACTTTTTTGGAAATCTTTCTTTTGCCTGTCATCCGCCTTTGGTCTTTACGACGGTGAACCCTTTTTTGCCGACCAACCGCCATTTTGATTGTTTATGTCAGCCTCCTCCCTACTCGTGCGTTGTGGCTGTTTCGCTTCTAATAAAATTTTTTTACTGTGCATATTAATCAAATTTAAATTCATACGAAAATATTCTTCTATTTGTGCCGAAGACTCTGGATTTACGAAGTAAGAAGAGCATCAGACCGGTTATAAATTATAAATAAGGGTGAGTTTCTAAGTTACATCTCATTCTTATCCATTTACATCATTCTTATAATAAGTAAATTCGTTAAAACAAAATCGGAAAATAACTATTTTAGAAATAAGATTTTTTTTGAATAATTTTTGAATGAATATACTAGTAGAATTGAACTAGTAAGTTCAATTTTATAATAGTTGAAAAATTGTTGATTCTGAAATAGCTATATTCCGATTTAATTTTGACGAACGTTAATTTAAACAATTTCGAACTTTAAAATGGCTGCCATTTTAGTTAGAGGTGAGATATCGACCTCCAGTTTGTGTCATTTAATTATCTTAATAAACCGTTTAAAATGAGGGGTCGCTCAATAAGGGGTTTCTTTTGAAAATTTGGGGCTGTCCCCAAAATACCACATTTTTGGGGCCGGGGTAGATTTGTGACTTATATGAAAAATTCCATTTTTGTTGTTTGTGCCAAGTTTGGTATTCCTTCTGCAACGCCTTAAAAGGTTAACTGGGGGTGTCCAGACTTTTGCCTAACCCTGTATATATATGAACCGCTAACCGCAAAAAGGAAACAACTGGCCAAGAAATAACAAATTCACTTATTCACATGTTTTGATTCCTCTTTCTGAGATACATCGTATACTGCTAAAAGGAATCACAGGTATTGAAAACTCCATGCTTGAAGCTATTTGAAGTTTCAAGTACACTGCATAAAGGGAACATTGACTCTGGCAGTGTTCCTTTTTTGCAATAAACAGTATTACACTAAATCAAGTGTGATGATTCTTCTTGTTTCTCTAGACGGTAGCAGCTTCATTATTAAGTCATTTGGTAATTTAATCCAACGAAACTAAATCCAAACCTCCAAACCTTATCTAAAATAAATGATGTTGTTGAGGTACACTCCAGCCAAGTATTTAACTTAAAGAATTGGTATCCGTTGTATTATAAAAAAAGTCATGCTTAAGCACAGATTCCTATGGAAAAAATTTCCCCAAGGATAAGAAAATCGTCTTTGGAATTCCAAAATATCATTAGCTGAGTTTTTTTATTTTCTAACCCAACACATGTTGTCTGTAGCCAATGTCTGTTGACAAAATCTGGTCTGTTTGAAGATTCATTTAGGGTGAGAAATTCGGAAAAAACATTGAGCCACCTAAAACAAAAGAATACACAGGAGAGGTGCCCAGCTATCAATGAAGTCAAAATACAAGACATAAAAAAGCAAAGGTGCCATTTGCTAGGTATGTTCCTGCGGACAATATAGATTTTTGGAATGAAATTCTTACATGGCCCACAGCACAACAATTAAGACCCAGACAGGGACGACAAAAATTTGTAGATGTCACTCATATTGTTATTATATGTTCTTAACCATCCATTTTAAGTACACTTTGCTCATTAAAAATTTTTTTTGCAGTATTTACTGAACAAAGGAAACACATCCATAGTAAAAATTTTCTATAATTAGGCCTCGGTAAGAGAGAGAAAAATTATTTCAGTGGGGTATATTGAGTAATGTTAACTACATTAGGAAAAAAAGTGCATCCAATTGTAATCATGCCATTTCTGTACAGTTTTTTCATCTCCTGAAAATTTATTTTTTGGTATGTATTATGAACGAATGGCGTTTTTTGGCATCTGGTAACCTCAAAGGGTTTTAAAAAGGGTAAGGGTTTTAAAAATGAGCAGTGTGAAGAAATCGGAGGTACTGCCAAGCGGCTGGTTCCAAAGGAAAGTTTAAAGAGGCCATTGCAAAACCAAATAATCACAACCGAAGAGCTTTTTACAGTGTGTAAATAATAGATCTAAAAAGTAAATTTCTCTTCGGTTTTAAAAGAAACAGTAGATATAACCAGGCAAAAACTTGATCCCCGTTTTCAAGATTTACATACTCTTCCTGACACAAGATCTTTTCACAATTTTAAGCCTCTTGATTTACCTGGTACTGTGGAAGCAAGGCGTGTCGGTGAAGATGTAAATCCCGCTTTGACACATTCATTGACTACCGGTACACTAAATCTAACTCTTATTATGGAGACTGACTTATTTCCCCGACGCTATGTGACATGTAAATATTGTAAATATTACCATTTAATAATAATACCATTTAGTCATAACTTCGACTGACATAGAAGAGGGAGATGTGACAGTGAAGTTTGTTCACCCAAATAGACATTCTACTTCCTTTTCGTGGCCAAGAATGGAGGACTCTTGATCAGTGCCTCAACCTCATGCTAAAAAACCGAACTGTTGTTGAGCCTCCCGGGACAACTTCTAGTAGAACATACCACTTTGACACTGAATGTATGTCGTCAATTGAAAATAAAATGACAGAGATTTATAAATCATCAAAAAGAAAAAATATAGCAAGAAACTAAAGAATTTAAAGAACTATAAGTCCATTGTTAAAAAAGGTAAATGTTAACATATCATGTATGTCCAATAAAGAACACCTCATTTTTTATATTCCAATTATTGTATTCTTATGTCACCTATTCATATACGTTTACAAAGTCTGAGTTTGTCCTGAATTTAGAAAAATATGACTTTGTCCTTTTACTAAACACAGATGGTTCAGTTAGCCAAAAGTTCATCAACACAATTGTTGCCTTTACAAGCAACAATAAATGAGCTTCCACCACATTTGAGACATTATTTCATGGTTGTATGTGGAGTCTGATATGGACGAAAAAACCCAACATGAATAATTTACTGAGGATCTCTCAAATGATCGTAATTTATCATTGAGACACCCAGAAACAAAAATACCCCCGTCGCAGCAGACCTGCGTACTCAGCGAACTTCCAAAGAATATATTGTTTCAACATCAAAGAACTTTGTGGCTATTTATATAATTAATAATCTTTACAAGAAAATATAATATATTTAATGGCATTATATTTATGAGTAAATTATTTTTATTTAATAATTTATAGATTGATATTTATATTGCAATAAATGACTTTTTTAACAGTAATAAAAGTGCATATCCAAAGCTTCCATACAAAAGGAATGATTTATTTACAAATAACAAAACATAAACATCCCAAATTTGACAAATATGCAGAGGACAGCTGATCAGCTGATTAGGATCAGATACCTTATTATCTCCATCTCTCTTGCTCCCATTAAACACTTATTTTCCATGAGAAAGCAATGGGATTTAGCATGTAGGTTTGCTACCATGTGGGATTTTTATCAAATCTTAATTACTCACCACCTAGTGAAGGTTCATAAAAATTTGTATTAAGATATGTTCATAAGTAAGAGATATATAACTTTTTCAAGATTTACCCATAAGAATAACATGGGAAACTTGATTTGAATTTTCTCTATAACCAGTTAAGCTAGTTTTAAGATTCAAAATACTAAATTGTTTGTTTTTTAAGCTCTTGTAAATGGATTTAGTTCAAATTAATGAATTTTGAGTATTTAGGTCCAAAAATGCCAAAAACCCATTTTTGACCCCTTTGAAACCCCATAAAACCCCGTTCCTATAACCCGACAATGCTGGTTCGCGAACTCATGAAAATAGAACTGGCCTTACTCCTTCACACCAAATTTGATCAAAATTGGAGGTCCGGTTCAAAAGTTATCGGTACCACGGACACACACACACACACACACACACACACACACACACACACACACACACACACACACACACACACACACACACAAATATATATATATATATATATATATATATATACATATATACCTGGTCTCGCTATATAAACCCACAGTAAAATAAGTCCTCGCACTGCTGCCAACAGATAAATATTTAATACCCTTTGAGAGCAAGTAAAGCACTCACAGATGTGAGTGCTTCTAAAACTTCTATCACTTGATAACTTGATAAAACTTATATCACTGATTGAAGCTAAACTAACTTCTCCTGTCGAAACATTAAATGAAAAGTTCAGTTTTAAAGAATAGAAAACTCTCAGCAAATGTTTGCTTTTAAGCTATGGATATTCAATAGAAGAAGAGTGGGAGAAGTTGTCGACATTCTTTTTAAAAAAATTGGCAATGCAAAAAAGATATCGACGAAAATATTGTATTTTGTGTCTATCTACGCCAGAGGCATTTTTTAACGTTTTGACGGGGAACGGTCCAAACCCCAGTCTTGTTACTATCTAACATCAACCAGTTGTTAGAAAGCATCATTAATTAATAGCCCAATGATAAATGGCAACTGGGTCCGGAATCGATCCTTCAAAAAGCTACTAATTTTCCTCAGGATCGAACCGGCAACCTTTGTATTCAAAGGCAAGCACTATGACCACTCAGCTACCCAGCCAGTTATAATAATATATAGCCAGTTATTATAAAAATAGTGAACAGTTTAAAGCCCTGGCCAAAACAGAGCAACAATATGCCTCAAGTTTTAAAAGAGTAATAGTCATATCGAAATTGAGAAGACCAGCAGCCCTGCTCGTAGCAAAAAAGGATTTAGAGTTCTATGACTTGATGATCTCTTTGAGAGATAAGGCAGAAATCCCCAAGGATAACATATATCTTTTCGCAATAGGAGATCGGCATATTGAAGGTACAGCCACAATGAATGAATTCGCCAAGGCATGTGGTGCAAAAAATTACCATCTTCTAACAGGAACAAGACTCAGAAAGCAGCTGGCTGCAAGTTTAAGATTCTTAAATCTTACTGATGAAGATCTTATGCTTGTAGCAGAATCCATGGGACACATTGAAAAAACTCACATAACCAAATATCATACCCACGACTCATCACTTCATGCCGGCAGAATGGGAAAAATTAATGGCCATTGACGACGTCACTATCAATCAGTATGCCGGAAAAACGAGTGATGAAATTGATGGAAGAGTTGCTGATGAAGAACTCCTTCAAGTTGATGATTCAACAACTGATGATACACACTGTACAACCGACTATGAATGAACAACCTTCAACATCGACCATAACACACGAAGAACGACACAGAATTGAAGAAATAGATCTACAACATGAACAAGAAAGGACACCCGTGAAGAAAGCATCCCAAGAGTTTGATAGTGAAAGTGGTTCCGACGAAGAAATGCCACAAACAGAACGAGGACATACCCCAGGAAAAAAAGAGCTTTTGCTAGGAAGAAAACCCACAAAAAAATTTCCAATGAGCTCAAGGCTGCAATAAAAGAACAACTCCAAAATGAAATCAAAGATTAAAAAGTGTCCGTCTACTACAAGGGTGCTCCAAACAATGGAAGCCTTGGAACAGCGATTTCCAGAAATAATGAACAGCAGCCCTAAAAAAATTAAGGTACTAGTGTCAAACTGGTCACGGCAGAAATAAATAACTTGCATGTACCGTAGGCATGAAACCCAATCGTTTCCAGGGACTGTACTAACAACGGTTTCAAACGTAACATACTGTAGATTACTTACATTGCTATTGGTAACTATCATTGCTGCTTATTATTCCTCATTACTTACGTTACTGCTACTCACTGGTAATACATTTATTTATTTCACGTCTACTGTACTGCACTAACAATTGAAGGGTACAGAAGGGTACACCACTACATATGACGTAGTAACGTCCCTATATATGACGTTGCAGCGTCACTACATATGATGTAGCAACGTCATATTTGATGGCTTTGCAACGTTACATCATTATCGTATGACGTTGCAACGTCACTACATATGACGTTGCAACGTTACTACAAAAGATGTTGCAACGTCACTACAAAAGATGTTGCAACGTCATATAATGACGTTGCAACATCATTAAAAACTATCACATTGCAACGTTACTACATATGACGTTGCTACATCACTAAATATTTAGTGCAACGTCACTACACATAACGTTGCAAAGCTACTAAATATGACGTTGCTACATCACTGCATGTGGAGTTGCAATGTTACTGCATATGACGTAAGAACATCATTATCGTATGACGTTGCTACATCACTACATAAAAATTTGCAAAGTCACTACATATAACGCATTATCGTATATTGACGTTGCAAAATCATTATATAGTATGATGTACCAACGTCACAACATATGACGTAGCAAAGACCCTACATATAACGTTGCAAAGTCACTAAATATGACATTGCTACGAGTTTGCAGAGTCACTACATATTCGACGTAAGAACGTCACTACAAATGATATTGCAACGTCATATAATGTCGTCATTATATGACGTTGCAACATCGTTATCGTATAATAACGTTGCAAAATCATTACATAGTATGACGTTGCAATGTCACTACAAAAGATGTTGCAAAGTCATTATATGACTTTGCAACATCATTAAATAGTATGATGTTGCAACGTTACTATATATTACGTTTCAACGTCATATGTAGTTATGCAACCTCATATGTAGTGAAGTCCAACTCTTATGTTGTGACGTTGCAATGTCATATTTAGTAACGTCCAACTCTTATGTTGTGACGTTGCAATGCCATATGTAGTGACATTGCAACGTCACTCCATATAACGATGCAATGTCACTACATATGACATTGCAATGTCACAACATAAGACGATGTTACATCACTAAATATGACGTAACAACACTAAATATGACGTTGCAACGTCACAACATATGAAATTGCAACGTCACAACATAAGACATTGTAACAATACTAAATATGACGTTATAACAACACTAAATACAACTTTGCAACGTCACTACATATGACGTTGCAATGTCACTACATATGATGTAGTAATTTCACTACTTATATGTATATTTACAACGTATTATGTTGCGACGTTTTAATGTCAAAAGTAGTGACGTTGCAACGTCACTACATAATTAAAGGAATACAGGTAGATAAGAAAACATAATAATTTATTATGGCATAACATAATTATTTAAACATTTAATTAATTATGTTATTTCTAGTCGTTTTAATGGTTTTAATACTTAAAATGCTTTCCTGTAAAATGTAGTTTTTGTGACATACGTCGTTTTTTCACTGCGCCCTTCAATTGCTTAAAACGTTAAATACTCTTGAATACTTGCATTGATATTACTTACTGTCATTACTGCTTATCACTGCTCATTAATTCTATTACTGCTACATACTTTTATTACTCACTTTTAATTGACGTTACTTACATTGTTCACTCATGTCCCACAAGATGCTACAGATTATGCTTTATGTGTTTATAATATGTGTTCTATATGTGTTTTATCTATATAAATTATATGTAACACAAGGCCAGCGTATTCACATAATTTTCCGGATAACTTTCTTGTACATCAGTTTAGCTTAAAATGTTATACAAAATTATAATTTTCCTTACTTTTTCAAGAGGGAAATCAACTTTACTGGTTCTGCATGCTCTGAAGAGAACTTAATTAGATCCAGAGAAATCTATATATATACATATGAAAACGAACGAATGGTGTTTTTGGTCTGGGGACCTAAAAATGAAAAAATAAAGTGGTCCAGGGCTTAGGTGTTACCATGGCTACTACCGTAATAGCGTATTCCATATAGGGAATTTCGCTAAAAAAGAATTTAAAAGTATAATTGCCGTTTTCTGTAATACTGTGGATTCTCCAGCTCGAGCTGTAATCCAAAATATATCCCAATTCAATGGAAGATTTATGTTAAAATTTGTGAACAGGAAGATGTAATTATCGAAAAAGGAGAGCCATGCTCGAGTGTACCCTCTTCTGGATGGCCCAGCCTCAGTTCGAGAAAGAGGAAATATGCTAAGACAAGCACAAGGAAACAATTAACACTATAGATGTGTTGTCAAAGGCCAACCTATAATGAAAAATTTTCCCTATTTTGATGTATCATCATTATTAGATCAAACTTGTATGCATTGTGTCTGGTTAAATGTAGAAGACTAGTTCGACACATGAAATTGCAATGAAAGCTAGTATATTGGTCCAAATCGAAGGAGAGAGATCAACGAAACTTTTAAAAACATCAAACCTCCGGATGTTATTGTAATATTGCTTCGCTCTATTGACAAAAAGTTATCGTGGAAAGCATCGGAGTTGAGATCGTGGCTTGTTTATTATTAGTGAAGGCGATTTTCATACTTCTAAAAGAAAGAATTGCGGAAGATGATATATACAATACAGGCAGTCTCCCCTAAATCCGCGCCTTTGTACCATCACCGCGTCGCGTGTCTCTAAAATCTCAAGTCTCTTTCTCTTAAACAATTGTGTCAACCACGGTTTAATTAAGACTCGATTCAGTGCCGCTCTTTAAACACCATTCACGGTGTAATTTTAATGACAGTTAACTCATGTGCTCACCGCGACCCTCATAGTGCTTTCTTCTCAGTGTCTGTGAAGTGTCTCAAGATTCCAGATCCCCCAGCGAACCAGGGAGCTCCCTGTACAGAACTGTGGAAATTACTTTCCCTTTGGACCTGAAGGCTAAGGAGCCGACCACGACGTCGCTCTGGTGCCAGGAAGCCCTGATAGACAGCTCAACCCATGGATGATCGTCCCAATGGTAACTTTCATTTCCCTTTGCACTATTTTTAAGTGAGCACACATTTTAACGGGCTCTGTAATTATAATTGTATCTCAAATTAGGGCTTTCATACCTAGCATTAAAATCACTTGGTCCTTCGAGTATAAATATATTTAAATCAATTTGTCTCAACCCTCATACCGCACAGCAGTTTTAAATACTTCTATTGTAGACAAGGAAAATTTTATCCAAAGTGGAAAAAAGTTTGCTGCCTTCATACCATTTAGCTTCAGTTGAAGAATACAAAAAAAATGTTATGGTTAAGGTTGAAAATATTTTTTGCATTCAGCAAAAAATCAGCCTGATTTTTGTTCTCTCAACAGTACAAAAAACGTTTGTTTTTTTGTCTTATCATCAACGAGTGGATTTCATCATTTAAAGTTAGTTGGAAGAGACAAGAAGAAAGGAGACTGTGCCACCGTGTCAAAGAAAAAAGAAAATGAACTTACACCCTGGAGTTAGCACTGTGGATGGTATGCTAAATGGCAATGAGATCAGTCAATCACAATCATGCTCAAAATCTAAACCAAAAGAAAGCCTAAAACCAATGCACACAGGAAGAAAAGTAACAACTCGTCTTGCGAGGATTCAGACGATTTTTCTACCCATCAATATTCTGACGACCTAAATTTCAGTGCGACAAGTGATTCTGAATTAGAAATCAGTCCAGAAGCAAAAAAAATCCTACGATTGAAAAAAAAAAAATTGTTACTTGGGACCAAGTAAGTGTGGGATCTTACGTTGCCGTGGCAATTAATTACGACAAAGGAAGCAGTAAAGAACATGAAAAGCAGCTTCTGGCTCAAGTAATATGTCTAGATGAAATGTCTGAGACTATAACACTCAAATTCTTCTGGAAGACAAACAAATTTTTCAACGTTTACAATTTCCCTGTAAACGTAATGGACATTAAGATCAAGCAACATTATGATGACATTATGGACGTTAAGATCAAGCAAATATTCGCTATTCTTGAGCCATTGAAAATATCCAGAGGAAGATATACCTTTCCATTTGAACTAGAATAAGGTCGTATTAACCTCGCTGTTCTCAAGCTAGAGGTTGATAAAATTGTGTTTTTTATCTTGTCTTTTATTTGTAAAATAAATTAGTATTTTCTTTTTGAATTGTAAAATAATTTTTCATATCCTAAGTTAACCTTCCATTTAGCAAAGCAATTTTTAAACACAAAATACATGTGTATCACAAGTTACACGACTCGTAAGGGTAACTTGGGACACCAACATTTAATTTTAAAATTATATATAAAATTGTAAATAATATTTTAAACCTAAGTAAAATTAAAGTAGAGGTAGATACTAATGGTTTATTACATTTATTAGTCAGAAAATTTTGAGCGCCTTAGCGTGACTCATCTGAGAAAGTGATAACTGTCCCAAGTTAGCCTGTTCAGGGTGTCCACAAAATTAACTTTACAAAATTCCCGTATATTTCCCGCCGATAATTCACGGTTTTCCCACCGGTTAGACCACTATTTTGTCAAGTCAAATATACTTCAAAAAGTTTATAACAATTCATACTAATAATTATATATGTTAAATCAATCGAGGTCCGGAGAACTTCACAAAGGTAAAGGACAGGCGCCTCCGATCGGCGGACTTGGTCGGTTAGACCGGCGGACACGATCATCCCGGTCGGCGGAAATAATCGCTTGATAGCGGCGGACGCGACCGCCCCGTCGACGAACACGATCGTCCTGGTCGGTGGATATAATTGCCTAAGAGCCGCGGACTGTATCGCCCCGTCAACGAACACGATCATCCCGGTCGCCGGATATAATCGCCTAAGAGCGGCGGACTCGGTCGCCCCGTCAACGAACACAATCATCCCACTTGCCGGATATAATCACCTAAGAGCGGCGGACTCGGTCGCCCCGTCAACGAACACAATCATCTCAGTTGCCGGATATAATCACCTAAGAGCGGCGGACTCGGTCGCCCCGTCGACGAACAAAATCATCTCAGTTGCCGGATATAATCACCTAAGAGCGGCGGACTCGGTCGCCCCGTCAACGAACACAATCATCTTAGTTGCCGGATATAATCACCTAAGAGCGGCGGACTCGGTCGCCCCGTCAACGAACACAATCATCTCAGTTGCCGGATATAATCACCTAAGAGCGGCGGACTCGGTCGCCCCGTCAACGAACACAATCATCCCAGTTGCCGGATATAATCACCTAAGAGCGGCGGACTCGGTCGCCCCGTCAACGAACACAATCATCCCAGTTGCCGGATATAATCACCTAAGAGCGGCGGACTCGGTCGCCCCGTCAACGAACACAATCATCTCAGTTGCCGGATATAATCACCTAAGAGCGGCGGACTCGGTCGCCCCGTCAACGAACACAATCATCCCAGTTGCCGGATATAATCACCTAAGAGCGACGTGGAACTTACTGACGATAATCTCATCCAAATTAAAGGCCAATTAAGGTTCCTCGTGCGTTGCACGGGCATGGTAGGGAACTCCCCAAATATATTAATTTCCAATAAGGATGGACAATAAATGCGTTTAATGTGATCAGAGTTATTCATTTTTTTCTGGCCTAATTGCCGACTTACACAGGATTATTTATGTTTTAAAACACATAGACTTATATTAGTTTTATTTATCTAACTTAGTACGTTTTTAAGGTACGTATTTTTATACACTTATATTAATTCGCACAAAAATAATCTTATCTTAACCTTATTCATGTATCACTCTTACAAAAGTGAACGCACACTCACTTTTGGTTCATTGCGAATCGTGTCAGTGAATACGCAATGTACAACATACACTTTCTTATAACGTCATGTGCAAAACTTTCAGCATCGCTGGGCCACCTCTTCTGTGCAGCGGCAAACTGCTAATCAATTACAGCATCAACAATCGTGCCTCCACTTAGCGCGTAACCTGTAATCGTCAGCCGCGACTCCTGCCCGACTCGGCTTCAATCACTCGGACATTCACATTCACTCGACTTATGCAACCTTCACATTCCCAGTTTGCAGACACGGCCGGGCCGCCCGGCTCAGATAGGGGGTTAATTAAATGTCAGGCAGTTATATCTACTATAGCTTATTCCCTAAGGGAAATTCGCTAAAAAACGGTGTATGCAAATCAAACTAACACCCGACTGTTTGGGGACAATTATGTATTTTCAAAAGAGAGTGGATGACTTTTTCAAAACCCCGCAGTTGATGAAAGATTTTTACTTCTTGTACACCGAATACATGAAAATCTCCCCATCCAAGGACTTTGAGTCTACACTTTGCCTTACACGTCACCACAATCACCTTGCCCAGCAGGAACTGGACTGGACTGGACAACAACCTTCAGGTACAACGACGACGATGATGACTACAAAAATGCCTACTGGTACGTCAAAGAGGAAGAAAAATCCGTGCCCACAGTAAACATGACGCAAGACGAATGGACTAAGCTTTGCCTGAACATTGAGTGTATAAACGAGTATTATAATTTATCTAACAAATGTAAATTTCCTGTTGAACGACTGATGAACAAATATGTAGACCCGTTTAAGACACAGTATCGCTCCAAAGCGATTGCAGCCGTCAGTTCACAACGTTCCAGTGAACTAATCCGCATGAGAGAGAACAGTCTACGTGAACTACAAACAGAAATTAGTAACCACCACATCTCCAGGCTTCCACTCTGCGTCTATACCTTCGATCGTGACCTCAAGTCAACTCTTGGACCTTGGCTGGATGCTGGACTGCGTGCACATTTTAATGAGAGCGTGTCGGAACAAGTAATTGAAGAACTCGCAAAAGAATTCTCCTGGTTGAAAATTGAATAGATGTATTTACAACTATTTTATTGTACAACGTTTTGTTTTATTTAATTTTAAATGTATATGTGTGTATTACTCTAAAAGATGTTCTTTATTTTATCTATCCTGACTTTCTCTCTCTCTCTCCCTCTATTTCTCTTTCTTATACCTTATTTGTTCTCTAATGAGGCAAATAAATGATAAACACATTTTCTAATGGTGTAAAACATAATGTATTTACACATAGCAGCAAAAATAAATACTTTCATAAATATCATACAACGTTTGACAAATATTAAATTATCAAGACACATTTTAGTAACAATATATCAATTAGCAAATAAGCTACAAACTAGTGTTTTAAAAAGAAAAGTGTAATGCGTTAATGATATTTCATCTATATATTAATAGGCAAGCATGTTTCTTTACCTCCTTTTTTTCTCAGCTGGTGTTCATTGTAGGAGAAATCCGTGCATACCGTTAGAAAGGTAGTGTCCTGTAGATGAGCAGAATTACATTATAATTTTCATCGGCCTCCAGGGCTACGCCCTATAGGCTTTCAAAGTTTCAATGTTAATCCTATGGGAGAAGGAAAAATTTATATAATCATTAGACAACTGTTATAATAATAAATGCTAGCAAACCAGGAAGAACAGATGTTTCAGTTATAAAACCTTTTAAATCTAAATGGCTCAAGATGAACAGAGATTTTGGTCGAATTACGACCAGTGGGCGATCTCTAGTTTAAATGTATTATGCTTAACAGATGAACACATTTTCTTTAAACATAATGTATTTACACATAACAAGCAAAGTTAAACAAATATTTCTCATACAACGTTAGACAAGCGTTAAAGTATCAAGACAATATTTTAGTTTATATAGGGTGTCCAGCTTCAACCTTTACAAACTTTTCCAGGTTGTTGCCCACGTCAAAATAAGCAAAAAAGTTCCCATAAACATATGTCCTAAAATGCTTCGTTAACCCTCTAGCCGATATTTTGTTTTTTTTACACTAAATAATTTTTATTTCCGTAACGGATCATTGTATTAAGTTAATATTTGGCATGACCCTTCACTATAACAATACCCATTTTCAGTAAAAAAAAATTTTTTTTCCAATGTGTATTTTCAAAATGGCGGCCATTTTAAAATTTTAAACTCAAATATCTCAAAAACGGCAAATTTTATAAAAATGTTACAAGAGACAAAAAGTTGACAAATTAAATCACCTAAACAATGATACCAAGTTTGTAAGGATCCGACAACAAATAACGGAGTTATTGTGGTTTTCCTGCAGAAAAACACTGATTTTGCACTATGATTACTGCCAATTTAGGTTATTTTAAGAGAAAAATCTCAATAACTCCGTTATTTTTCTTATTTTTCCTTGGTATCAATGTTTAGATAATTTAATTCGTGAACTTTTTTGTCACTCGTAACATTTTTATAAAATTTACCGTTTTTGAGATATTTGAGTTTAAAATTTTAAAATGGCCGCCATTTTGAAAATACAGATTGGAAAAAAAAAATAATTTTTTTACTGAAAATGGGTATTGTTATAGTGAAGGTTCATGTCAAATATTAACTTAATACAATGATCCGTTACGGAAATAAAAATTATTTAGTGTAAAAAACAAAATGGCGGCTAGCGGGTTAACGAAGCATTTTAGGACATATGTTTATAGGAACTTTTTTTCTTATTTTGACGTGGGCAATAACCTGTAAAAGTTTGTAAAGGTGGAAGCTGGACACCCTGTATATCAATCAGCGACTGAGTTAGAAAGAAGTGTTTTAAAATAAAAATAAAAAAGCGTAATGCAACAATATTATTTTATTTAGCTCTTTTGTGCTTTTGCTGTTAACAGAAAGTGTCCGTATGCTTAAGTGTTAAATCCGTCCTGTACAATATATCTGAAAATGTATTCAGACTCAACAAATTATTACTTTAAATTTAAATTTTAGCTTTGAAAATAACAACATCTCACTAGTCAAGTGATTGTGAATCTTTATTTTTATTACAGTGTCAGAAAACGGTGTTTCACAAAAATTTAATTTTGTACCGGAATTAAACTCCTCTTGTCCTACGCTTAATTGAACTATAGACAGGGGTGTTTAATGTAATGGTACCTTGTTTTATGCAATTTGTATTAATCTTGACATTATTTTATAAGCAGCGTTCTTTGCTCTACACAATGTAACGTTTGCAGGGTTATCCCATTGCAATAACAAAGATTCAAAAAGATATGTTTCAACTAAAAATGCAAATTGTCTATATTATATACCCGTTCGTATCTATACTTAAATATCTTTGGATTGATTAATCATTGACTGATTTGGGATATAAAATGATTTACGGTCAGCATAACGATTGAGAGAATTTATAATTTAGGCTTACATTTTGAACGCCATCTTAGAATTTTCTTTACTAGGCGAAACAATTTCTGTTAATTTAACTTTTAGTTTAATTTTACGTACCTTTGAGCAGTTGCTCTATAGAAGAAACATTTACTGAGACGCAACTGGAGACCATGAATTGATTGTAGAGTCCAGCCGCTACCGCGTCCCTCGTGTTCTTGTATCTCAGCCTGGAGCTTGCGGATTCCTTCGTAGAGATGATGCCTTATTTCCTCGGCAGGTGTAGTCCGGTATATTGTGACGATGGTCGTCTAGAAGTTTCGTGGTGCCTCAGACGGTTCACCTGATGGGCTTATATAATTAGCCTCAAACCAGAGGGTGTACTTAACACCCTCCACTGTGCGTAGTTCGTTGAGCAGAGTAGATTCGAGTATTGGAACGGCATCGAGCAAAAATGAGTTGACGCCGGTTGCGCACTTTTCGAAGCACGTTAGCTGGTAAGTCTTGGCGTATCCTCAGAGTGAGGACTCGACGAGTCGAAGCATGTTTTGCTTTGTCTTTTCGGTGTGTGATTGAAGACCTGGCTGTGAATCTTCGCTTGAATCTCGCTGTTGAGATGGTGAACTGCTCAGGTAGAGGTCGTCCTCGATGATGCTCAGTGCAGGTGGTGGCTGCGGCGACGGCAATGGCTGGGGTGGTTACATTAGCTGTCTCGGCTTTTCGATGCGGGGACGTATTAATATTGGTTTGGATGAAGAGTAGTTTTGGCGGCTGCGGAGATGGTGACGCGTCCATGGTGTCTCGTCATGTAGCGTGGTCCGACGTGTTGCCCTCCCTCCTCATTGCCAACGTGGTTGTGGTGACGTTCAATGGAGTACGGGGTAATGGTGGTGGCTGCGGTGGTAGTGACGACAGTAGCAACATTGGCGGTGTCAATGATGGTGACATTCTATTGAGTATGGAGTAGTGGTGGCAGCTGTGGTAATGGTACAGCCGGTGTCTGCGATGGTGGACGGTGGCGGTCATGGTAACGGCAGCAAAAACGGCGGTGTCAATGGTGGTGGTGACGTTCTATTGAGTATGGAGTAGTGGTGGCAGCTGTGGTAATGGTACAAGCCGGTGTCTGCGATGGCGGACGGTGGCGGTCATGGTGACGGCAGCAACAACGGCGGTGTCAATGGTGGTGGTGACGTTCTATTGAGTATGGAGTAGTGGTGGCAGCTGTGGTAATGGTACAAGCCGGTGTCTGCGATGGCGGACGGTGGCGGTCATGGTGACGGCAGCAACAACGGCGGTGTCAATGGTGGTGGTGACGTTCTATTGAGTATGGAGTAGTGGTGGCAGCTGTGGTAATGGTACAAGCCGGTGTCTGCGATGGTGGGCGGTGGCGGTCATGGTGACGGCAGCAACAACGGCGGTGTCAATGGTGGTGGTGACGTTCTATTGAGTATCGAGTAGTGGTGGCAGCTGTGGTAATGGTACAAGCCGGTGTCTGCGATGGCGGACGGTGGCGGTCATGGTGACGGCAGCAACAACGGCGGTGTCAATGGTGGTGGTGACGTTCTATTGAGTATGGAGTAGTGGTGGCAGCTGTGGTAATGGTACAGCCGGTGTCTGCGATGGTGGGCGGTGGCGGTCATGGTGACGGCAGCAAAAACGGCGGTGTCAATGGTGGTGGTGACGTTCTATTGAGTATGGAGTAGTGGTGGCAGCTGTGGTAATGGTACAGCCGGTGTCTGCGATGGTGGGCGGTGGCGGTCATGGTGACGGCAGCAAAAACGGCGGTGTCAATGGTGGTGGTGACGTTCTATTGAGTATGGAGTAGTGGTGGCAGCTGTGGTAATGGTACAGCCGGTGTCTGCGATGGTGGGCGGTGGCGGTCATGGTGACGGCAGCAAAAACGGCGGTGTCAATGGTGGTGGTGACATTCTATTGAGTATAGAGTAGTGGTGGCAGCTGTGGTAATCGTACAGCCGGTGTCTGCGATGGTGGGCGGTGGCGGTCATGGTGACGGCAGCAAAAACGGCGGTGTCAATGGTGGTGGTGACGTTCTATTGAGTATGGAGTAGTGGTGGCAGCTGTGGTAATGGTACAGCCGGTGTCTGCGATGGTGGGCGGTGGCGGTCATGGTGACGGCAGCAAAAACGGCGGTGTCAATGGTGGTGGTGACGTTCTATTGAGTATGGAGTAGTGGTGGCAGCTGTGGTAATGGTACAGCCGGTGTCTGCGATGGTGGGCGGTGGCGGTCATGGTGACGGCAGCAACAACGGCGGTGTCAATGGTGGTGGTGACGTTCTATTGAGTATGGAGTAGTGGTGGCAGCTGTGGTAATGGTACAGCCGGTGTCTGCGATGGTGGGCGGTGGCGGTCATGGTGACGGCAGCAACAACGGCGGTGTCAATGGTGGTGGTGACGTTCTATTGAGTATGGAGTAGTGGTGGCAGCTGTGGTAATGGTACAGCCGGTGTCTGCGATGGTGGGCGGTGGCGGTCATGGTGACGGCAGCAAAAACGGCGGTGTCAATGGTGGTGGTGACGTTCTATTGAGTATGGAGTAGTGGTGGCAGCTGTGGTAATGGTACAGCCGGTGTCTGCGATGGTGGGCGGTGGCGGTCATGGTGACGGCAGCAAAAACGGCGGTGTCAATGGTGGTGGTGACGTTCTATTGAGTATGGAGTAGTGGTGGCAGCTGTGGTAATGGTACAGCCGGTGTCTGCGATGGTGGGCGGTGGCGGTCATGGTGACGGCAGCAAAAACGGCGGTGTCAATGGTGGTGGTGACGTTCTATTGAGTATGGAGTAGTGGTGGCAGCTGTGGTAATGGTACAGCCGGTGTCTGCGATGGTGGGCGGTGGCGGTCATGGTGATGGCAGCAATAACGGCGGTGTCAATGGTGGTGGTGACGTTCTATTGAGTATGGAGTAGTGGTGGCAGCTGTGGTAATGGTACAGCCGGTGTCTGCGATGGTGGGCGGTGGCGGTCATGGTGACGGCAGCAAAAACGGCGGTGTCAATGGTGGTGGTGACGTTCTATTGAGTATGGAGTAGTGGTGGCAGCTGTGGTAATGGTACAGCCGGTGTCTGCGATGGTGGGCGGTGGCGGTCATGGTGACGGCAGCAAAAACGGCGGTGTCAATGGTGGTGGTGACGTTCTATTGAGTATGGAGTAGTGGTGGCAGCTGTGGTAATGGTACAGCCGGTGTCTGCGATGGTGGGCGGTGGCGGTCATGGTGACGGCAGCAAAAACGGCGGTGTCAATGGTGGTGGTGACGTTCTATTGAGTATGGAGTAGTGGTGGCAGCTGTGGTAATGGTACAGCCGGTGTCTGCGATGGTGGGCGGTGGCGGTCATGGTGACGGCAGCAACAACGGCGGTGTCAATGGTGGTGGTGACGTTCTATTGAGTATGGAGTAGTGGTGGCAGCTGTGGTAATGGTACAGCCGGTGTCTGCGATGGTGGGCGGTGGCGGTCATGGTGACGGCAGCAACAACGGCGGTGTCAATGGTGGTGGTGACGTTCTATTGAGTATGGAGTAGTGGTGGCAGCTGTGGTAATGGTACAGCCGGTGTCTGCGATGGTGGGCGGTGGCGGTCATGGTGACGGCAGCAAAAATGGCGGTGTCAATGGTGGTGGTGACGTTCTATTGAGTATGGAGTAGTGGTAGCAGCTGTGGTAATGGTACAGCCGGTGTCTGCGATGGTGGGCGGTGGCGGTCATGGTGACGGCAGCAACAACGGCGGTGTCAATGGTGGTGGTGACGTTCTATTGAGTATGGAGTAGTGGTAGCAGCTGTGGTAATGGTACAGCCGGTGTCTGCGATGGTGGGCGGTGGCGGTCATGGTGACGGCAGCAACAACGGCGGTGTCAATGGTGGTGGTGACGTTCTATTGAGTATGGAGTAGTGGTGGCAGCTGTGGTAATGGTACAGCCGGTGTCTGCGATGGTGGGCGGTGGCGGTCATGGTGACGGCAGCAACAACGGCGGTGTCAATGGTGGTGGTGACGTTCTATTGAGTATGGAGTAGTGGTAGCAGCTGTGGTAATGGTACAGCCGGTGTCTGCGATGGTGGGCGGTGGCGGTCATGGTGACGGCAGCAACAATGGCGGTGTCAATGGTGGTGGTGACGTTCTATTGAGTATGGAGTAGTGGTAGCAGCTGTGGTTGTACAGTTGGTGACGGGTCGGTGGTGGCGACGGCGGCGGCGGCCGTGGCGGTCCCTTCTCTTCCTCGATACTGTGAGATTTCTCTGTAGGTGGTTCAGGTGAAAGTGAATTGTGGCGGGTCTGACGGCGGCGGCATGGGTGAGAGAGTGCTATGCCGGCATCATCAGGTGTGGAGTAGATGCTGTTGTAGCTGACAGTTGAAAGTAAGCCACGGCTTGACGGCACGTCGATGACTGCCAGCTATGAGATGAACCATTGTCCGCACGCAGTGCAGGCAATGTAATCTTGAAGTGAGAAAGAGGTAGATGGATCAGTGGTGGTGACATCGCAGTACGCTGCTATTGAAGGACGATGCTCTTTGGGCGGTGGTGGCGCCTCGTCGGTATATGTCTGCAAAGGAAAGTAAGAAAGGTGGTTTCAGAGACAAATCCAATTTATTAATTTCTATAATTTCTATCAACACAATGTAGGCTTAAAAGTTCAAATCATCGTTATATCTAAAGTTTTATGGATTAAGATTGTTAAGAAAGTATATACACCAAGGTGGTGATATATATCCATAGAAAATAAATATTGATTACTTTAAATCTATAAGTATTGCTTCAGTTAGTACGTATTTACCAACTCAGATATTTATTTTTCATATAAATGAAGTAACAAATAAATAAATAATGTAAATAGAACAGTAGCAATCAATAAATTTATATTTTAGCTTAACATGTATGAATGAAATTTTTATAATAAAGATTTAAGCGTTAGGAGAAAGTTTTCATGGTTGTTTTAAAACACAATACCTGATTTACACTGTTAACTAGAACTACGCAAGTAAAGGAAGTTTACTCAAAGAGTAAATTGTTTAAATTTACACATGAAAAATGAAAAAAAACCATTTTTGGGGTACAAAGCCTCTCAAAACTATCCCTTCCGGGTGGTCGATATGTCTGGTTTACGAACTCATCCGAATAAACGTAGGATTACACATCTCTACCAAATTTGGTGTCTTGGAACATCTCTACCAAATATATATAAATTTTAATGACTATTATTTTTTGTTTCTAGGCACCTAAAAACGAAAAAGTAATATGGTCCTGGGCTTGGGTCTTACCATGAGACCTACGGTAATAGCTTATTCCCTATGGGAAATTCGCTAAAAGTACAGTTAGTTTTTTATTTTGGTGTAAATCTAAATTGTGTTCACAATGACACTATAACAAAGAAAAATTGAAAACCTTTACATGCTAGACTTAGTCAATTTAATATACTTAAATTGTTGAGCTAAATAATGTTTTATAACAATACTTAAAGTAGTATTTCTTTCATTAGAATTTGCTTTTTGATAAAACCACAATTTCGTTCAATCATTAAGTGCAAAATAAATGTTTAATAACAACGTGTTTTCTTGAGAATTTGTTATTGAATACTCACATTCATTGCAAAAGTAAACAGAATAAACCAAATTGCTTAACTACGTTCGTTTATTTTGTAACAAATAGCGCTTAATAAATAAGCACAAAAGAGTAATCTCGATTGCTAACACTTTCGCTCATCTGTTTATAGTTAAAATTATGTTTTGTGCTTTAATACAAGAAGGTTTACACAAGGTTAAACATATTATTAGGTTTCAAAAGTGCTTTTAATTTTTAAGGTAGTGTACAAAATTTATTGAATAAAATCAACTGTTTGATTAAAAAACTAAAATAAAAAAATAAAACAATTAAAATACTATTAATAGAGTTTAGATTTTAAAATACATAAAATATGCATAAGGAATAAGTAATACTAGAGCTCGCCCACTTGTCAAAATTCGACCAAAAATTCAGTTGATCTTGAACCAATTTTAAAACGTTATACAGTATAACTCAAACATCTGTTAATTTTCCTGACTTGATAGAATTTGTATCAGCTGCCTATAGATTCAATCAATTATCCTTTTCCCATAAGAATAACATTGAAACTTTGAAAGACTGTGGGGCGTAGCCCTGGTGTCCGATCTGAATTAGAATGTGATTCTGCTCATCTACAGGACTATAACTTTCTAACGGTATGCGTGGATTTATCCTACGATGCACACGAGCTGAGAAAAAAGGAGGAAATAAAACATGCTTGCCTATTAATATATAGATAATAGTTATTTACTTACCGCTGAGAGTCTTTTCTGGAAAATTTTCAATAATTACAGAAAGAGTAAGGCAAAGATTGTTAAAATCGCTATCAATAAAACACACTTTTAAAGCCGGCATAGTGAATGAATTGACTCTGAGTCGAAACCAGCCTGGGGTCCAGTTTTATAGAAGTACGTCGGTCCGTTACGGGTTTTTCATTAGTGGGAGGGGATACACGGGACATACTTAAAGAACGAATTAATATTTAACTATTATTTACGCATTCTTTACTATATTAAATGCCTAAAACAAAGAAAGGTGTATCTAGTTTACGAGTTTGTATAAATACAAGTAAGGTTCGTACTATTATTACTCTTGCTGGCAGATTAGATGGAAATGACAAACGCTGCTTTGTTAACATCATAACCAAATATATTTAGACTCCTCAAAGTAAAATAAAAACGAGTCATTTTCAATACTCAAAACACAAAGCCTGTTGGTGCATTAATTTCTTATTATGTTAAATCGAAAGTTCATTCAAACATTCTCGAAAAGATGTATTCTTTGCTTACATGTTACTGTAACTCAGTCTTAATTGTATGTGTTGCAGAAAATGGCCGGTTTAGCTGAAACTTTTAATACGTTGAGCAGTGCTAAGCTGCCACCGACACTAAAAATGAAACAGTTGGAGGAAGGAAGGAGCTATCCTGTGACAGAGTTTAGACGACTGCAAGTAAAAAATGTTCTTTTAGGGGACAAAAAAGATAACAACACTGCTGTAATCGCCGTTATCGATTTCGGGAAACCAATTGCAGATACCGGGTTCACTGTTGGGCATCTGTTCCTTCCAAGGCAGTTTGTGTCCATCTCACGCAAGCATTTGTGGAAAAGTACAATGCTGTGCCTGACCTCTGCTTAGAATTTGGTGGAGTAGAACCACATAAAGAGTACATCATTTCTCTTAACTAAACATCTGTCTCAACAAATATGTTTAAAAATTTTAAATAAACAATATATAAACGAGAAATTACAATGGCTTTTCATTTATTTTCCTGTTCCCTTTTAAGACCTAAAAAATAAGAGATTGTAAAAAAAAACATATTTCCCTAAACAGAAAGAATGAGTGGAGTTTATTTTAAATTTTTACAATGTATTAATATCTCTTGCGTGTTCACAGATTCTAAGTGTAGACGGATAATTCAACAGAAATGGAACACCTGATTCAGGGGTCACCCATCAGTAACGTCACCGTTAGCTGCCTAGTTTAAAATTCCAAAACAGTTTCAAGATAGAATTGATGTCTGAACAAATAATGGTTCTAGTGGGTCAAGTCCACAGCGAATGCAGTTTTGAGAGGATCTAGACAGATACAAAAAACTGGTGCTTATAGTGGGTTAAGTGCATAGCGGTAACAGGATGCTGAGGCGAAGGTTTAAGCAACTACAAAAACATCTACAACATGTAGGGATCAATGATTATCGCTCGACCGTTGGGATCCTAATTGACTTGAACACAGCGCCAGTGGGGTATTAGGGCCATAAACCTGGCCAAAAAGGCAAAAACTCAAAGTTGTCGTGTAGGTGTGAAAAGGTTACTAGCGTGAGGGGAACTAACTGGTGAGTCACCCTATATCCACCCCCGATGCTCGTGTCACTTCCGGTGGCTCCCAAGCTCAGTTGAAGGTGAGGTGTCTGTTAGAGTGGTCGCGAGTTTTCCCTGTTTTATGCGTTTGACAAGTGTCTGAGCAAGTTTTTTTTGTGAGATAACGGATCATAGGATTTGAATGATATTTTCTACGGATGTTTATGAAGGTAAGTGCTTTATGTTAATGTACTTAGGTTGTATATTTTATTATTATTATACATTATAAAAAATAAAACATTCATTAAAACGTTTTCGCCACGAATTTTTTATTGAAAAGTTTATTTTGTGAAAGCTTTTTAACAGTGTGTCAGGCTTTGTCAAGCTTATTGTCACTGATATTCTGGTTGCTTAGTATAGTGAGAAATAGGTTCGGAAATAAAATTTTCCGCATTTAGTTGCTCGTTGCTGAAAAAAATTTCTAAAACATATGATGTAGTTAAATGTCAAGTCAAAACTGGCTGTAGCACCAATACGCAATAAGAGGTTTAGTGACCAAAAGAGTTAAATACTTTTAAAAAATGATTTAAGGGATGCCTATTAGAAGTAGGCCTACATCAATATGAGACGGAAATCATTCGAATATTTATTTTTGATTATATTAGTTTTAACTAATATAATCAAAAAATACTTTTTGACTTTTCTTTTGTATACTTTTCTCGTAAATTTGTAATTAATTAGCTTGGCAAATGTATCTGTTAGTATCGTTATTTTAGCAGTTATATTTATTCATATTTCCCCCTAATATCATTAAATTTAACTTAAATGGATACATTTAACTTAATTTAACTTAATTAATTTAACTTAATAAATTTAACTTAATTCTGGCTACACAGAATCGAAATATTGAACATCCTTCAAACAGTACGTAGTCGAATTTTATTTCTATGGAGAGTAAGTGTAATTTTGCTCAGTTTGCAAAATTTAAATTTTTAATCGTGCTTGTTTATGATATATATTACTGTAATTTGGTATATTATGACATCTGCTGGCTACTGCCTATTAATAAATACATTTTTTTCTCGTTGCAGCACACCTGCGTATTCACGTGTTGTAAATTGATAAAAACTTTATATTTTGATATTTAATTGTAATAATGGAACTTTTTACAATCGCAACTTTTTATTCGTCGCTTCTCTTATTCTTCTGCGTAATAGAGGAGGTTTTCCCTATTTTTTTTTTTTAATGACCAAATATAGTTTTTGAAACTATTGCAGTACTTTGTTACATTTTTAGTAATTATATACGTTTGTTTCGTTTTAGGATTTTGAAGATGGAAAAAGAGTTTACAAGACGAGAATTGTATGATATCCTTAAGGAATCACAAAGCAGGACAATCGATGAAAAATTGTTGTTTATGGAAAACCAAGTTAAAGAAATTACCAACTGCCCAGATGTAGAAAAGAGTTCTTTAAAACGTTCCCTTAGATATTTTAGATCGGAATTTAAGCAAAAGTGGTCTTTGGCGCACAACAAAGAAGACAGATTTTTGCAGCAAAATGCAGAGTGGTTGGCGGGTATAGTTAGGGTTCCAGCATTTGTTTCGCAGATACCAGGGCGCCCATCAAAGGATTTTGCAGAATCAAGTGGAAGAAGCAAACGTCGAAAAACGGAAGACCTGAGGCAACAGACATCCCCAGAAGAACTTACCTCCGCAGCAGCCATGAGTCACAGGGCTGCAGGTAACCCTGCTGCAGCAGATTTGATAAAACAAGTGACCGAAACACCAACTAGAGCGTCAAAGATTAAGAAGAAACTTAGTATGTCTGAGAAGAGTGAAATAAGAAAACACACTCCTACCGAAGCCCTAGGAATCTTAATAGATGCCGAATTAACGAAAAATCAATATGAAGTCATTAGAGATGCAAACAAAAAAGTTTATCCGTGCTACTCGTTGGTAAAAAATGCCAAAAAAGAGTGCTATCCAGCAGAAGATTCCATTGTAGTTTCTGAAACAGTGTCTGAAGTTAAACTTCAAGCATTGCTGGATCACACATCGTCAAGACTATGCAAATATTTGGAAGAGGTGTTGAAAACTATCGACATAGAAGCAAAACACAATTTAGAACTGATAACGAAATGGGGATGCGATGGTTCTCAGCAGTCGCAGTTTAAACAGAAGTTCCAAAATATAAGTGACAGCGATGCAAATATTTTCCAGAGCTCCTGCGTCCCCTTAAAGCTCCTTGCAAATGTCGATGGAAAGACAAAAACAATATGGCAGAACCCGACCCCTTCTTCCACGAGATTCTGTCGACCGATACGTATTCGCTTTTTACACGAAACGGCTGACATAACTGTACAAGAAATAAAGTACGTTGAAGATCAAATTCAAGATTTGCGCAAAACAGAGGTACATGTTGATGGTGGTGTAGCACGTATCAAACACACTCTTGTCTTAACAATGGTCGACGGGAAGGTCTGCAACTCCGCAACTGGCACATCTTCAACGATCAGGTGCTATATCTGTGGGTTAACATCCAAGGATTTCAATAAACTAAACAAGTCTGCTGACGTAAACCCCGACACATTAAAGTTTGGACTGTCTACTCTCCATACTAGAATCAGATTTCTGGAGTCGGTGCTTCATTTAGCGTATAAAATACCACTGAAGAAATGGCAAGCACGAACACCAGAAGATAAAAATATCGTCAAAGAGACAAAGAAGGAAATTCAGAGAAAATGTAAGGAAGAATTAGGGCTTCTTGTTGATGTCCCTAAACAAGGATTTGGAAACACAAATGATGGCAATACTGCTAGACGGTTTTTTCTTGATCCTGCTACGGCTTCAGAAATCACAGGAGTAAACCTTGAACTCATCAAAAGATTGAAAGTTATTCTCGAAGCCATAACAGTAGTGGGGCATGGGGGCTTTTGGAACAGTTCAAGGTCACCCGAGCGATGACGTCATCGAGGTCAATGACATCATCGATGACGTCATCGATTGCATCATCGATGACGTCATCACCAATGACGTCACTTCCATGACGTCACACTCATGACGTCACAGAAATGACGTGCTGATGACGTCATCACCCCTTACGTCACCAAGATGACGTCATCGATGTCACAAAGGTCAAGGTCACGCTGAAACCTAAAAGTTTTTGGCACTTTTGCTGTTTCTCGCACTAAGCTCCGACTTTCAGACACAGTTACCATGACCTTGCCGACTTGGAGCGAATTTGCGATGACAAACAGCAAAAGTGCCGAGGAAACTTGAAGTTTGCAACATGACTCTGCCTAAACCGTCATGTGACACCGCTCGGGTTGACCTTGAACTGACCCAAAAGCCCCCATTCAACCATTACTGCAACCGCGATGCGCACCCTACGACAGACACCGAGCGACTGACTGTCCGGCCCCGCGCACCCTAGGTATATGGGAAGTGGTGGGGGTGTGATTGGTGGTTGTGATGGGTGGTGTGATTGTGATGACCTTGGGAAACTTGAAAATGTCAAGCTAGGTAGCACCGTTTTGGTGCTACCTTAAAGTTACATATCAAAGTGCGATGACCTTGAGTCACAACATAGAAATACTACAAGTTGATACCACCCCAAAGTTTAAGTGTGATGACCTTGAGTCAAAACACAGAAATAATACAAGTTGATGCAGTCTCAGAGTTAAAGTGTGGTGACCTTGAGTTAAAATACTGAAGTACAAGTTGATATTGCTCCAGAGTTAAAGTGTGATGACCTTGAGTCAAAACATAGAAATGCTACAAGTTGATACCACCCCAAAGTTTAAGTGTGATGACCTTGAGTCAAAACACAGAAATAATACAAGTTGATGCAGTCTCAGAGTTAAAGTGTGGTGACCTCGAGTTAAAATACTGAAGTACTACAAGTCGATATCGTCCCAGAGCACCTCTAGTACGATAATTCGACGCCGCAGTTAAAGTGTGATGACCTTGAGTCAAAACACAGAAATACTACAAGTCGATATCGTCCCAGAGTTAAAGTGCAGTGACCTTGAGGAAAATCAGAGAAAATCCAAACCATGTTTGTCCAGAGTCCAAATGTAATGACCTTGAGGCAAAAATCTGTAAAACACTTACATGAACAGAGTAGAAGAGTAGCGATGCTTACCGCATGCAAGCCTGAGACATACTGGCTGAGCGCCGTCGCGTAGCTTAGGGACTCGAATATGGTGGGGGTATTGCCAACACTTAGAGTAGAAGTGTAGTGGGTGACCTTGAACCAGACTTAGAGTAGAAGTGTAGTCGGTGACCTTGAACCACCCCTGAGGGGAACCCCCCCCCATCTCTATTTTTTGGGTGACCACCCCCCACCCCCACCCCCCACCCCCACCCACAACCCCCCATGGGGGTGGACCTCCACCCCCGGGGTGGACCTACTTTCAAAGAACATTACAACGTCGATGTTATCTCCCGAATTTGGAATGACATACGAAAAGAAATCTAGTTAATAATCACTCTCTTACATTTTTTATTACTAATAAGGCCCTTGGTGTATTTATAAAGGGCGGATCTAGGGTTATTACATGTTTCAGAGTATTTTCATACAACTGTTTTGCAACTAAATTTCATGCAGAGTAGTTTGCACAGGAAACTAGATATATAGTGATAAATTTAACTCAATGCTGAATTGTTGAGGAAAATGGATAAAAAAATAATAAAACATTTATTTTACCTATTGTTTATTTTATAAAATTACAGACATAAAAATATTGTCCGTTAAAATTTATTTCGCGGAACTCTGCGATTTTTATAAGAAAATTCATAATAATCCAAGCGGTACATAGAGAGGTATTTAACTTTATAAATTGTTGTTTAGAAATGTCATAAAAAGGCTATGATCTATTTAGGTCTGTATATTGACATAAAAATAACGATTTTCTTGAATGCTTGAATAAAAAAACTATTTTTTTTTAACCAATAAGTAAGACAATTAAAAAGTACAACATATGTTTAACCAACGTGATTTAGGCATAGTATCTATGCGAATGCCATTTTATCTTGCCAAGGTATGGATAACACGGAATGTCTTGGCCTGTGTACCGAACCTTCCGTAGAGTTGAAATACTGTAGAAAGTTCTCCCTTACTTGATAAGCAGCTTTTAATGCTCTTGCTCTGACAGCCTCTTGATCTTTATCACAATTTCATCTAAACTCATTATTTCATCATAAATTAAAAAAAAAAAAAAAAAAAATGCCCTTCTTTAATTCTAGTAAGGCCAGCCGCACACCGAAACGGACGCAACGCGACAAGACCCGACGAAACCTCTTACCAACGAGCAAGGCCCAGTTAACCTGTTACTATAAACTTACGTAAGCTAATAATTCTTTTTATTAAGTTAAAGGATTAAATAACTTATGTTTCTTGAATGCCGTAACAAATGATTAATGATTAGGGGTTTCGAGGTAGAATGGTACAAAAAATAAATAGAAACATTAAAAAAATATATTAAACATAGTACTTTAATTGTAAATTTATAATACAAATTAATTACAAACTCATGTGCAATTTTTCATTAACGATTCCAAATTACAACCGGCGGATGAGTTGGCCGATGATACACCGGCAGGCGGGGCAGCATAGTGGCAGACGGATCCCCGTATTTACGATTTCTCCGTCGGCAGGCGGTCACGCAATAAAATTGAGGTGTTCTCACAAACTGCAATGCGCATTGTCTGCAGAATGTAACATGGCCGCAGGGGCTTGCTACCCTCGTAGCTCTGTTGCCAATGCAGACTACGCATTGTTCACCACCCCTTACTTCTTCTACACCCTCATCAAAATGAAGCAGGTGGTGCAGTATTTTGTCCGCTTGTTTAGTAATTTGTGGCAACTCCATAAATGCATTAGGCAGCATCATCGTTGGCATAGTCCTGTAGGTTTCGTAACTGACGGGTCTAGCGGCTTGAGGCGGCTCCTGAATAGCTGTAAAAACATAGCAGTTATAACAAAATGATATAAAAAGAAAAATATTTAATCACTTAAAAAATGTAATAACAGCGTTGTATTGTAATTCAAACATTTTTTAATCACACTGTAGCATATCAAGATTACTAAAAGGAATAACATTAAGAATTAAAAACTTAAAATGAATATCATGACCATGTTTACTAATATTTGACTTATACGAGTTAGTACTGGTAAATATTTTACACACTTCGAAACAATGGTAGGTTTACAAATTGACTTATACCTTACGTTGTTGTAGAATTTGTTAACATCTCTCGTCTATTTATCTATACTTATTTATTTATAATACGCCAAGTAAGGTTTTTTTTTAAAGAGATTTCCTCCGCCAATTATCAATCGATTTTTTTAGGTTTTGATGTCGTTGAATAAAGCTTGGGATGTTTAAAAAAATGGTCAAATTGGGGCTTAAATGTACTGGCGTTAGAATAACATTGAGATTGGGTTGAGCATTTTAAACATCTATTTATGTACAGATGTAAAGAAATGCATTTCTTTGTGATTACTGGTATTCACAATTTTGATTTGTTGAATGTCATTGATTTAGAACTAAATGTAACTTTTGTTTTGTATTAAAATAAAAGCTTTACTTTCGAGCAACAAGTACAATGGCTTATGTTAAATTTGCATCAATAAGTCTTAAGGATTTGAATGAAACAATCAAAATACATTACTTCCTAAACTGCGTTCACAAGGTTGTCTTGTGGTTCGTCTGCCGGTTGCCCGCGGCCTCTACCAGCTCTTCTTTTGCACCTCGGCCTCGTCGTCGTCTTCTCGCATTCATTGGTTCTATAATACGTAAATTTGTTCCATTTATTCACAAGGACTTTTAAGAACAATCTGCAGTACACACTGCAATGAACTGATTGTAGTCCCTATTGTAGTAAATTATTTATTTTTCAACTTAGGCCTACGCCTAACATTTTACAATCACTTATAAGTATTCAACATATATTTTCGTAAGATTAAAATTATGTGGACCATTTTCCCACGCTGCCCTTGTATTTATGTATAAGAAGAATTGTATTTTTGTATGTATAAGAAGTTAGTTGTATTTTGGAGGGGGCTTTGATCCTAAATTCTATAGGTATAAATTCAGCTTAAAAATAAAAACAGGAAGCAAAATTAATTACTCTAAATTCTGTATAATTATAGTAGTAGATAAGAATGGCCACATCGATTTCCCCCTCCACCCCTCCACGACCACAGTGTTACGAATCACCGTGGCCGCGGCCCCAGCTACAAAGATGCGATGTTGAGTCGATACTTATAATATACGTAGTATCTATTTATATTAAATAATTTAATGTTTATTAAATATTTAATATACATTATGTATAAATGTATTAAATAATTTAATATATATTAAATATATATTATGTATAAATACATTAAATAACTTAATATAATAGCATTAATTAATATAATATCATACATAATATATTAATTATATATTAAATATTTTATATATATATATATATATATATATATATATTTACTAGCAGTTACCCGGCGCGCGTTGCTGCGCTCAAATTAAGTTGTTTACATAAGTCAAGCTATTTTAATATAACAAAAAAAGTTAAGTTAAGTTTTAAGTTTTTTAAATATAACAAAAAAGTCAATGGAATAGAAAGTATATATTAATATTATTGTAAGGCCAAAGGATAAACAGGCATTATGCAAATTTAAACCCGGAATATTCAAAGTTTGCCTTGTATCTTATTGATCGTAATTGTAATTGCAAATGCAAGAGCACCTATGAGCAAAGAGGCACGTCCAAGTAAAATTTCAACCCTGGTGGCCCTTTAAAATTTCAATTTAAAGTCCAGTGGGGCGGAGCCCTAAAGTTCTTAAAAAAAAAAAAAAAAAAAAAACTATATTTGCAAAATTGTTTCCTAGTGAGTACCTATGAGCAAATAGAATCGTCCATGTAAAATTTAAACCCCGGAGGTCCTAAAGTAATTTCGAAGTCCAGTGGGGCGGAGCCCTAAAGAGCTTCAAATACTATATTTGCAAAACCGTTTCTTGGTGAGTACCTATAAGTAAAGAGGCACGTCCATGTTAAATTTCAACCCTGGTGGCCCTAAAGTAATTTTGAAAGTACAGTGGTGCGGAGCCCTAAACATCTTTAAAAAAAAACTATATTTGCAAAACTATAATAATGGTATGATAATTTAATGGTATGGCAACAATGGAAGAAGGACTGCCATACTCATGTCCTAATTAATTAACATGCAAGTTAAATGGGAAAATGACATTTTTACGTTATTACTACAAAACCAAAAGAGATACGGCATTAGTGTAAATTACAAAGTTGTTCAGTTTAACGAGACCTTTAATATGATGTACAAAAAGACACGTGTTTGTATTTAAAATTTTTTAGTTTTGTTTATGTAAAAATTTTCAAAAATATTAAATTTTTGAATTTTTAGTTTTTTTATAAATTTTGTCTTGTGACATATCATTGTAAAGCTTAGCTTATTTCAAATAAGTATTTTGAATCAGAAGTCATTTATGACAAATAATAAAAGAATTACAGGGTATTCCGTAAATTTTGATTTTGGCTACAAAACTGGACGCCATTTTGAAACGAATAAAGATAACAAAATTCTGTTTCCACCAAAATGTTTGTATTAAATAGACCTTTCTAATGATGTATAATATGACATATGTTTGTATTTGAAATTTCCGAGATTCGAACCTGTGACCCTCAGTTTTTGGAACACCCTGTATTTATACAACGTTAAAAATATTTTTAAATTATTCCTTGGGGTCAATTTAGTGGGAAATGATTTTATTTCAAGATTGTAGGACAAACTGTTGATCTGTAATCGATTTGAGACACCTTACGTGAGACACCCTGTATATATACAGGGTGTTTCCGAATAACCTGGAAATATTTTGCATATATGTTCCTTAGGTCGAGACAATAAAAAAATATCACATAAACATATATCCTAAAATGCTTTGTTAGGCCGCTAGCCGCCATTTTCTTTTTTACTCATAATAATTTTTATTTACGTGATGGTTTGTAGTATTAAATTCATATTTGTCAAGAACCTTTATGACACCAATGTCCATTTTTAGAAAAAAAAAAAAAATATTTTGGTCCGATGAGTATTTTTTAAAATGGCGGCCATTTTAAATGTTTAAACTCAAATATCTCAAAATCGGTAAATTTTATCAAACTACTACAAATAAAAAAAAGATGAACAATTAAATTATCTAACCAATGGTACCAAGTTTTTAAGGATATGTCAACAAATAATGGAGTTTTTGAGATTTTTCTTCTAAAATAACCTAAATTTGTATGCATTTTAATGGAAAATCAATGATTTTATGCATTTAAATGGCGATAACTCCGTTATCGGTTGTTCAATCCTCATAATATTGGTGTTGTCAGGTTAGGTAATTTTATTTTTCAACTTTTTTGTCTCTTGTAAAATTTTGATAAAATTTACTGGTTTTGAGATATTTGAGTTTAAAAACTTAAAATGGCCGCTATTTTGAAAATACACATCGGACAAAAATAATTTTTTTCCCGAAAATGGAAATTGGTGTCATAAAGGTTCATACCAAATATGACTTTATTACGACAATCCGTCACGTAAATAAAAATTATTATGTGTAAAAAACAAAATGGCGGCTAGCGGAATAACGAAACATTTTAGGACATATGTTTATGTGATTTTTTTTATTGTCTCGACCTAAGGAACATACATTCAAAATATTTCCATGTTGTTCGGAAACACCCTGTATACTGTATATAATATACTTCTGGGTATTGAAGTATATTATACATCAAAAAGGGATGTTTGGAAATGGTTGAAGTTTTTATATGACTTTCACAGGGGGAACATTATAGTGGTCCCATTGCACCGTTGTCTACTAGGGCATATCCATTTCTTCTTACTTTACCACAGTGTTACCGAATCACTGTGGCCGAGGGATCAGGCGCAGCGGCGTTTCGTCCAGTTGAGTTGACTTTCGCTGTGGTCTTTTGTAGTTAGCCCGCCGCACCATTCGGCGGTGTCCTCACTGGAGAATGTCTTAGTAGTAGAGTAAATCTAGCGAAAAAAGGGCCTTAACCTTAAACAAATTCCAACAAGCAATTTTTTTACTGTTTTTGAATCTTTGAAAGTTCTTTGTTAAGGAAAAAAAGTTTACCAAAATTTGTCAACCGGAAGTTGGTTTTTTCTTTGTAATTCGCTAACCAATGTACATTGAGCTTTCACTTTGGTGTCTTTTTGTTCAGAACAAATTAAGGAACAGTTCCCAGTTATATTTTATCGAAAAAGAAGAAGTAGTGCCACTCACAATTTCTTAACATCATAAAAAAGGTTCTCTTAGCCGCTAGCCGCCATTTTGTTTTTTTCACGTAATAATTTTTATATCCGTAACGGATGGTTGTATTTAGTTCATATTTGGTATGAATCTTTATCATACTAATGTACATTTTAGGGAAAAAAATTAGTTTTTTTCCACTGTGTATTTTCAAAATAGCGGCCATTTTTAGTTTTCAAACTAAAATATCTCAAATTCGGTAAATTTCAAATACCGTTTTTTAATACAAAACAAAAGTTACATTTAGTTCTAAATCAATGACATTCAACAAATCAAAATTGTGAATACCAGTAATCACAAAGAAATGCATTTCTTTACATCTGTACATAAATAGATGTTTAAAATGCTCAACCCAATCTCAATGTTATTCTAACGCCAGTACATTTAAGCCCCAATTTGACCATTTTTTTAAACATCCCAAGCTTTATTCAACGACATCAAAACCTAAAAAAATCGATTGATAATTGGCGGAGGAAATCTCTTTAAAAAAACCTTACTTGGCGTATTATAAATAAATAAGTATAGATAAATAGACGAGAGATGTTAACAAATTCTACAACAACGTAAGGTATAAGTCAATTTGTAAACCTACCATTGTTTCGAAGTGTGTAAAATATTCACCAGTACTAACTCGTATAAGTCAAATATTAGTAAACATGGTCATGATATTCATTTTAAGTTTTTAATTCTTAATGTTATTCCTTTTAGTAATCTTCATATGCTACAGTGTGATTAAAAAATGTTTGAATTACAATACAACGCTGTTATTACATTTTTTAAGTGATTAAATATTTTTCTTTTTATATCATTTTGTTATAACTGCTATATTTTTACAGCTATTCAGGAGCCGCCTCAAGCCGCTAGACCCGTCGGTTACGAAACCTACAGGACTATGCCAACGATGATGCTGCCTAATGCATTTATGGAGTTGCCACAAATTACTAAACAAGCGGACAAAATACTGCACCACCTGCTTTATTTTGATGAGGGTGTAGAAGAAGTAAGGGGTGCTGAACAATGCGTAGTCTGCATTGGCAACAGAGCTACGAGGGTAGCAAGCCCCTGCGGCCATGTTACATTCTGCAGACAATGTTTATTGCAGTTTGTGAGAACACCTCAATTTTATTGTGTGACCGCTGCCAACGGAGAAATGGTAAATACGCGGATCCGTCTGCCACTATGCTGCCCCGCCTGCCGCGCTGCCGGTGTATCATCGGCCAACTCATCCGCCGGTTGTAATTTGGAATCGTTAATGAAAAATTGCACATGAGTTTGTAATTAATTTGTATTATAAATTTACAATTAAAGTACTATGTTTAATATATTTTTTTAATGTTTCTATTTATTTTTTGTACCATTCTACCTCGAAACCCCTAATCATTAATCATTTGTTACGGCATTCAACGGCATTCAAGAAACATAAGTTATTTAATCCTTTAACTTTATAAAAAGAATTATTGGCTTACGTAAGTTTATAGTAACAGGTTAACTGGGCCTTGCTCGTTGGTAAGAGGTTTCGTCGGGTCTTGTCGCGTTGCGTCCGTTTCGGTGTGCGGCTGGCCTTACTAGAATTAAAGAAGGGCAACTTTTTTTTTAATTTATGATGAAATAATGAGTTTAGATGAAATTGTGATAAAGATCAAGAGGCTGTCAGAGCAAGAGCATTAAAAGCTGCTTATCAAGTAAGGGAGAACTTTCTACAGTATTTCAACTATACGGAAGGTTCGGTACACAGGCCAAGACATTCCGTGTTATCCATACCTTGGCAAGATAAAATGGCATTCGCATAGATACTATGCCTAAATCACGTTGGTTAAACATATGTTGTACTTTTTAATTGTCTTACACATTGGTTAAAAAAATTGTTTTTTTATTCAAGCATTCAAGCAAATCGTTATTTCTTACAGACCTAAATAGATCATAGCCTTTTTATGACATTTCTAAACAACAATTTATAAAGTTAAATACCTCTCTATGTACCGCTTGGATTATTATGAATTTTCTTACAAAAATCGCAGAGTTCCGCGAAATAAATTTTAACGGACAATATTTTTATGTCTGTAATTTTATAAAATAAACAATAGGTAAAATAAATGTTTTATTGTTTTTTTATCCATTTTCCTCAACAATTCAGCATTGAGTTAAATTTATCACTATAGATCTAGTTTCCTGTGCAAACTACTCTACATGAAATTTAGTTGCAAAATAGTTGCATGAAAATACTCTGAAACATGAAATAACCCTAGATCCGCCCTTTATAAATACACCAAGGGCCTTACAGTATTAGTTATAAAAAATGTAAGAGAGTGATTATTAACTAGATTTCTTTCCGTATGTCATTCCAAATTCGGGAGATAACATAGACGTTGTAATGTTCTTTGAAAGTAGAGTTGTAAATTGGAGGGTTGTTTTGAACTAAAAATAATAGTTCATCTACATCCACGGCCGCACTATCTTCACTCATTTTGCACTTCAACTTCTGCTGATCGAAACTCTCTGCAAAAGCTTTTCCCAAAGTCCACGTTGCTTTTGCGTATTTTCCATGTGCCAAACGGTTTTGAGGTGGCTATGGGACGCAAAACATAACGTGTTGAAAGAAGACCGAAAAGCTGTAATGTAACGTTTCCAAAAGGTTCTTTATGCAACTTCGGTTGATGTATGTTATGTAGGAAAACCCACATACATCCTTTAAGTATTGATCAGCCGTTAGATACAGTCACCTGGCACAGCTGCCATGAGATGCAGCCGATTTTCAAAACCCCAAAATTACAAATTCACCCTTATCACATTGAACGTCATTGTCTTTGAACTAAAGCTAACAAGGATCTTTACAATCACAGAACGCATCTGCGCGAGGGACCGAACCCCCGCGACTATAGAATTAACCCCGACCGTTATCAATGAAAAATACAACGGGCTGCGCGCCCTGACCATTACCTTTATCAATAATTCTATGAAACCTTCCATGAACGTACCGATCTACGGGACGACCCTCACTCGGATCAAAAGAGTCTTAACACCCTAAAAATAAACTATTATTCGGCAACCCACCTTAACGTACTTTCCATTATTGCGCTGCAGCTGATAACGTACACGCGCTGCGGTCCACCCTATCCGGGGGAATACCCCGCGGACAGTCCAGGTGTTATTAATTCATATAAAAAGGCTGATGAGAGCTCGCTTCACGTCATGCTCTTCGTCCTTGGTGAGTCTCTCTGTCTCTCTCTCTCTCTCTCCCTCTCTAAGATTTTACTATTACCATCCTGACAATAAATAAAGATATGTTTAACTTTTAATTGGTCTTTACCAAATACCTGGCCTTCAGCCCTCGGGGTAGTCTTACCCCCCATATTGGTGCAGTTCGAAGGAAAGACCGAGTTTAAAGTGCCACCCATTCCATCCATGCTATCACTTGAAGAGCGGAATACACTGACCAACTACCATACCGAGGCGGACCAGTACCCAGGTATGAGGCCACTTCATAGAATCATCAACTCCACATTGCACCCAGGCACCAATTATGCCCACCTTCGTTTACTTCTCCAAGAAACAGAGAACCAGTACAGGGAATGGAAAAGGACGACCGCATACAAACACATCAAGTGGGGCTGTGGCATGGCAATCGGCATAGCAGCAACCATCGTCATCGTAATGTGGCAGTGGGCGACGATCCGGGGATGCTGGAACGCAAGGAGCCACAACATCCGGAGCGAAGAGAGGACGACCACGACCGGTACGACGGACCAGGTGACCAACGCAGCAACGACGACGGGAACCGAGCATTCATACACACCAGCTCCTGTCCTGACCTTCCCGTGATAAGGAACACAGTGCTAAATGAGTGTGTGTAAGTGTAAGGCAGGGGTACATTTTAGGTTAAGTAACAGGACGTCAAGACGTAATAAGTCTTAAAAAAGACATCCACTCACGAATGATAGATAGATGTATCTGTGGTGGATTATTTTATATGACATTCTCTGAATGCTCCGTAGGGACATCCTTTTGTAAGCTAGTAAACTGAACAATTGTGTGTAGGTTTAAGGCATTAACCGTGTACTTGGACTGACAAATTACAGCGGCATCACGGATAGGCACCAAGCATATGGCCTTAACTGGCAGTAACCCTTGAATCTTGGAAGTGTGTCTTAGTCTACAGTTAGTATATATGGACCTCAAGGACAAGGACGTTCTGGACATGGTTATCATACCGTGCGTTAAATATTCAATATTGTACCGTTGCACTAGAGGAATTCGGTAGGACTACCGAAAAAAAAAAAAAAATATATATATATATATATATATATATATGAGTGTTAATCTCTTATTAATATGTGTGTATTATCATTTTGTTTATTTTTTTTACTATAATATGGGCGTATTATTATTATTATCATTATTATTTTTAAATATTCATGTATGTGTATTAATCTTTCATATTTATGTAGGTATATATTCAGGTGTGTGAGTTAATCTTTTATATTTATACGTGTGTATTAATATATTTAATCTATGTGTTTAACCGTGTGTTTAATCTTTTGCATTAATCTTTTATGTCTATGCGTGTGTATTGGAATCTTTAATATTTATAAGTGTGTATTAATCTTTTATATTTATGTAGGATATGTATACGTAATATTTTATATTAATGTTTGTTCATTTGATTTATGTAGTCTAGATTCTAGATCTTAGAGTCTAGATCTAGATTCTGTTAGCACTAATCTATTTGTGTGTTAATACATGTATACAGTAAGTCGTGTACCAGCAGGCGTGCGAACGCGCTGCGCCGCCGCCCGAGTATTGTATAGGCAATTTGGCACGCACTGCTGCATGGTGTGGTGGAAGGACTGTTCCAATAATTGAAAATTATTGGAACAGTCCTTCCATTGGAATTATTCGGAATTATTAATTATCCTTCCATGGAATTATCCATGGGAATTATATCAATTCATATAAAAAGGCCCTATCGCGAGAGGCCATCTTTCCTGTCTGATGAGAGCTCGCTTCACGTCATGCTCTTCGTCCTTGGTGAGTCTCGCTGTCTCTCTCTCTCCCTCTCTAAGATTTTACTATTGCCATCCTGACAGTAAATAAAGATATGTTTAACTTTTAATTGGTCTTTACTAAATACCTGGCCTTCAGCCCTTGGGGTAGTCTTACCCCCAATATGTAGGAGAACAGTATCATGTGGAGTTGCAAAATGAAATAAAGCATGGTGAAAAGGCAGCATGATAATTAAAAAAAACTTTGGGAGAGGAGAGCCGTGTGGTGCTTATCTTTTCGTAGTAACGTGATAGGCCAACAAAAATTACTGTGAAGCGTCCAAGCACATTTTAAAAGAAGTTTTATTACAGCGAAGCAAAGCTTTCAATGCATGCTTTTTGATTGAGTATGTTTGCAACTCTTTTGAGAACTACCATAAAACCAGGCTCATTGATTTCGCCAGCCCTCAGCGACACCAAAAACTTATGAGATACTATGTAAAGTTTATGAAGTCTAGAACAGGATTGCTTGTTGTTAAGATTGATGAAAAAGAGTACAGTACTCAGTTAGCCCAGGATTGACAGAAAACACAAGCTATACAGTTAATGTAAATTTTGCAACATGTTACTGTCCGTTTGGTAGAGGAGGTCGTTATTGCAAACACAAGTGTGCTATAGAAAAAAATTTAATCTCTATAAAACCATCCGACACGTATCAACTAAAGACAGGTTAAACTGTGCAAGGATTGCATTTGGTCCTGATGTCCTTTGCCAATTTTACAGCAGTATGGATGTAACATTGAAGGGTGAACCGTCTTGTTCGACTAGTGTGCCTGTCCGATATTTAAATAAACAAGACGAAAATATTGCACGCGCAGACGTCGAAGAAGCACCGCCGTCACTGCAACAAATCCTTATAAGTGATAGAAGAGTTGTACAGAGTGTCAGAGCCTTTAGAAGCAAAAAAGAAGTCCTGCAAACGCAGCTATGCTAACCAAGTTCTGCAAATGCTAAAAACCATAAGGACACCGACACAAGCTAATGTCTTCGCCTTGGAGAAGTTGAAATGCATAGGAAAAGGAACAAAGGAAAATTTAAGTCCATCCCACTTCGGTGGCCTGGAGAAAACCTAAAGGAATGTAAGCCGGTGCAATAATACAAGCAGGAAGATCATCAGAATTAACCCGGAATCGGAAGACAGTTCCAAAACTAAAACATAAGGTGTCTCAAAGCATTTTAGCAAATCTGCCTTCAGTAAAATTACATTGAACGTTAAATTTGTATTGTATGTAAAAAGTTATTTTATTTTGATCTATTGTTCAATATATTTGTTCTTTTGTATAAATGAGGTGTTATGTCCTTAAAATAGCATTTATTTATGTAACCCGTGGTAAAAATAAAGAAAATAAGGTTGTCTATAATTATTAGTGTTTTCAACTCAAACTCAAAGCGTGTCCTAGGGATCTGGATTGTTAAATATATTTCACACTTCAGGGCTTAAGTAATCATCAGTGGTAGGTAGCCACATTCGATTGTTGTCCGAAAAGAACAAAGTTAATTATCGCGATCATGAAGGTAAGTTGTCCTCTTGGAAATAAAAAAACTACCTGCTAAAGATAAAAAACCTTTGATAAATCCGATATCAAAATCTCAGTATAAGGTTTATTTATATTCTTATGGTAATCTACACTTTCACAAGCCAAAAAAGACTAGTGTAGCACATGTAATCGTTATGAATCATGAACAGTGGAAGAAAAAGAAGCTGGAAAAATAGATCAAGAGAAGCATCTGAAAAATAAAGACAGGGCTCGTGAAATAAAAAAAGAAAAACTGAAAGAATGTATTGAAAGCAATGTTAAAAAAATTGTTGTGAATTTTGATCTTCAGACCATACTGGAGTATCCAAAAGGCCAAATTTCTTCCATTTCTTATAAAAAAAATTTGCTGTTAATAACTTAACGGTATTTGATCTTTCTTCCAAAGAAGGAACATGTTTTTTATGGGATGAAATGGAAGGCAAAAGGGGCTCAACAGAACTAAGAACTTAATTTTTAACTACGTAAAAGATCAACCAAACTCAAGAGGAATTTGTTTTCCTTAGTGACAGCTGTGGTGGCTAAAATCTAAATCAGTATTTATCAACAGCACTACTCCATGCTGTGCGACTGACTAGCTGTAATCTTATTGACAACGATTTTTACGAACCAGGCCACTCACAACAGGAAGGAGATTCCCCATGCATTCTACCATAGAAATGGCGGCAAAAAACATTCAAGTCAATGTGCCCTCAGAATGGGGCCTAATATGCCAGACTACGAGAAAGGTACCTGGAACCTTACAAAGATGTTTACTTGATCCATGAAGATTTCATTGACTGGATTTTTCTGGCCAGTACTAACAAAGACACTCCAAGATATTTTACTGAAAATAAAAAAAAGGTACCTTGGAGGTTGTTGAATTGAAAAAAAGGTTTAGGTACATGAAAAGCAAACCGGACTCAGTATTTTTCAAATACTGATATGATGATGAGTAGTTTTGTGAAATAAAGATCATAAAACAAGTCGGTAGACCACAGCAGTTCAAAAGTGCAGACAACCTCCCTAAAGCTTACAAAAACCGTCGGCCATTGTCAGCTAATAAACACAAACATTTGATTGAGCTTTGCAAATCTCGAGTAATTCCTCTTTGCCATCGCCAGTTTTTTTTTAAAGTTGCCAAAAGCTAATTTCATTACATTCATGAAGAATAAAGGAAAATAAATTAAAACAAAGAAGAACGAAATAAACAAAAAGGAAAAGAGAATCCCCTAGAAAAATAAAGTCCTCAAAGCAGAAAAAAACAATGCTGAACTAAAGATGAATAATTTTTAATTTTGTAATTTTTTACTAGTAGGTAACGTTTTTTGTTATCTGTAAGGAAATAAATAAGTACCTATCATTTTAATCCAAAGTATTTTAAACTTACCTTTACAGTCAAATTAATCATAGAATACGTTGTAAAAACCATAATACTTTAAGTCTTAGCATTTAGAATAAAGGCAAATATCCCGCTTGGTTCGTAAAAATAGTATGTTAAAAGGGCCAATATGCTACATACCGTTAAAAAATAATAAATACTGAGCTTTATAAATCCTTATACTTGTAAAGTCCAAACTTGGAAAATAAATAAGAAATTGTATTATTAGTTAAACAATGTAGTTTCATCTAGCTAAGTTGATATTTTATAATTCTTTTTTAACTTCAAAGTTTAAATTTGCTCTCCTGAAAAGTTGTGAAATGGTAAATTCGCCCTTTTTACATATCTCCGACGATATGTTTTTCTCTAATTTGACATCTGTGATAAGGCGAGTTCAGTCTGAAATCATTGCCTCAACAGAAATTCGATACCCTGTAACCAAGAGGTCAAACTTAGGCCTATAATGTTTGATTTTTGTTTTAGGGACTCCCCACACAGTATGAAAGAATATCCCACTTGCAATCACAATACCAAGGCATATAAATGCAGATCGCTAAAAATGGCAAAGTTAAGAGTTTCATGCTGCCTTTTATCAATCAAAGAAGAAAAGTACGAGCAAGATAATTTTATTTTATAACACTGCACTTTTACACCAGTAAAAAGACGTAGGCCAAAAACAGGGGGAAAGGACCAGCGAATGTATTTAACAAAGTTCTTTGTGAAGGATCTTAATACGTTAAACGCTATACCTGTGTGTTAAAAATCCTTTGTGAACATATTAGGGGTTAGCGACAGTAGAATTGAAAATCTAGTCTGGTTATAAAACAGGAAAAGTAAAACAAGATAAACGTGTCGGAGACACCAAATCAAAAACATACCTTCGGAAAAAAGAAGCTATTGTTAAATTTATTTCATCACTGCAATGTCTTGAATCCCATTATTGTCGAGGTAAAAGCCAAAGGAAGTACCTTTCATCACAATTAACCATCAACAAGCTATTTAGGAATGTACAATGCTCAAGCAAAAGACAGTGTTAAAGTTAAGTGTTCTTACTTTCGTCATGTTTTTAATACCGAAATGAATTTAGGGTTTGGCCATCCCAAAACAGACGTTTGTTTTGTCTGCATAGAACTTTGTGAGAGGATGAAATCTGAAAAGGACAAAGGTAAAAGGTTGATTTTGTCTGCGGAAAAAATGATACACAAGCTTCGTGCGAAGGCATATTATGATTTTTTAAGGGACTCAAGTGAAAATTTGTTGGTATTATCATTTGATTGCCAGAAAAATTTGTGTCTCCCAAAAGTGCAAGAATAAGAAGCTTACTATCTAAGGCAGCTTTACTTTTACAACTTTACCATTGTCAAAGGACATTCTACGTCAACGCTAAATAAGGAAAACTTTTTTAGTTACTGTTGGACTGAGGAAAAACACGAGAAAAGCTCAAATGAAATTGCAAGCTTTGTATATAACTTCTTATTACAAAAGGACTTTCCGACATACATAAAGTGGGCCTAGTAGCTGACGGATGTGGAGGCCAAAACAAAAATCGCATGATCCATGTCTTTTCCAAGTCATCCAGAGAAGGAAAATCTAGAAGACCTAGAAGGTTTGTGTGAGCCTTAGGAGGAATCTACAGAACTCAGAGTTTGAAGAGACACCCTTAAGCTATAAGAAAAAGAGTTTGTAGAGGACTATAAGAAAAACCTTATGCTATATGAAAAACATTAATTTTGTTAGATGAAGAGAAAATCTTATTTTGAATCTTATTTTAAGAATATTATTATAATAAAAGAATGTTTGCTGGCAATTAAGTTAATAAAGAGTTTTTACAGTTAGGTAGGCATATCCTTTTTATTTATTTTTCTTCCTAAGAGGCAATGCTTCAATGATATATAGCTTTACAACACATAAGTATGATTACCATATCTTAAAATAACAATAAAACAATTAAAATTTGCAAGGTACTGCATCGCACTCATCATTACTTTTTCTCGCAATATAGTAGCAAAAGCAGGTATAATCTCTTCAGTAAGTTTCAGAAACAGGTAACCCCACCTTTTGGTTCCAAAAGCAGGCATCTCCATTTTTAAAGCTGTTTATCTAAAAAAACTGAGGTGAAAACCCCAATATATATATATTTTTTCAATTTGAAAACATCATTATTTATTTAATTTTTTTAAGTTAACATCACATATTTTTTGCCAGTGGGAAATATTATATGCTACGGTTTTTTGCTTCTACTGAAAAATTTGCTGGAAGTGACTTACCTGATTTTGGAACCATACGCCTCATTTATGATATAAAATAATATGGTTATAATTTAAAATATTGTGATGTTTCTCAGTAGTTATTTGTAAGTGTATTATGTGTAGTGTTTCTTGTGCTTATTTCAATACATAAAATGCTAAGGCTCCAACTAGGGTTTTCAAAAAACGTAAACATGTGTGTAATGCAAACCAAGACGTTTTAGGCCTAATGAAGTTGAACCAGATGCTGAACAAGTAGGCCTAGGCCTTGTACTAGTACTACAGTTTGTACTCCAAACCAAACCAATGTTACAGTGAGAGAAATCACATCCAAACGGAAATCAGAGCTAGTTTACCGGAGTATGATTCCTTCTGCACAGATAAAGATGAATGCAATGATATTGTGAACCTAAATAAGTTTAAAATTTTGCTATAAAACAATCGCAGTTTGCGTAAAATATGGCAGATCGCTCAGGATAAAAACTGACAGTAGACTAGGTCTAAGCTGTAAAATTACCATAGTATGTAGCACAGTACGGTGTACGGTATACTCACTATTTAGGAAACGGTGATAGCTCGGCTTTCCCTACTGTGCTAAAAGTCACAACCATATGACTGTTTACATGAGAAACTTAAATGTGTGGGCCAAGTAGCAGGTGTTGGCCATGTCCAAAAAAGAATGGGCACAAGACCCAGAAAACTAAAGACAGTGAAGGGACGTGGCAAACTAGAAGACGGCAAAACTATTGGAGGTCGTGGCCGCCTAGCGAATGCTGCAATAAATAAAATTCAAAATTTATATGGAGTAGCCATAAGAATAAATGTAAACAAAGACATAAATGAAATGAAACCAGCTGTGTGGGCAGAAATTTTCCATATAGGCCTAGCGTCACCCAATGCTTCACCCTCTCATGGGCTTTGCCCAAAAGGAGAGGAGGGTTGGTGTGAATATAATAGGTGTAAATAAGGCGATAGCTAAAAATGAGCCCTATGACCATAACCAACATTTTCACCTTCCCAAGATAATTATGGAAGAAATAAAGCCAATATTTAGAGACTTGGTAGAACCTAACCTTCTTAAAAAGTGCCTACATGGGGGCACTCAGAATCCGAATAAATCATTAAATAGTGTAATATGGTCTCGGATCCCCAAAAGTACATTTGTGATTAAAACAACTTTAGAAATGGGAGTTTTTGAGGTAGTAGCATGCTACAACAAAGGATTCATTGTTAGATGCAAAGTATTAAATAAATTTGGTATATCACCAGGCAACAATCTAGTCAAGATGATGAAAATGTTGGACCAAATTAGAATTCACAACGTGGAAAAAGCCGTTGATGAAATTGAAAAGAAGTGCCGAAAAGAAGCAAGTGTGACAAAAACTCCATCTAGAAGATTTATTTCTAGAAGAAGAAGACCCAGACAACCCTACATATGGAGCTGGGATGTATTAAAGGTAAGATTTATATGCAATAGTCTAATACAATATACTTAACAGTTTTCCGCGATTCCCGAAAATTTGTTTTTTTAGACAAAGGTACATTTTTCTCAGGAACCAAAATAGACAGCTCAGTAATTTTTGTTTTGTTTTGATTCTCATAATAGACTGCTCATTATGAGCATGATGTAAAGGACAAGTCCTTTACAGGCCTCCAGCCGACCCTGATCATGCCTCTCACGCGGCGATCCACCGGCTCTCGCGCCCCGACGAACACCTTCTTCTGCAAGATCAAGAAGGTGGGCCAGTGGTCCAAAATCTGGGCCATTGAGTCAATCCTTGGCGTCCAGGTGTCGGTGGAGCCGTTCGAGCCAGAGAAAAATCATGTCAACCATGTGTCAGCGGTTCGGCCACGGGTCACGGAACTGCAACCTCCACCCTCGTTGCGTCCGGTGCGGTGGAGACCACGAGCGACGGAACTGCGACGCTTCCGATGACACCGCGCCTCGCTGCTGCAACTGTGGCGGAGAACACCCTACCAGCTACAGGGGCTGCGTAGCCCACAAGTACGCTGTCGCCACGAGGAAGCGCCGAGACGCCGAGGCATCCAGGCAGACCTTGAGACAGCCTTCCAGGCATCCTTCACGAAGCCAGCCCCAACAGGCGAAGCCTTCCAAACAGCTTCCAAAGGAGGGACTCTCAAGAGGGTCCTTCGCCTTGGTCGCCGGCGCGAAGGTCAACACGCCACCACTGTCAACACCAACGCCTGCACCCCGCGTTTCTGTGCCTGTTTCAGGTAGACCGGACATGCCTCCTCCAGCGAACCGGCCCGCCAGGAACCCCAGCGTCAGACCGCAAGGAGGAAACGCAGGAAGGGCAGGAAACAACACGACCCCAGGGACCAATCCCTGTCCTCCCTTGCGGACACCACAGCAGAGGGGGACGTCAGTGACGACGAGACAGACTCGGGCTTCAAGCGGATGCGGCCACGCCATCCAGCACCGCATGCACTGACCATCTCTGTTTCAGCTCGTGCGATCCAGCCCGCTGCTGCCCCAGCCGCCTAAGTGCCATCAGTTCCGGTGACGGAGACCCCGGCCCAGTCCACCAGCGTGATTGAGACCGGAGACTCGGTCTCAGTCAAGCAGTTCATCCTCTGGATGACGAGAACCATCCCTATGCTGATCAACTCACAGAGCAAGAGTCCGGCCGAGCTCATCGCTGAGCTCATGAGCAGTCTCCTGTCACTCTCAACGATGGATAGGGCCCTCAAAGTCATCGCCTGGAACGCCAATGGTCTGAGAGAGAAAAAGAACGAACTGTTCTACTTTCTCTTGGACCTGGACGTCGACGTCGCGCTCATCTGTGAGACCCACCTCACCGACAGAGATGTCTTCAGGATCCCATCCTTCGAGATCTACAAGACGGATCGACCACCAATACCCCTTGGTCTCAACCCAGGAGGTGGAGTTGCCATTTTCATTAACCGACGTCTTGTTCACAGGCGCACAGCCAAACCGCTTCCGGCACGCTGGAAACATCGGAAGTTTTAGTGCACGTCGGGGGGTGGGAGGGGGGGTGGAAATCCAGCTCATTGCTGCGTATCACCCTCCCGGGCGTCGCTTCGACGGGCAAACGATGCGGACAGTGCTTGCCGGAAACGGCCCAATCCTGCTTGCGGGGGACCTCAACGCAAGCACGGCAGCTGGAACTCCCGGAGGCCCAACCCAATGGGACACGCCCTCCGCAGGCTGCTCGACCACCTTGGGGACGTCGATGTGACAGCTCCGCTGGAACCGACCTTCTTCTCGGCAAACCCGCAACACCGCCCAGATGTCCTTGACTTGTCTGTTCACACGAATGTCCCGTTTCCAGTGACTGCAGCCGTCCTGAACGCCTTGTCGTCGGACCTCGCTCCAGTGCTCCTGGCCATCGACGCGGCTCCAACCACTCGACTGCCCCCAACGCCGTCCGCCGTGAGAACGGATTGGCGGCTGTTCCACGACCTTGTCGAAGAACGCCGCATTCCTCTCCGAGACCACGGGGACACGGACGACCTCGACCGCTCTGCGAGGGAACTCCACACTCTCCTCACGGACTCTATCACCGATGCATCCAGCCCAACATCGCCGAGAGCGGCCAAGCCTGAGCTGCCGGACAACATCAAGCATGTCATCTCTTGCAGGAACCGCCTCCGGACTCTGTGGTGCCGGACCAGGCACCCCGACGTGAGGAGGAGACTCAACCGCCGCAACTGTGAAATCAAGTCACTCGTTGACGATTTCCGAACAACATCCTGGGAGCGGTTTGTCACGACACTCACGGTCGGAAGGGGGCAGTGTCTGGAGGGCAGCCAAGCAGATCGGGGCGTGAAGCAGACGACTCAACCACTGCACGATCAGCACGGGATGGCGTTCACCGCAGAAGACAAGGCGGAGGCTTTTGCAATGTGCATGCACGATCAGTTCCAGACAAACCAAGACATCTTCGACGAGGATCACGAGGGGAGAGTGGAGACCTTCATGGACAACTTCTTCGACGAGCCGCCTGAGGACGCTCTGGAGCCCTTCACGCTGGCGGAGGTGCAGGGTGCAATCTAGCGGCTGAAATCGCGGAAAGCCCCAGGGCTTGACCGCATCAGCTCCAAGGTCTCCAAGATCTTCGAGCGACTCCTCCTCGCGAGGCTCTCGCCCTTCTTGGAGGGCTTCATCAGGCCGGAGCAGTTCGGCTTTAGTCGGGGACACTCAACGACTCAGCAACTCATCCAAGTGATCAACCAGCTACTCGACAACCAGAATCTCAACTTGTGCTCTGTTGCAGTGCTCCTGTACGTCAGAAAAGCGTTCGACAAGGTGTGGCACGAAGGTCTCCTCTTCAAGCTGAACGAGTCCCCAGTTCCAACAGCCGCCGTTCACCTGCTCAGGTCCTACATGACAGGCAGAACATTCGAGACCTGCGTGGAGGGGAAACTCTCAGCCGCCCGACCGGTAGAGGCTGGTGTCCCACAGGGGAGCGTCCTGGGCCAAATCCTCTACCTCATCTTCACAAATGACATGCCGACTGTTCCAGGTGTCATGGTCTCAACGCGGACGACGCCTTCCTGCATTGCAGGAGTTGCCGTCCGGCCCAGGCCGCCACGGTGATGCAACGCCAGATGGACGCCCTCTCCCCCTGGCTCCAGAAAGGTCACCTTGGACTCGGGCCTCCATCTCCACGAACACGTCGGCAAGAAGGTCAACGAGGCCAACTCCATCCTGGGCTTCATGTGGCCACTGCTCGCCGCGAGGAGCCCGCTGTCGATCAGAGTCAAGGTCATGCTGTTCCTGATGATTGTCCGCAGTTGTGTGACCTATGCCTCTGAGGCGTGGTGGGCCCTCGTGAGCAAGACCAACCGACGGCAACTCAAAGCCATCCAGTCCAAGGCGCTGAGGAGGGTGACTCGCCAACCCTGGTTAGTCAGGAACGAGACGATCTGCAACTCCTTGTGCGTCCCCACGCTGGATGAATTCACCAAAAACAAAACATGTCGTCTTTTCCAGAAGGCTTCCGAGTCGGAGTTCGCCCACATCAGGGAACTCTGCAACAGACACGAAATTGCGGAGGACTGGCGCCCACGCCCAGTCGCAATCCTCGACGACCCACCGTGAACACCACACGCAGACAGCGACACACCTGACTGACGGAAACCCGTCCAACACGCAAAACCCGGCCATGTCTTTTTGTTTCAGATAAATCCAGTTCCAGTCCAGCAGCCATGGCGATTCCCGCCCAAGCCGTGATTCGCCCTCCAAAAAAAGGAAATGAAGGGGGGAGGTGAGTTTAGTGGGTAGTGCCTTCTGGCGAGTCCCACACTACCCTTGCAGGAGCAAGGGTGTGCGTAAATGCATTCTCACCTCCCTAAAAAAAATCATGCATTATGAGTGCTGGAAGTTGCTCAGCTGTAAACAGTTTATGATATGTACTTATTTAATTAGTATAAAATATCGAGTTTTAACGATATTTTTAAACAGTTCTAAAAATTTTCAAAACTCAAACTTTTAAATAAAAAAACACATAATGTAGTCAAATGTAGTCTCTTTCAAACAAACGATCAAAGATGTGTAGCTATCTATTTTAGTTTCTAAGAAAAATGTACAAAGTACCAGGGGGACCGAGCTTAAGCTCGGTAATATTATTATTTTCGTTCTCATACAAAGCTTGTTCGCTCCGCTCACTCGCCCTCTTCGATTTTAAAGACGAGCTCGTTCGCTTCGCTCACTCGCCAGGCCGAAGAGTGCTCCACTTTGGTATAATTTTCCTAAACTACAGGTTAAATATGTAACTCATTGGTTTATATCTACAGTTATCAGCTGATTTTTGTTCAATTTAAAAATCTCCATAAGGATAACATGGAAACTTTGAAGGGTTCTAGAACGAAAACCGGATTTTTCCCAGACATGGGACCAGCTCCAATCGATTTCTGGTGGCCAAAATCCCCATATTCAATCAAAAAATCAAATATCCTTGAGCGAAAAAAAAGTTTGCCCGGACAAACAGAGCTTGTTTTAGAGTATAAGTACCAGGGGGACCGAGCTTAAGCTCGGTAAAATTATTACTTTCGTTCTCACACAAAGCTCGTTCGCTCCGCTCACTCGCCTTCTTCCATTTTAAAGACGAGCTCGTTCGCTTCGCTCACTCGCCAAGCCGACGGGTGCTGCACTTTGGTATAATTTTCTTAAACTACAGGTTAAAGATGTAACACTTGGTTTATATCTACAGTTATCAGCGGATTTTTGTTCAATTAATAAAATCTCCATAAGGATAACATGGAAACTTTGAAGGGCTCTAGCGCGAAAACCGAATTTTTCCCAGCTATGGGACCAGCTCCAATCGATTTCTGGTGGTCAAAACCCCCATATTCAATCAAAAAATCAAAAATCCTTGGAGCGAAAAAAAACTTTGCCCGGACAAACGGAGCTTGTTTTAGAGTATAAGATAAGATAATAATAATTAATATGGGCGAGATAGGGCCATTCGACTCCCCTTACGGCCCTTGGAGAAGGGGGCTCCAAGAAAAGAAACTAACCCGGAAGGAAATCTGCTATACTGACTGATACCCCCGTGAAGCTCACTCTACGACTTGAACAAGAACAAGCAAGGGCAAGATTATTAATAAAAGAAGTCTTTACGATAAAAAAGGAAAAGTCGTTAAGAAACAGTTGTATAAAACTAACAAAAGAGAAGTGGCACAAAAAAGAAACCAAATTACTCAAGTGATGAAGACAATGATGAAGATTGTGTATATACTGCTTGGAGCCATTTCCCAAATCAAAACCTAAAGAAAAGTGGGATAAGTATACAAAATGCAAGCGGTGGGCACATGATGACTACACTGATGGAAATACATTATTTTTTATCTATATTAACTGTCAAAGTGACTATCAAATCAACCTTTCTACGTAGCTGAACAGTTCATTGATGTTTTAGTCACTTTATTATAATATAAAATAAAACATGGTTTTGAACACGTTTGCTTTATTTAATACCTTGTTTTAAATAATAAGAACATGTGTGAAAACTTGCCCCCACATTTGCGAAAACACGCCCCGTGACATTTTCGCAGGTGACATAGGTGGAAAAAATAATTATTTTTAGGCATTCATTTTAAGAAAAACCACAATTATATTATTCATACCATGTTGTAGATAAAGGTACAAGGAATAAAGTGATATATTAGACTTATCGTGAATTATAACAGGGCTTAACAAAAAAATCCAAAGAAAAATATTGCAAACACCTGCCCTGGTCTCCCCTAAGGGAAAAATTTCATCCCTCCCATATGTAGGGTGTTTGTGTAAACATCTACACCCAACTCTAGTTGCCAGATTATATTTAAAACATATGATATGTAATCATTTTTGTGTTTTGTTTATCTATTTTTGTTGATGCAAGAAAATGTTGTATTATAAAAGTAAGATGGTATCTCTTTAAATATGAGTCCTTAATTATTATATTTAGTAATTAAAGTCCAACTATAGAGATTTTCCCCCATTGTGAATGTACTACAAAGGTTATGGGTCCAGGTAATCAATACTTTGATAAGCCTTAAGATTTCTTTTTATTGTTTACAAAAGTCTAGGCTCGAATAGCTATTTCACTAGACATGAGTTCAGTTCACAGAATAGAACCTTTAAAGAGAAATAATTATGACACTTGAAAAATTCAAGCTGAAGCTATTTTAATACAGCAAAATTTATGGGAATTTGTCATAGGAAAGAAAACATGTCCAGAGGATGAAAATGGTAAGTCAGCTTGGGTTGAAAAACATTTAAAAGCTAGGTCAGAACTAATTTTGATTATATCTCCAAGTGAACTAAAATTAATAAAGAACTGTAAAACTTTTAAAGAAGTATGGGATGTATTGCAAAACACTTATCAAAGTTCAGGTCCTGCTAGGAAAGCTACTTTGCTTAAACAATTAATTATCCATAAAATGAAAGATGGTGACAATGTTAGGGACCATGTAAACCAATTCATGGACATTGTAGATAAACTTAATGAAATGAACATTGATATTAATTCAGATTTACTTAGCATAATGTTATTGTACAGTCTATCAGCATCATTTGATAACTTTAGAGTAGCTATTGAGTCTAGGGACACTTTACCTTCCGCTGATGACTTGAAAATTAAAATCATAGAAGTGAGTGAAGCAAGATCAAAAGATAATTATGAACGGAAGGAAGACACTTTATATTGTAAATCTAAACACTTTAAGCCTAAAAAAACATTTTTTCAGTGGTAACAATCAAAACATGCTAATAACATGCTAATAAGGCTAATAACTGCAGATCTAAACCTAATGGATCTAGTTTTAAAGTAGGAGCTGAATGTTCTTCTTCCGATTTTAACTCTTTTAATCTAACTACTTCTGAATGGTGTCTTGATAGTGGCTGTACGTCACATATGTGTGGGGGGAAATCTCACTTTAAAAGTATTCAAAACTCGGATGGGACTTTAAAACTTGCATCTAAAGGTCAAACAGTAGAAGTTTCTGGTATTGGAAAAGTTTCTCTTGAATTGAATAGGAATGATATTGTTCACTTGAATGATACTCTTTTCGTTCCAAACTTATCAACTAACTTGATGAGTGTTGCCCAGTGTTGGTAAAATAACTGATCGAGGAGTTAAAGTAACTTTTAAAAAGGACGGAGCTGTAGTTCAAAATCCTAGAGGGAATGTAGTCTTATCAGCAGAACGACAAGGTGGTCTTTATTACGTCAAAAATGCTAAACCAATTTTAGGAAATGAAAGGTCAAACTTTGTTAACAAATCTGATATCCTAGATTGGCATAAAAAGTTAGGGCATCTTAATGAATCTGACTTGAAATTAGCTTTAAAAGATGAAGTTGTAAATGGATTATGTTTTAATCCAAAGGACCATGTGGGAGAGTGTGAAGCTTGTATTCAAGGAAAAATTAACTCAAACACCTTTTCCAACCAGAAAAGCTCCAAAGAATGTTGATTTATTAGAAGTAATTCACTCTGATATAGTAGGTCCTATGAGAATTAATTCACAAGGAGGTAATAAATATTTTGGTACATTCATTGATGAAAGCTCTCGATATTGCTATATATATATTTTTGGAGAGCAAAGATGAAATTTTTGACCGATTTAAAGAATTTAAGAACGAAGTGGAAAACTAAACAGGTAAGAAAATAAAGTACTGATATAGTAGGTCCTATGAGAATTAATTCACAAGGAGGTAATAAATATTTTGGTACATTCATTGATGAAAGCTCTCGATATTGCTATATATATTTTTGGAGAGCAAAGATGAAATTTTTGACCGATTTAAAGAATTTAAGAACGAAGTGGAAAACTAAACAGGTAAGAAAATAAAGTACTTACAGACAGACAATGGCAGGGAATATTGTAATGGCGATTTCGACAAATTTCTTAAGGAAAATGGTATTAGGAGAAGATTAACAGTACCACACACTCCGCAAGAGAACGGTTTAGCTGAACGGAAAAACAGAACACTACTAGATATGGCAAGATGATTGTTGATAGAATCTCATCTTCCTGATAACATGTGGGCTGAAGCTGTCAACACAGCTAATTATATAAGAAATCGATGTCCTTCCAAGTCTGCAGGAAACTCAACACCATTTGAGAAATTTGTGGGTAGAAAACCGTCAGTCCGTCACATGAAAATATTTGGCTCAAAAGTATTTGTACTAAATAAAGGGGCAAGGAGAGGAAAGTTTTACTCTCGAGCACAGCAAGGAATCTTTGTCGGTTATGCGAGTAATGCAAAAGCATACCGAATTTGGGTCCCACAAGAAAAGGAAGTAAAAATTGCAAGAGATATTAAAGTTCTTTAAAAAATGTACTATGAAAAGGGGCAACAGAAAAATAATTATGATCTTGCTGAAGAACAAATCACAGAAACCGAAGAAATTAAAACAAATGAATGATGACATAGAAGATGACTTAATAGAAGTTAAATACAGAAATGAAACCAAAAATAACGAACCAGAACAAGGTCAAGAGGAACAATTTGATAATGAGAATATAAATGAAGATGAAAGTAACCCAGACGAATACTTTGAAGTAATTGATGATGAATTTGAGGACCAGAATGATAATTCTAATGAACCTGAAAATGATGAAATACAACCTAAACTGAGAAGGGAGAGAAAACCTCCTAAGTGGGCTGAAGATTATCAAATGTCTGCAAATAAGTGCAATGAAAACTTAAAAGAAGAAAATTTAGAGGAATGGAGTAAAGCTATAAAAGATGAAATTATTGCTCATTTAAAAAATGAAACTTGGGTTCTGGAAGATGAAAATAAAGCGACAAATGTTATTGGATGCAAAATGGTATTAAAAAGGAAATTTAAACCGAATGAAGAACTGGAAAGACGAAAAGCACGATTAGTTGCCAAAGGATTTGCTCAACAACCAGGAATCGACTTTGATGAAACTTTTGCACCAATCAGACTTTTGACTGCTATCGCTGTTGAAGAATATCTAAGCATTGAGCAAATGGATGTTTCAACCGCATTTTTAAATGGAGACTTACAAGAGAAAGTTTATATGAAGCTACCAGAAAACCTAGAAAAATATCTTCAAGATATAATGATCGATGAAAGTTGCAATGAGGACAAATCCTTATTCAACAAAGCTAAGAAAATGCTAAATGAATTAAGGAAATCAAATGGTAAAAAGGTATGTCTTCTCAAAAAGGCAATATAAAGAGGGGGGACAAATTATTAGACTAAAGTGCATTTTTCTGAAAAATTACAAATAACTCATTTAAAACCTCGTTGTACGGTAACAAAATTGTATGTTTTACATATACAATGTTTCCTAGCATTAATATTGTCATTTTAATATGTTAGGTTGGTAGTATTGCATACGTAACAGCAAGGCTGGCAGAAAAAAAACAGCTGTTTACTATTCATTGTTGTTTAGCTTTCATTTCACTTATGTATGGAAGTATTTCTCTGTTTACTTGCATTGGTACAGTAACATTTCGAATAATTACACGTTTTAGTTGTGTTTTATAGTGTTTATTACGTGTTTTAAGGTAACATTTAAAGTTAAATAGCCTATTAATAATTCACAAGGTGCGCATATTCAAATTTTGAGGTTATGGGGAAGAAAAGTGATCTTACACCAAGAAAAACTGCCCAAGTAAAGATACTTTTAGAAGAAGATCGATATTCCCAGTGTGAAATAGCAGCAAGAATAAACATATCTCAGAAATCTGTTAGCAGAATCAAAAGGAGCCTAGAAATTAATGGTGATTTTGGACCGAATCGGGTTGGAAAATGCGGAAGAAAGAAGAAAATTGATGACAGAATGAGAAGAACACTTAAGAAAATTGTAGTTACTGATAGAAGGAAGACTAAGAAACAGTTAGCTGAAGATTTAAAGGATTATGGGGTCACAGTTTCCACAAGGACAATTAGGAGAACGCTGAATAGCGAAGGACTCATGGCCCGCAGGCCAAGGAAAAAACAAAAAATAACCCCTAGCATGGCTAAAAAGCGTCTGGAGTGGGCAAGAGGCCTTAAACATTGGACTGAGGATGATTGGAAAAAGGTAAGTGACCTTTTAACTCACAATACACACATTATAATGTCACTTGAGTTACCGTTAGGGGTTTTTACCTAGGCCTACCCTATTCAGCCATGAAGCCGGAGCAATATTGTTTGTACCAATGCTAGGCCTATTACTGCTAGGCCTACAGCTACGTGGCCTGCATACTGTACAAATTATAGCTTTTCTTTTTTTTACAGGTCTGCTTTTCGGATGAATCAATTTTTCAAGTTTGTAGCCAGACCTCTCAGTATGTTAGAAGACGGCCAGGTGAAGAATTTAATGCTGACTGTGTTAGGCAAACAGTAAAACACCCTACACAAGTAATGGTGTGGAGTATCATATCTGCTAAAGGACCTGGAAGGCTTTACATTGTTGAGGGCACCATGAAATCAGTTCAGTACCTGCAAGTTTTAAAGACAAAACTGTTGCCTCAAGCTAAAGAATGGTTCCCGGATGGAGAATTCATCTTCATGCAAGACGGAGCTCCATGTCATAATGGCAAAATTATCAAGGAGTTTTTCAAAAAAGAGGAGCTAAGCGTTCTGCCATGGCCTGGAAACAGTCCTGACATGAACCCTATAGAAAACCTGTGGGCGATTGTGAAACAGGAAATGCGCAAAACCAATATAACAACAAAAGTTCAGCTTATAGAAACTCTTATTCAAGTTTGGCATCACAATGAAGAAATTCAAAATAACTGTTCAAACCTTATTGCCAGCATGCCAAACAGACTAAAAATGCTTATTAAGAACAAGGGAATGCATACAAAGTACTAAAACCATAAGTTTGTTAAACATTATGTTTCAAGTTGTACAGACGTATTAAATATGCTAAAAAAACTACCTTAGTCTAATAATTTGTCCCCCCTCTGTATTGTCTAAAACAGTCAGGAAGAAAATGGTATATGAAACTTGATTCGAAACTGAAGGAATTAAAATTTACACCCTCTCACGCTGACCCTTGCATATATACTTCAACTGTGGGTGGAAGCAAAAGCATAGTCGCTGTTTATGTAGATGATATTTTAATTGCTAACAAAAATCAAAAGTATTCAAACCACATCAAGACTCAACTGATAAAATCATTCGAAATGAGAGATTTGGGTAAAATAAACTACTGTCTTGTTGGAGAAATTAAGATGTCTCAAGCTAAATATATAAATGAAATCTTGGAACATTTCAATATGAAAGATTGCAAAGCAGCACCAACTCCTCTAACACCAGGACAGAAATTAGTAAAAGGAAATGAATGTGATGAAAGTTATAATTACCAAAAATTGATCGGTTCACTGATGTAGCTCTCAATAGCACAAAGGCCTGACATCACTCATGCAGTTAGTTGTTTGAGTCAATTCAACTCATGTTACAGTAAAGAACATTGGATTGCTGCTAAAAGAGTTCTTCGATATTTACAAGGAACTAAAGAATTATCTCTTGTATTTCGAAAAACTGGCAAACCACGGATAGGTGCAGCTGATGCGGATTGGGCTAATAGTGAAGACAGAAAATCTTACACTGGATATTGTTTTAAATTTGGTGATGCTTTAGTCAGTTGGGAATCAAGAAAACAAGGGACAGTTGCATTATCAACAAGTGAAGCCGAATATATGTCTTTGACCGAAGCGGCAAAAGAAGCTATTCATTTAAAGCAGCTTATTGAAGACATGGGGAGATCTCATAAAGTGATTGAGATATTCATTGACAATCAGTCAGCCATAGCCATGGCGAAAAACTCAGTGATAAGCAGCAAGTCTAAACACATAAATATTCGAGAAAGTTCAAAGTGGTGAAATAAAAATAAATTACAAACCTACTGAAGACATGGTTGCTGATATATTTACAAAAGGACTTAATGAAACTAAGCATGTCAAATTTAGACATTGCCTTGGACTCACAACGCCTTAGTTGGGTGTGGGGGAGTGTTAGTTTGTGTAAACATCTACACCCAACTCTAGTTGTCAGATTATATTTAAAACATATGATCTGTGATCAATTTTGTGTTCTGTTTATCTATTTTTGTTGATGCAAGAAAATGTTGTATTATAAAAGTAAAATGGTATCTCTTTAAATTTGAGTCCTTAATTCCTTTATCCTTAGTTCCTTTATTTAGTAAATTAAAGTCCAACTATAGGCCTGCACAGGCCAGAGCGATACTCCGTGCGATACCAGAGCGGGAGCGATACTTTTTCTTGGAAATTCTCTCGCGATACCGGTGGTCCGTGCGATACCATGTTGTCTTATGGAGCCGCACACACCAGAGCGAACTGCGATACGCGATACCGAGGCGAATGCGATACTGTAGCGATAGTATCGCGGTAACGCTGCATGCACTATTCGCGGCGCTTTGTCGCCGCGATACCATGCGGCCAAACCATGAACTACTCAGTTTTGTCTGTGCTGCGCAAGTTGTAACAACAACAACAACAGCAACAACAACAACATGTCGTGTATCATCTAACACTTACTTGAAGTTTTTTATACATACCCGGTGCTCAATGATGATAAATAAACTTGAGGCTTTAATTCAACTCACAGGACTCACTAGCTAGTAACACTAATAGTCCTACCAACTAGCCTACGTCTAATTTTACACATTTTACATTGGTTCTTTTGGCTGGGAAAGTAGTTTTACATACTGTAACTAACTTATAAAGCTGAGTTCTACAACCAATTATTTAATGATTATACTTATGTAAAGTACATGGGGGCCGAGCAATTGCTCGGTAGTCTCGAGCATTAATATTCTTTATAGTAATATGAGTTACAGACGGTGCGATAAAATGACCAAAATATAATAAGGTTTATTTATTTTCCAAGATAAGCTTGTTTGCTCGGCTGACTCGCATTTCATCCATGATTCATATGGATTCTGAAGTATATGTAGGATATTTTTTCATCTTTTCGTAACTGGGGCATGAGAGTATGGTACTCGCCAAATTGCAGCCGTTCTTTATTTATGTCGTGTATCCAAATTTTTCTCTGCCTTTCGTCTTCTAGCACGGCTAGTAACAGCAACGATACTTGTTCATCGGACGATGTCATAGAAAGTTAACACACAGTACAGTATACAAAAACTAACTATAACACAATGTCTAGAGAGTCACACAATCACCGCACCCTACGCTCTCCTGAGTAGTGTAGTAAAATTAAGCCAAAATATGGCTGGAAAATGAAAAAATTTTTGGACAGCCAATTTTTGCTGAAATGTGTTCTATGTCATCCCCTGACATCCCTCAGAAAAGTCCCCTGAAATCCCCAGTGGGCAATATGCCTAAAAATGATGGGATTGGCCCTCGTGGAGTCAGAAATAAGTCTTTCGTCGACCAATAGGTTTATGTATATCAAATTAAAGCTATTAAGTAGTAGAATTTAATGCCGCAAACCCCACCTCAAAAGGTTGCTTGAGTCGAACATGGCAGTCTGTCAAACTTAGAATAAAAATCAAATTTTAATCTAAACGCACAAAAATGTAATAGTATTAGAAATACTTGACCTTTTGAGGTCCGGTTTGCGGCAAACGTTTGATTGTACAATTACCTTTGCAAATAGGCATAGCTTGTCATATGCCCATCATATTACCTTTGAACCACTCTCTACATGGACGTACTAAAGAGGAAGTTTTGGAAAAATTTTCTTAGTCCATAGTCATGCTATACATAATTTTAAAGGTCTTAATAAGGAGAGTACATAGCCGAAAACCAGACCTCAAAAGGTCAAATATGTCAGAAGTTATTGTGTTTTGATAGTATTATTTTATCCTCAATTTTGAACGTCTGCCATTTTTCTCTCGACCGTTATATTTAGGTCGGGTTTACGGCATTGTACTCTACATTTTAAGACCTTTAATATGATATACATCAACCTTCTGGAATGTATTCAAATTTAGTATGCTTAATATCAAAATTTATTTTAACTCCTTATAGGCCAACCCCTCATTTTTGGGCATGATCCCCACATGGGATTTCAGGGAACTTTTCGGAGGAAAGTCAGGAGATGCCATAGAACACATTTCAAAAGAAATTAGCTTTCCAAAAATTATTTCATTTTTCCCGACTAATTTTACTACACTAGAGGTGTACTGTCTTCCTGCGCGTCTCTTTTTCCCGCTCTGGTGTGGAAGCACCTATTCCCGCTGCGATATTATCGCCCAAGTAACGCAGATAAAATTCCAGGAAGGTATCGCGTCGCTCCAGCGATAAAGTATCGCTCTGGTCTGTGCAGGCCTTATAGAGATTTTCCCCCATTGTGAATGCACTACAGTATACAAAATGCAAGCGGTGGGCACATGATAACTGCACTGATGGAAATACATTATTTTTTTAATCTGTATTAACTGTCAAAGTGACTATTAACCCTCTATCTGGCAACGGTTCGTTTGAGCCGCATAAAAGTCCTACTCTGGGTGGCAACGGCTCGTTTGAGCCGTTAGTGCTTCATTACTTTCCGATCGAGATTGTGACACTTTATTGCGTAGCAAACACAATAAAACTAGTACCATTGTAAAGACGTGATTCTAAACTAACATTTTCATACATAAATCATAATTATACGCCGTGTATTATCTGAAGAGGAATTTTTTTAAAGAAGCAATACTTTTCGACTTCGTCACGGAGGCGACAAAACCAACTGCCGACGGGAATTTTTACTATTTTCAAGATATCGTCCAGAGGTTAATTTTGACTCTACAGGACCCGGATTGGTATCACTGTAAAGCTTATTTCTTGTACTGTCTGTCGTCTGTTTTGACTTTTTATCTTTTATAGTTTCGGCGCTATAACTTATTTTGTAAGCCCTTTTTATGGCAAATGCAAACGGCTCGTTTGAGCCGTTTGCCAAATAAGACACATCAGTTATTTTATTACGATTTTAATAAACATATTTTATACCAAATGAAAGAGAAATGAATTGTCTATAAACTGAAGGTAGTTTGGATTGCTTACGTCGGGTATTTTATTTTTGCGATTGGTACGAACTTCTTCATCTTCTCCTGATGACGCACAGCCAGCTGAGTAACAAAGGAACGCCATTTTAGTGTGTAGTTGGAAGTTTTGTTTACTGTTTGTGTTTTTACCTCAGTTATCATTAACTAGGGGGCCCGTGCAGCGCTATGCGCTGCATTTATTAGAGTAGGTACCGGGTGATCAAACCTTGCCCCAGCATGGTAATAAAGAGAGTTACTTTGGAAATAAGAATTAAATTATAGTGAAAATCAGATCACCATATTGGTGTTTCATCAATCGATCTTCATCACTACTTAATTCTCCAACTCCCCATTGTGATAGTGTTGAGATTACGTGGTTATTCTTATGCCGGTATCTCTTTAGGCATCTGTCTAAATACTCTTATAAAATTTAGAATCAATTCACAGATTCTAGATCTAGATAGTTCAGCACGCATAAAACATAAATGACAACAGAATAAAAATCAACATTTCATTACAGCTCATCCCCGTTGAGTTATGCAGCACTCACTGCGACTGTTTTTGTAGTACCGTTTGAGGTACAGTAGTCGTCGACATAGCGAATGAGTTCACATCACTATTTTTATAAAGAACTAAATCCTCATTAATTTAATTTTCCATGGCATTAAAAAATTTAAATAAATAAATAACAAAAATTAAGACAATCTATATCTTTGTGGGTGTGGTCAATTTTGTTTTTATGAGGCGATATTTATATTTTGGTAAAAATTTTCTTTACACAAACCATTTTTGTAATAAGATTGTTATTTATAATGGAGGTAAACATTTTTAAATTTTGTCTCTTTTTAAACTGGTGTTAAATATGTGTAGAATTCTGCATTAAATTTTGTTATGGTATCATAGTTAACAAACAGGTTATTTCACCGATAACCTATCCCTTTTCCTATAGTTCATAACAGTTTGAAAACCCATGCACACAAATTTAGTGTTTTATTTTAATATTTGTTGAGTTTCGTTATCGTTTCAATACCAAATGGACAACCTAAATAATACCAATGAATACATAATACCCATGTCAAAAATTTCGATTTCCAAAAATGTTTTCGTAAAAAAAAATATAATTTTTCAAGGGTTAAGTTACAAAACTTATTTTTGTGCCCAAATACGCGTAAATAAAACTTTCAAGCAAAATCTACCTGCTACATTTTGAGAAAGGTTAAAACCTCAGATTAGACACTCCTCGTATTAAAGTATGAAATTGTGTTGATATTTCAGTACCAGTTCAATTTGCTTCTATTCAGCTTTTAACATATGTGTTTGCTTGTTTAACTATCAACAGCTGTTTTATTTAGCAATTCAATATAAATTGTTCCCCATGTTAATCTTATGGACAAAAAATGAACTTTGAAGGCTTCCCGTGGGTTTCAGAATTAAAATATCAAAAATCTAAAAGCTTATTGCAAAACTACGAACTGAGACCATTCTTTTGACACCTCAAACTTTAAAATTGGTCCAGAAATAAGGGAGGAGTAGTGTTAACAAAAAATGGGCATCACGTATTATATATATATATATATATATAGATATAGATATAGATAGATATAGATATTTTATTTCGGACATTGTTTTTAGTGACATTTGTGATAAAATGTGTGTATTGGAGTGAAATTATTATTAGCCTATAAACACTAGTAAATAGAATAAGTAAGTGTTTTATTGACAATTTATTTTTATAGTGAAGCTAAGAATTGAAAGACTTTTTATATTTTTAGGCCTAGGCCTATTTAGTCCTAACTTCAACTAGGCCTAGTATTTTCAACTATGAGTGACTTAGACAGTTCATAAATTCGTAACCTCTTAGAGGACAGCGATGTTAGTGATGTGGATATAAATGATGACATTACCCCTGCAAATGAAGAGGTGCTTAGCCTAGGCCTAGGAACCCCTGCAGAAGATGCAGTCCCTGATTCTGAACATGAAGAGGCTCAAGGTCCAGCAGACACCTCCGACATCGATTTAGAGGAACTTTTTGACGAGGTGGAGTACAACTATGGGAGATACGATTCAGACCAGTCACTAAGTGACTTTTCGGGGGGAAGTGATGACTTCTACGTACCCTCAAAGAGAGACTTAGAGCGGGCTGACTCGTCTGACTCCGATGATGCTCCACGGAAAAAAAGAAAGCGAAGACGCAAACTCCGGCACTGCGATGACATTGATATGGGGGCCTACCCTATTTTACTTCAATGGAGGATCATGTGAATGACAATATGGATTGTGTAGACTAATTTTAGGTTATTTTTCATTTCATATATTTTGTTATTACAATTGTTGCCATTTCGGTTTTTACACTTTTATTTCATTATTTTATCATAAACATTTGTATTTCCATGGAAACTACTAAATTGACTTATTATATACCCCTAAATTAGTAATCAAAATCATTTATAATAGTTACTTTTGTGAAAAAATAACAATTTTTTGCTCGCAGCCTATGCTATATTTCTGTATCGTATGACATTTCTCGGCTATTTTTTTTATATTTTTTCTCCAAAATGGTATAAATATATTTATTTTAGCATAGATTTTCATTTTACACATGGTAATAAACCAACTTTGAACCAAAGAGTTTGGTATTACAGCCTCTGAATGATATTGTTTTGGATAGCATTTCATAATTTTTTTCAAAATAACGGTACACTTTTTTATATTTTACGCTATGTCCTTTTTTTCCCCCCAAACTATCATATATAAAATTTATGTTTATAAGAACTAAAATAAAAAAGCTACATTTTGTATATCTTAGAATTTTGATATGTCTTGTTTTGACAATTTATCAATGATTTGAAGAAAAGAAAAAATGTTCTTTTTTTACAAAAAGTCAAAATTGTGATTTTAATGTTTTTTTTTTTTTTTTTTTTTTTTTTTTTTTTTGTAACTGTAACTTGTACAATGTTTATATTTTACAAAAGTGTATGTGTTTGTGAATAATAAAAACATTTTTTGGGGTACAATTTTTGCATTTTATTATTTTTCACAGCTCCATAAAAACTTTGATTGATTTTTTTGAAAAAAGTATATTTATAAATTATTTTTTATTTTTTTTTAGCATTTCAAATCCAACCACATTTCTATGTAAGGAATGAGTAAATGTAGCTTTTATGTAAATTTCATGAAAGTAAAAAATTTTTTAGTGGTCATAAAATGTTGGTGCTTTTGGAATTTCAATTTTTCAAAAATGCGAATTCGATAAACTTTTTGCAACCACAAATTTGAAAAAAAATTTTAAAATGTTCTAACACCATCAATATATTCTATGGACTTTGCTGATCAAGAATATATATACTTTCACTTCAGGTAGTAGTGTTATAGGCTAAACAAATAACCTCTGCAATAATTGAAAAAAATGGTCTGCAAACACCTGCCCCGGTCTCCCCTACGTGAAAAATTTCATCCCTCCCATATTTTTTCATGTTAGTGAGGGTAAAAGCTTTTTTTCCTTGACTATATAATGAGGGCTCTTGTTTCTTGATCAGACAAGAGCCTTTTTCCTTGACATATATAATATTGGCTTTTATTTCTTGATCAGACCATAACAGCCTTTTCCTTTGGTGTTCCTGCATTCAAGTAAAAATAAATAAATAAATAAATAAAATTAATTAATAAATAATACTTTAAACAGAACTGTTTTTCATTTTTGAGAAGTTTCCATGGCAATTATTTAGTAATAGTTCTGTTTTGTGTTTGTTATTCTGAGCTTAGGTTGGCTAACCTGGAATTTGTTTTCAATACTGCAAAAACAAACAGCTGTCGTCTGATTGCCAGTAATACCACAGTCAGTTTGTTTACCTTTTACTAATTGGAACAATCGTTCTTTGAATTTTAATTACAACTAATACAAAGTTTGGTGTTTGTGTTGTGAGTTATTTATTCAAGATGACAAAAAGCACACGGCTCACCAAGAAAAGAAAGTTTTGTGGCAATAAAGTATACAAAGGTGCTTCAACATCCACAATTTTCTGGACTACTTGCAACTGCAAAATACTGCAAAATGTTTGATCGCCTATTTGATATGGAACAGTCCAAGTCCTGTAGGGAAAAATTATACCGCGCCGTTAAAAGTCGAAAATAAAGTTCTATGGACCTCTTAATTCAAAGAGGCATCTGATTATATAAAATCATCGAAAGACACCAATGGGGTGCAGCTACTGAAATCTCGATTGAAAACCTTATTTATCGGTTGGTTAGTGAACATGGCATATTTTTCACAGATATTTGAAATTTGTTTAGAATCCCAAAAGAGTTGCAACTATATTCTAACGTACTAGATGAGCCAAGACCATTTAGAATTACTAGTGCACGTGTTGCTCGAAATCGAGCAATTAATTTTTTTATAATACCAAAGTTACATTTAGTTCTAAATCAGTGACATTCGACCGATCCAATATTGTGAATATCAGTAATCATAAAACTACACGAATTTACAGCTGTACATTAACAGATGTTTAAAATGTTCAACCCAAACACAATGTTATTCTAATGGGAAAATTTCAAATTCAATTTGTGTATAGCGCCCTTATTTTAAGTCGGATTTTCATCAATTTTTGTCGAAAACAATTGCAGACTTGTTAGACTTGCAAAGTTCTTGTATAAAGTTTCTATTTTGCTGATTCATTTCAAAACACTCGATGTTAGTCTTAAGATCATCTCAATAAATCTAGTCATTTGTATTGACATACTTGTTTTCATTTTCCAGTTTTACACATAGTAATAAGATCATTCACTGTCAAACTCTTTACTTTTTAAAAATACTAAGATATCAAACTCTTTTCACTTTGAAAGTAAAATATTAATGACGAGTCTGCATAGAGGTGTACAAATACTTAAACTATCAGACTCTTTTGAAATACTAAGTTACTAGACTCTCTGGTCTTTGAAAGTAAAAATGTGATGTATAGTCTGCATAAAGGTTAAACTAATAGGCTCTTTTCACTTTGAACTGTTATGTCAAATATGTGCAATGAGTAAACTATCAGACTCTTTTGAAATACTGAGTTACTAGACTCTCTGGTCTTTGAAAGTAAATTATAAATGTTAAGTCTGCACAAAGGCTAAACTATCAGACTAAATGCACTTTGAAATATTGAGCATATTCAAAATGAAACTTACATACGAAATGAAATGAAAAGTTTGGTGTTTGTTGAGTACTCGTTTTATTACAAGAAAAGGAAAATCACATTACAAAAGAAATGAAAAAATTTTACTTTACAATAAAAAAAAAATAAAAAAAATTTCACATACAAAGAAAAAAGCAAACATCGGTACAAGTGTTTATACAATTCAGTGAATAGTCTTCTGATCATCGCATCATTGTGAGCAGTGGAGGAGTCGTCGAAGAGCTGTACAAAGTCCCTCACCATCTTCATCTTGTGGTAGTAAGTCTAACAATAGTAATCACAGATCATAAAAGAAAAGCTTAAAATGAATGATATTACAAATAAGATGTGTTCATCTTTCATTTGCAACAAACCTGTGTAGACATATCTGCGCATAACACTCGTCATCTACTTTAACAAGCTTCCAAATCACATATAAATTCAAGACGAACCTAAAATTTAAAGAAAAGGCTTTCTACTTGGTTGGCAAGTACCAATAGTTTCAGGAATAAATCTCCTGTGTTATTTTTACTTTGTTACAGTTAATTTTAACTTTCTTTGAAATGTTTAGCGAGCATTTAAATATGTACCGAAAGTATATCATTTGAAATACAACTTTTAATCTGTCCCCTAAAAAAAAAAAAATCTGTCTTTTAATGTTATGCTACGGAGCATAACGCGTTTCAATTACGCGTTGCGCGTATCGCGCCACTCTTACGCGTTCCGCGCTTTTTGGATGTCCGATGCCGCTGTCACAGAGACCATGTTCAATCCTCAAGTCGGTTTTGTGTTTCAATGAGTTGGCAAATAGGTTCCTCTGGAGCTTTTCATACACGATGTAGCATCTAACATGTTTGAATAGTAAACATATGTCAATACAATGATTTTAGGGCTGATCTATATACATTAGTATTTATGAAGTATATTTTAATTGTTTTTAGTTGTTCTACAATGTGTAAAACAACACACACATTAACTGATAAAAGAAAAATGCATCTTCTTCCGACATATCTACGTTTATTGAATTTTTTACTAATAAAATTTTATTTTAAAGATAGTCAAGAAAGGAATCTATATAATACGTGAACACTACTCCTCCCTTATTTCTGAACGAAATTCAATGTTTGAGATGTCATAAGATTCGTCTCAGTTCGTAGTTTTGCAATAAGGTTTTAGATTTTTATATTTTACCCTGGTGCGTATTCGTTAACTAAAACACATGATGAATGTGTAACAGGATGATTTAAATTATTTAGTTAACACTCGGTTTCTTAATTCATACTAATGCATTTGTTTCTAAATTCAAATGTAATTCTACAAATTATTTAGCTATTTTATTCGTTTGCTTGACTTTTATATAAACATATTGGAATGAAAGTAATTTTACTATACGACATTGTCATTTAATAATTACTTGTCATGTAAAACCATATGTTTATAGTGGTACATAAGGTCTGTGCTTCGATAGTTGAACCATTGACTATGTACACTTACTCATGTAGTGTGCAAAGTCAATGGTTGAACCAACCGTTTTATTATTTCTTTTTTGATTTTCAACTCCATAAACAAATGTTCATATTTAAAATAATAATTAATAATTGCCTGTATTTATATTATTTCAATCCTAAAACCAAGTTATTCACAAAGTTTTAAGAAATTCATTCGAAGCGTTTTAAGATCCGTGTACAATCAATCATACATATAAATATAGTTTATTCTATTAGAGAATAGTATTTTATTCCCAGTTAAAAGTTGATATATTTAACCCTGCATAATGTTTATAATAAAATATTACGAAACGTATAGTGATATGATGCAGATCTCCATTGTAACCTTGTTTTTGTAACCATGCTTTTAACTCGTTGAACCAAGCGTTTTCATTATTTCTTTGTTTTGATTTTTAACTCATGATTGTCTTAACCTTTGAATGTGTTTCAAATATGTGGCTAACTTTCAAAGCATATCACTCACTTGCTTTCGGTTGTATGGAATAGTTAGATTTTTCAATGTTAGTACTAAGGTGTCAACTAGATGCCAACACAATTAAGTTTTTCTCTCTCGCTATTAATATTTAAACTTTAATTTTATAGTGTAATTTAGCAACCATTTAGACTCTCCATACGGTAAAAATTTAATTTTAAGTTCATAAAACTCCTACGAAAGATATATTTTAGGCTGTTTGGTCCATTGAACTCCCCAAATGACGAATAAGATATCTAGAAATCCTCACAACATTCAAGTTTGAGTTATTATGAGGAAACTACCGCGACTTTACTTTTCTGGGGTGAGTTGAATAGGTTGAAATGCGGAGGGTACATTCATCGCCATATAATCCAGATACCACCTGTTGGGCATTGGTTATTCATTTTGTAAACTTTTTCTTGTAAGACTCATTTTATTACAGTACTTAGTATTAGATAAGAGTCACTAACAAAATTCTTAAACTGTTACAAGCAACCAAATATTATTTGACTGAAATGTTTTATTTACATTTAAATTTAGATAAAGCACCATTCTTTATGATATACGCAGATTTTCAAGATCTTTTACTCAACAAGTCGATATTATTACTGAATGATATAACATAAACAAATATACAGGGTGGAAAAAAAGTCTGGAAACGGTCTAACATCTTTAAAAGTATTTAAGTAATAAAACTAAAACTTTGCAAACTTATTTTGAGTGACAAGGTCTACTACCTGAACTACTTTTTGTCCTTATACCTCCAAGGGGGGACGGCCCATAAGGAGTCGGAAGAAAATCTTAAATGTAAGCATAGGTCAATATGTACATCAAATTAAAGGTCTCTAAGAATAGAGAACAATGCCGCAAACCCGACCTCAAAAGGATGACCGAGTCAAAAATGGCAGGCGATCAAACTTTTCATTAAAATCATATTGCTGAAAACAAAAAATGCAATAACTCCCGATATACTTGACCTTTTGAGGTCGGGTTTGTGGCAAATTGTTTAGAATGCAAAGCCCTTTAAAATGATACATCATGTGTCGTAGGCCAATGAAGTTATTCCCAAGACTTCCTTTAGGGACGTCCCTTTGTGGAAGTTGTCAGAGAAACTCATTTGGCCTACGTCATATGTTACATCATTTTAAAGCGCTTTGCATTTTAAGCAATTTGCCACAAACCCGACCTCAAAAGGTTGAATGTATCGGGAGTTATTGCATTTTTTGTTTTCAGCAATATGATTTTAATGAAAAGTTTGATTGCCTGCCATTTTCGACTCGGTCATCCTTTTGAGGTCGGGTTTGTGGCATTTTTCTCTATTCTTAGAGACCTTTAATTTGATGTACATATTGACCTATGCTTACATTTAAGATTTTCTTCTGACTCCTTATGATCCGTCCCCCCTTGGAGGACTAAGGACAAAAAGTAGTTCAGGCAGTAGACTTTGTCACCCAAAATAAGTTTGCAAAGTTTTAGCTTTATTACTTAAATACTTTTAAAGATATTGGACCGTTTCCAGACTTTTTTTCCACCCTGTATACTATCGACAGTGGCGAAGCGTGCGGTCATCTCTGGATTCGGCGATGACCAGAACAAATTAGACAAATTAATAAATTTAATGTATCAGTAAATAACAATGATAAACATACAATTTATTCCTTGTTTGCATGAACGATTAATGAAAATTTCGTCAACGTCATTGTGGTAACGTTCAAATCCGCTTCAAACTCGCAGTTCACAATCAAGCTAAAGCAAGCGCCAACTCGCGCGGAAGTGCTAACATCCTGCGTATCTCGTCCACCCCCCTTCCCGCGACCATCAAAGAGAGTTCCCTCCCCTCCCTCCCCCCAAACCTGCAACCAATCACAACGCGTTTAGGCTCCCGCTCAACCACGCTAGATCGAGCGAGTCCGGCAATATTCGGCAGCTCTCGTGACTTCTCGGCAGCATCCGTGAAGTTTCGGCTGCTGGTGCAGGCGAATTTCGACAGGAAGGCGAGGTCTATGGATGTCAAAGTAGTTTGCGTGCGTTGTGTAGTGTTGTGAATTAATTAAGTGAAGTGCTGTTGTTATCATTGGGGCTGTGACGCTGCGCAGACGATGCGCAGTCTTATCGTTAACCTTACAATAGTATCACGTGAATAATAACATTAGAAGACGATTTTAGTCGCATTACATGATTTGATATACTCGTTGTGAATAAATTATATATAAATAATTTTCTGGGGTTTAACTTCATTGTAAATTTCCTCTCAGCCCCTATTAAACAAAAATTGGGTTTCTAAAAATAAGCATGCGATGACCGAGGAAAAATCTCACGCCTCGCCACTGACTATCGATAATTTTTGTTTAGCTCAATACAAGTGTTAGTATTTCTAATATGAATGAGTTGATGTTTTGTCGTTCGATGTAGAATGAAATTGAGCTGATAGTTAAACTATTCATGTACTACAAGTGCTAAAAATGCAATGTGTCCAAGGTGCGGCGCTTTAGAAACGTGTGCCGAAGGGAGAAAAATCACACCCCTAGCAATAAATATCCTAGTCTAATTGTGGGCCCTCGTCCTTTCTTTTGTGTCGGCCAGTCGCAATGCTCATAAACTTGGACCCCTCCATCTGTACACCAAACTGAGGTTTTTCTATTCATAGGAAGCTAATAGATTTCACCCACAGTGTTTTTGTGACATGGTTGAAACCGTCATATACCGTTTTTTCCCCCGAGAGCTGTTGTGTATCACCATCTAGGTCAGAAGTGAAATAGACTTTTGAATTTATATGACAGGATGTTTGGACTCTAATGTTTATATTACTATGAAATTCTCCGACGAGGTAGGCTTTGGATGAATATTCCCTTCCCTCGCTTTAACACGCTCCTGTGGTACCGTAAAATTTACAAGGAGGGTTTTTATACAATGTATGTATTACATTGTGGACGTTTGTGCATCTGAGTGAATGGCATTATATTCAGCATAATTTATAGAACGGGAACTAATATTCCAAAATGGTGTAACTATTCGGTGTATGAAATTTGACTCAAGTTAGTATTCATCATCAGTGTCGGAAGATTTGAAAACATCCTACGTTCAAACTTCAAACATCCTACGATATATCGCCGGTTTTGGAAGATTTTCCTAGTATTCATTATAACCTGGATTGGAATATATTACTAAATTAAAAAAAGAAAAAAAATACTTTGTCCAATCACTGATTGTCAAAATATAACATACTTCGTTCCATAGCATGCTACTATCACATAATCCAATGTATTATTACATTGTGATTTGTTAAATGCTTCAATGAAAAGATGATCCAGTAATTAAAACTACAAGTTATTATGATGATAAAGGTAATAAATTGTACTTGGACTATAATTTTCATAAGCTTTTACCAGTTTTATGAATTTTTGTACTAGTTTCCTAGTATCTTGGTTTGTTTAAGTTCGTAAATATTTGGTTTTAACATTCTAGGAAGTGCCTTGATATAGGTTTAACTATATTAAGTAATGAATAATTTCATGTTTATAAGTATGCACTGTCGTATATTAGTCAACGTGGAAATTAATGTTGTCCTCAGTATTTCGATAATGGTATACTGGATTTTTCAATCTCCGAATAATGAACATTATGTATCCTATACTATAATACGAGTAATCTCTGAAGGGTGTGTTCCACGATCTCGAAATCTAGCGGTTAGATTTTACTTAAAATTTGCATTGAAGAGTGTTTCGGCCCAAAATAAGTTTAGAAATAGTCTCAATCCCAGGAAAAAATCAAATTTGATCTAAATTTAAGTTAAAAATTGTAATTTTTAACATTGGTCTTATGGGTTGCTATTTTGGTAACGAAATAATAACTAAAAAAAAATAAATAAAGGAACATTAATGTTAAGAAGACCTTTTGAAACAGCTGTTAACTTTGAAGAGATATAGTTAGCTGTTGGTGGAAACATTAAAATTGAATCAAAACCAACGAACAAGGCTCGGCTAAGCTGACACTGGATTAGATTATACAATTGAGTTGACAAAGGGTTACTCATTTAATTAATTTTTGCTCATGATAACTAATGGAAATTTTCAAATTTAAGTATTTGGTTATTAAAATGTGTTGAAATTTATTTGTTTAGGGTTTACTCAATAGATGCGATTTGTTATATACCTTACATTAATAACATTAGTACTATGATAGGAATTATTATACTCGCATTCCCTATTGTCGATTCGGGTTCGAGTACGCTCATCAATGAATCTCATTGGTTGTGAATCCTACGAAATATCAAAAGTAGCAAAAACCACAGGACTGACGGCTTGGGATTGGTCAGGTGACGCCTGGGGGCGTGTCATTTTTTCGTGTTCTCCGAGAACGTCTAGCACCCTCTTGGAGCTCATTCTAGCCACGACCATGGAGAGTTACAACTGCGACCTCTGTGACTTCACCTCAGAGAGGCGTGACCACCTGTCGCGGCACGCCAGAATCCACCAAGGCGTAAAGTACTACTGTCCGGCGTGCCGCCGTGCTTTTTCAAGGAATGAGCACTTATTGAGGCACGCTCGATCCCAAACTTCGTGTCCAGCTCGGCAGCGCGCCGCAAATCAAACAGCGCCTCGACCGCTTCCAGCTCCGAATGGTACGACAATAAAATTAAATAAAAAAATAATAATCCCCTGATCCTCTCCTGTAATTTTGACTTGTAAACTTTTGTGTTGTCATAATTTTAAACTCATTGTATTATTTCAGACATTGTTGAAGTGGCTGAGAGGCATGGAGGCGTGAACATAGAGGAGCTGGATTAGTTTTAGTTAGAGTTTAAGTTGACGTTTAAATAAAAATAAAAAAATAAATAAATAAAAAAACACAAACACAAACTAAACAAATACAGTGCTCTGATACTGTGAACGTATCGCACGTTATTGTCTTTCGTGGGACAATAATGTCTGAAACCGTTCACGTAAGGCATGGTGCGCACTACTTCGGAATCGGCTCGAATGCCGGAGCGAATGGTCAAAATGCCGACGGTAAATGCCGATCCGTGCCGTGCCGTCCCGATGCAGTGCGCGCGTCTCCATTACATTACACGCAAAGCAAATTTACTCACCGCGCCGATTCCGGCCGAGCCGATTCCGAAGTAGAGCGCACCCTACCTAAAGGAGTGAGTTATTTTTCTCCTGTTGTGGAGAGGTTTGAATCACATCCATAATTACCTGAGATGTGGGTACGAACTTCTCCTCAAATGGCGCGTGAGGTGATCTAAAAGTTTTCCATTGTTTCTCTTCCATTGTATTAGGCTTAAAGGAATGTACATCGTAATAACAATAGATTAAAAAAAAAATCATAGACATGTGATTGGTATTGAATAATCCATTAGATTGAAATTCAATGTGGAATAGTAAGATTGATTCAACTCGGTCATTTCATCGTCTGAAGGGATGCATTTATTTAAAGTATAATCACCATTTTTACATAAGGTCATGGTGTCTAGGACGCATCGAAGTCATAAAATAACAAGTATTAAAGATTGAATGACTTGAAGATTTTTATGTTTTGTAATTAAAAGTCTTTATGGATGTATATACATTAAAGTACAAATATTATTACTATGATTGCTGAATACGATTATTTTCCGTATAATAGGTATGATTATTTTCGTATGGAAAAAGCTCTATAAATAAAGCTCCATACGTGTGGTCGGGCAAAACCTAATTTAAACTAGATGAGCGGGTATTTTGTAAGGTTCCGAGGAGAAGATACATCTTTAAAGTGACCTATATATTCTTTAAGTGAGCTTTATTAAGTTTCTCTCACAACTGTATGCTAATCTGTCTCTTTTCTAAAAATTTATATTTGGAAGAATTTATCTTATTCACTTCCATAGGTATTGAAATATCGCTAATTTTCTCTCTTTAAATATACTACATAAATATTAAAAATAATCGATCATTTATTCTCTATATGTCTAAGAAAATATGATATTTATTTAGCTGGAAATAATTTTGAAGTAAAGATTAATCTCCCACATTACTTATGATAGTGAAATGAATAATTATGTCTTATATGCTCATGATTGAGACTAACACAGTAAGTGTGTTATAGCTTGTATCCAATGATGTGGGGATGTGACGCTACGCGACCGCCTTTGAGAGAGGTTCGATAATAGCATCGTAAATATGTTGTTTTTCGCGGAATTTCGCGGCACCTGGCGCGCTGGCCCTCAAGTGCCCCTACTCTGGTTTTATTTATGTATGTGGGTATATTGCGTTTAAGCATTCCTCAAAAATGAAATGCGAGGAATGGTCAATCTTTTTAAGAAAGAATGAAAATCCCAATGATAAATATTTTAATGATATTAATAGAGGCGGTCTGTCAGTACCTTCTGACTTTTTGTTGTCAGTTTGTAAACATGTTGTTGGAATCGTCCAGATTTTAATTTCTCAAGAGTACGAAAATCTTTTTTTGAAATGTTACAGCCAACAGATTGTAATTCAACAATTAAGCTCATTGGGGATTTCAACTGATATTGAGATTGGGGATAAATTGGACAAAACGTGTGCTTGTGGCGTTAAAATAAAGGGCGTTATTTCACATATTGTCCTTACAATGGCCAATATTTTGTTGAATAACTACACAAAGGTTAGAAATGAGAAGCTAAGCTCCCATAATAATCGCTGAAAGATTACTATTCTCACATAATCTCAATCTTGAAATATTCTTATTTCACTAATCATAAGTACGAAAATTGTTTCCTGTGCAATGTTTTGTAATCAAACTACTATAGTAGTGGGGTTTGGTTACTTTCAAAACGGAAGTCGTGCCATTTGCCAGCAGCTGCCACGCCAGCTGCCAGCGGCCAGATGGCAAATCAGATGCTGTCGCCATATGCCATGCCATATAGCTTCCGGTGGGGGGTAGAGGGTATATATCAGATGCTGTAGTTATATGTTATGCCATATAGGTTGGGGTGGAGATGGCGATAGTGTTGGCGTTAGGGTGAAGTGAATTTGCGCATAAAGTGGGGTTGAACTAAAAGTGCGCATAAATTAAAAGTTAGTTCAAAATTGAAATTCGTCGGTGTTAACGAAACTCTAACAGTTGACAAAAAATTAAGAGTTAGTTTCAAAATTGAAATTCAAACTTATAACTGGGATGTGGAAAATATGTCAAGGTCATCCAGAGTAAGTTTTTAAAAATCCTATCCAACTACCACCAGAAATAGTTCTAAGTTGAAGTAGTTGGTGATAGCGGGATAATTTATTTGTGCCATGGGAGAGGTGTTTATCATTTGAAAGTTGGCGATCGAATGAGAAGCGCCGCCTAGGGAGAGGGCTTATAAAATGGCAACCTTCCCCCACCACCCCTTCCCCCACTCCTTTAGACCAATAACCGGTCGCCGACTCTATGTGGTGAAACTGAACTAAACATGGCGACCGCCATGGATAATTCTAACCTCAAACTTTAGCTCAGCTGAAGAGAATAGAGGAGAATGAAGTAGGAACTTATGTGTTACATTCAGAAGTCAAAAAAAAGACTGAGGTATAAAATGAAGTGTAAAAGGAAATTGAAACATAACACCACAGTAGTAATATTTTAGGTTAGAATCAACTAAACTCATTTAATGAAGTGACTAGAAAGCGAAATGCTAAATTGCATGTTAGAAGTAACGAAATATATTTTTTAAAACCGACCACGTGCCCACCAAGCAGTTGATGGGGCAGCTGGCGCCAGCTGCCATGTCACATAGCTTCCGGTGGGGCAGAGGATATATCAGATGCTGTAGTTATGTAGGTGGTAGTTATCGAACTACCACTAGAAATAGTTGGTGATAGCGGGATAATTCATTCGCGCCAAGAGAGAGGTGTTTATTGTTTGAAAGTCGACGATTAAATGAGAAGCGCCGCCTAGGGAGAGGGCTTATAAAATGGCAACCTTATTGAAGTTTTAAAAAAGAGTGTAAAACTGAAATTATACATTTGATGGTTCAACAGGATTGGAATACCAATCTGACCTGTATTTACATCTTTTTATAATATGTGTACAAAAATTATTTGTATTAGACAATGCGTTGTCATTTGATTTGTATGCTCATTGTGCGTTGACAATGAGCAAGATTGAGAGGGTGAAATTTGGAACATATTTGAGGACAACATGTATGAAAATATCTTGATTTGTAAAGTTTCAAAGTTCGTAATTCCGGTGGCGGACAAAATGTTATGTGGTAATGGGAGCTAAAGTGTAAGTTAGAATTAACTGAATGTTATGTGCTGAAGTAAATGAATAGCCATAATGAAGTAGCCATAACATATAACTAATGAGAGGTGATCATCACGAATGCGAGGTAATGAATGCTCGAGGCGCGATAAAACATCTCCTTTTATAACGACAGTAATCACTCTGAGCAGAACCCGGACAGATGTGGTTGCCAATTCTATGTGGTGAAACTGAACATGGCAGCTGCCATGGATAATTCTAACCTCAAACTTTAGCTTTGTGTTGCTGCATATGCACTGCCCGTACTCCTTCGCCTTCCTTTTACACCGCTGTGAACTGGACTGGATTGAAGACTATACAACTAGTGATGGCAAAATAAAATTGATTTTTTAGAAAAATTGATTTTTACCATTTGATACATAGATTTTTAACATCGATTTTTTTCAAGACAATATTTTTTGGAGATGGATTTTTCTTACTAAAAATATCGATTTTAAAATCAGTTGGGTAAAAGACGAAGAATTGCGTTTTTACTTTTTTAAAACAGTATATTTTTAGATCCTAACCTTAGTTTGGCTTTAAATTTACAAAATTTGTTGCATTAGAGCCAAATATTAAAGTCAAATAACTTAGTATTGGCTGTATATTGTATTGGTGCAAGGCAGTAGAATTTACTAGAGAATAGAGATGGCTGTGATTGTTGCTGTGACTATCAATTGCTACACTCATTTCGCATCGGCCAAAATATCATGTAAAGTATGTGTATACTCTATTATACCTTATTATATAAAACAGTTAAAAATAGGGTTCATCCTTTGATTTTGTTAAAAATTGCTATTATTAAAATTTAATTGAAAAAATAGAGACTTGGTTATCGAAGATTACACTGTTACAGTTTTGTTCAAGATAGGCAACCAACGATAGTAAAATAAATTTTATTGTAAAATATTTTAATAGTCTTTGAATGATGTTAAAACATGTATAAATTCCCAACTCTATTGACCTTATATGAATTTGTGTTTATCTAGTTTTCTAATACATGTTCAAATTCTATATAGCTTAAAAAACAAAAACTGTGTTTATTCCAGTCTTGCGATGTTGTACGCAATTTAGCTCTTACAGCATTTGAAGTAAGGTAATTTAAATTATTTTGTTTTAGTATACAATCTAATATATCTTCTCAATAAACAAAAGGTTTATTTTTCATAACTCTATTTTATTTCAAACTAAATAATGTAGTGTATTCCTTACATGCTTAGAGGATATATAAGTTAATCATTGGTTTTACCTACAAAATTAATAATATAATCAAAGGTGTGACCATTGACTAAAAATACTGTCATATTAATAGTAATAATTAAATATTTGTTGGTTATATTTTTACTTTCTGGTATAACTTATAGTCAATTTAAAAGCGTTGGTAAAAAATCTATTATCTTAAAATATCGATTTTTGTCCACAAATGTTATTGAAATCGATTTTATTCTTTTAATACATCGATATATTGAAAAAAATAAATTTTCAAGAAATTTTGCCATCACTATGTACAACTCTTATAGTTAAACAAAAGTAAAAGTTAGTTCAAAACTGAAATTCAACAGTGTTAATTCATTCTAACAGTTGGACGAAACTAAAAGTTAGTTCAAATATTGCGCAGCCATAACAAGAGAAGGTAAATAGTTGTGTTAAGTGCAAAATCAAGAATGAAGAATGAAACATAACACATCGAAATATATAAGTGTAGTAAAACACTAGGTTATAATTTAGAGTATGTGCTGAAGTAAACAAATTTAAGGTTAGAATTAACTGAATCCCATATAACCATCCTGTTAACGCTATATGCCAATGTAAGCTAAATTATAGGTCAGTATTGTATGTATAACGTATGGCTAATTTAGCCAGCCACCAGGTTTTAGAATAGAAAATAAATTTTGCGGTTTAGAGTAGCTGAGTCAGTATATGTAAAAAGATAAACACTAAACACGTCTAATGAAGTAGCCATACCATATGAATAACGAACAGGTAAGATGCAATCAACTTGAATGCCAGTAAATCAATAGTTGCGGCGCAATGAACAACCTCCTCTTTATAACGCTGGTTATGACTCGACTTGTTTGGGTCAATGACTGGTCACCTGTGGTCGTTAACTCCATCTGGTGAAACTAAACATGGGATCTGCCATGGAAAATTCTAACCTCAAATCTTGGCATGTGTTATGTTTTAAACTGTAGCAATTCTTAATGTCATCAGTTTATGCTTATCTTAGGTTTTTTTATTATTACTGTTTCTGGCGAGATTAATTTTTTGTTATTGCCAAGGAAAGCGCATTTTTTACCTTTTGAATGTTAAAATAAATATATTTTTTGTTTATACAAAATAAAAAAAATATATAATAACAAACTTCTGCAGATATGTTTTTAAACCATTTGATTCCATTCAATTAATCAGCATAATTTTTGAACGAAAATTACAATGGTACTATCAGGGCCGTATTTTTAAATAGGCTGAAAAGGCTGGAGCCCATAGCAGCAAAATTTTAGGGGCGGCACTTTGGCACTGTACAAATATTGAAAATATTTTTCTAATTTAAATAACATAAACTTCTTTACATTTGTAACATATTTAAGTCTTACAGTAATTAGTGATTTTATTTTAAATATTTGAATAATTTATGAATGGATTGGCTATAGAATAGAGCAAAATATGGTTTTAATTTATAAAATAAACTCCCCCATGAAAAAAGTAATTTTTTATGACTGGAACAAAAATGCAATTACTTGGCAGCTGTCGCTGTGCCGCTAAACAATCAAACCATCGCCGATTTTATAATCAACAGTAAAAATTTGTAGTGGTGAGATACACACCAGGGACCACTAAATTCTTCTACCAGAGACCTTTCACGTTACAACTAGTGTCACAATTGATGATGTTAGGCAGGCATACTTATTCTATGATTACTGTAACGCTGTCTCAAGAAACCTTACAAACTTCTACTGTTTTTATTTCTGTAATAAATGTATCAATTGGTAACGACAGGGGTAGCTCAGGAAAAAAATATTGGGTAGGAAACTTTATAGAGTCTTAACCCTTTTACTGCCACGGACCGATTTTATCGGATCTACCTGATGTTGTGAAAACCACCACGGACCGATCTTGTCGGAAGACCGCCGCGGGCTGATGTGATCGTCTCTGCAGTTGAGCGCGAGAAACGCCACGGGCCGATTAGATCATCTTTTTGTATTTTTATTATTGCGTGGTTATTTTTAGCCATATTTCCTTTAATTTCATATTTCGTGAAAGGTAGAGAATCATTCTAAATAACTGTGCTTTTGTTTGTTTTTTTTATCATTAAAGGTATTTTTTACAATATACTAATGTTCAAAGTTGTTGCGATCAATTAGGCCGTGGCCGCGCGTCATCGTCTTGGAGCTTTTTTAGAATATATTTAGAATTATAATTTCATTTAATATTGCTATAAAGTAGGCTGTTTTTAACTGTAAAACATTTGTAGATGTAATTATTGCACGTAAAAAACTTCAATGGCTAAATTGTCACAGAGAACTTGTACCTAGCAATGCAATACTCCAAAAATGTGTTTTATGAAAAATACACATTTTTGTTCTTTTTTGATGGTATTTCTATATTTATGAATATTTCTTCTTAAAACTTTTGCTGTGGTCTTATAAGATAATTATGTTTCCGAAAATGTATAGTTTATGCATTAAAAATTAATATATATAGACGGTTTATAATTTTTTAATTGAAATTTTATAGTAAAATTAAAATAGTTTTCAATATTTTTCACATTAATAAAACTATACATATAAATGTAAAACCGTTAAAGACCCATAAAACAAAAAAATTTAATGCTCTAGCTATTACGCAAGTGGAGTTATGATCGTTTTAATAGATGTCGGCAAATTAGTGGATTGCACCGTTCCAGCTGGTCAGCTGGTCACCGTAACAGCTGGTCGTACTGCCAGCTGTTGGGTTGGCGACCTTGAGACAGACAGCTGACTTGGCGCTCGGCGGTCTTTGCTCGCAAAGTTGCATACCTCCATGACACAAAGTGATACTAATTTTTAGAGGAATTAAATAATTAGAATAGTTGACTATCGGTAGGCCTAACTATTATTTGGCCTTTAATGAAATTGCTGGCAATAATATTTATTTAGCCTACACACGGTACTTTCCTAAACTATGAGTATGAAATGTGAAGAAATATTTAACCACAACGATTCGAACATTTTATTTGAAAATAACATGAAATCTAGCTGTTAGATTTTGCTTAAACTTTGCATTAAAGATTGTTTTGGCCCAAAAATAAGTTTAGAAACAGTCTTAATCCCAGGAAAAAATCAAATTTGATCTAAATTTAAGTTTAAAAATTGTAATTTTTAACATTGGTCTTATGGGTTGCTATTTTGGTAATGAAAATAACAACTAAATGTAAACAAAAATAAAGGAACATTAATGTTAAGCAGACTTTTTGAAACAGCTGTTAACTATGAAGAGGTATAGTTGGTTGTTGGTGAAAATATTAAAATTGAATCAAAACCAACGAGCAAGGGTCGGTTAACCTGGTACTGATTATAATCAAACTAGTGGCTCATAGGGGCAAAAGCCCCTAATCATAAAATTAAAATAGCATGAACCATAGTGTATTACTATTTCTTCTACAACGAAGGTTTCCAGACAATTTAATTTTAATTTGAGGTATATAATATTTTAACAATACTGTTTGAACAGACCATTAGCCCCTAAGTACTGTTATTAATCTTGTACTATTAGGTCACCCATTTGTAAATGCTCTATTTTGTCTGTTGTTAAACTCATATCGATCTATGGAAAATAAGTTTTGAAAGAAATCATACTCCCTTAATTGAGCTGTGACTGGTTTATAACATAGAAAAGCGGCAATAAACAAAATTGATTTTTTGAACTCATGTTAGTTTTTTTTATGTTTTAGTTATAAATTTGCTACTTTGTTTTTCGTCACTTCTGAGTTAGGTTATTGTCACAGCAACATCATTGATTGTAGTTTCTTCATTAAAATTTATAAATCAGCGCCTGATGCTTTCAATAATTTTTTTTATGAGTAGGCTGGAAATAAATTTTTACACTCTCAATCTTGGTACCCATGATAGTTTCATAAACTTTTCAAAGAAAAGTTGCTAGCAGGCAACCATGTCTTCGTTGATATAATTGATTTTAAGAATAACGTTTAGCCCAACCATCTAGAAGGTACTTTTTGATTATTAGGTAAATTAAATATGCCTATTTCTTCCTCATTGTTGTCAGTACAATCTTTCAAAGTAAAAAAAAAAATGTTTAGCTTGGTTGTAATACAACCCATAAAACTATTCAAAACACTCAGATATTTAAATTAAACTTCGAGTCAATATGAAATAGCCACATTTATGAACAAAATTGTTATTAAATGAAAAATCAGTTTTAAAACATATACACTACACATTTTATAAACAAAACACGAGAAAATTTTATTGAAGTTTACGAAAAACGACCCATGTAAACAAAAACAAATTATCGTTTTGACATTGCCTTTTAGGTGATGTCACTAGGCATTTGACGTCAGAGTGCTCCGGCTTTGTCTTAGTAGCAAGTGTTGGCAGTGCCTTTTTTTTACAAATGATGTTTTAGAGCAGCCAAAATTGTTCTAATTTAACTTTATCATCATTTAGAGTCCATATATAAGCTATAAACAAGTGAACGCTAAAAGTGATATAGATGATATTTTTTTGCTGTAAAATTAACTTGTTGTTAAGTAATTTTTTCAATATTAGTATTTTTATTTTTTTCATAGGTTATTTAAACAATTATATTATTACAAAATAAATATTTGTTTTTTTAAATGTAATACAACAATTATGGATTTAAATGTGATTGATTTAGATTCATATAATCTGAAATATTAAGTGCATTTTTCTGGGCTAGCTACTGTACACATAGAGACACTAGATGATTGACAATTAAGTAATTTTATTGCAAATTGAAAGAGTGCTACGTGTAAAATTTGACCGCTATAGGCTTCAGCCTTTTTAAAAATATTTACAAAATACAGCCCTGACTCTTTAGTCATACACTTCTCGATTCTTACTTTGGACAAGAGATGAAAATGAACTTGCAAGAGACTGGTCATAACAGCTCGTTATATGCAACCTCCATTACTTTACTTTATAGGAAGGCAGGTTATGCTAGAGCATAAAACCTAAACATTACAGCAAGGTAGGAAATTACTACTTTCTGCATAACTTGTGATGAGTTCCTGTAAATTGCAAACGTACCTATGCGTATCTATGATTTAGTACATGTGATAGAAGACGTATTTTTACAACCCTTTATAAGGCAGAAGGAGCTTGTAGTAGCACAGTTAACCGCTCAGTAGCACACGTTTTAACAACGATGTTTCAGTGTCGTAAGTGTCATAGGACCTACTATAGGTAAGACTAAATTACTTATAGATTCCATTAAAACAGCTTATTGTTAATTTATAAACATGGTCAGGACATGTTTTGATGTCAATATATCATTTCTAAGTTTTCGTTAATGGTATTTTTATCAGGATTGTTGTATTTAAAACATTTTTTATCTTTAAATTTTAAATTTTTTTAGCGTATCCATCTTTTTCTTTTTACTGCATATGTGTAAAATTTCAAGGCTGTACTTAATACTTAACCAACTACAGACCTGTATCAATATTACCAGTTTTTAGTAAAATTTTTGAAAAACTTTTTCTTGATAGATTATTAAATTTTCTCAATACACATAATATTTTATCAAAAAATCAATTCGGCTTTGTCCAAGGAAAATCTACAATTGATGCCATTGTTCATCTAATAAATTATATCACAGAAGGTCTAGAAAGCCACAATCCGACGATTGGAGTATTTCTAGACCTTTCAAAAGCTTTTGATTGTGTAGATCATGAAATACTTCTAAATAAAGTATATCAACTAGGGATACGAGGAATTCCTTTCATGTGGGTAAAATCATATCTAAAAAATAGAAATCAAAAGGTTGAAGTACAAAATAAATTATCAAGTCCTGTTAAGTTAAAATATGGTGTCCCTCAAGGATCCATTCTCGCACCGATATTGTTTTTAATCTATGTAAATGATTGCAATTCATCGATAAAATTCTGCAATTTAACACAATATGCTGATGATACAACATTATGTATCTCAACTGAAGATAAAAATGATCTTGAGATAAAAATGTTTGAAGATATAAATTCATGTATACAATATTTTTCAGAAATTAATTTAAAAGTAAACTTACAAAAAACTAATTTCATCAATTTTACCGCTAATTCAAGGATATATCGCAATATCTCTGTCATGATAGAAGATAATATAATAGAAGAAATTGAAAGTGTTAATTTTCTAGGAATACAAGTAGATAATAGACTGACTTGGAACAGTCATGTCGATAAAACTTGCTCCAAAATATCCTCTAACATATATTTACTAAGATATTTAGTCAAATTATGCAATGAGAACACTCTGATTATGGCATATTATGGTCTTATAACGACACATTTGTCTTATGGAATCATAATCTGGGGGAAATGCGCTGAAACTGAATTTAAAAGACTATTCAAACTTCAAAAAAAAGCTTTAAGAATTATATTTAAATTAAGAAAAAATCAGTCATGTAAAGACACTTTTAAAAGGATGGGGTTGTTAACACTGCCCTGTATTTATATTTTGGAAACAACAATTTATGCTAGATTTAAATGTAAATTAACTAAGGGCAGTGATATTCATCAATATAATACTCGATTTCACCAAAATTTCAGACCTCAACAACTTAGACTAAATATCAGTCAAAATTTACCATGTAATGCTGGTGCTAAATATTTGAATATACTGCCAGAATATATAATAAATGAACAAAACTTAAGACCGTTTAAAAATAAATTAAAAATGTCTTTAGTTGAGAACGCCTTTTATAGTGTTGATGAATTTATGGATCATTGCCAAAATACATAAACAAAATTTCATTTTGAACTAGGTTGAACTTTCGTAAACTACCTAAGGGGTATTTAAAACTTTTACTTAAACTAGGCGGGTATTTCGTAGTTATTGAATTAAACTAGGTTACACATGAATTTATATATTTGAAATATTTTAATTTAAGTTTGTTATACATATCAAAATTATTGTATTGTTAACATTGCTTCCAACTTACTCATTGTTGTAATAGCAATAAAAAGATTATTATTATTATTATTATTAATACCGCCAATTTAATCCTATACTATAATACGAGGAATCTCTAATGGGATGTGTGTTCCACGATTTTGAAATCTAGCTGTTAGATTTTGCTTAAACCTTGCATTAAAGAGTGTTTAGGCCCAAAAATAAGTTTAGAAATAGTCCCAATCCCCAAAAAAATCAAATTTGATCTAAATTTAAGTTTAAAAATTTTAATTTTTAACATTGATCTTATAGGTTACTATTTTGGTAATGAAATAACAACTAAATGTAAACAAAAATAAAGGAACATTAATGTTAAGCAGACTTTTTGAAACAGCTGTTAACTATGAAGAGGTATAGTTGGTTGTTGGTGAAAATATTAAAATTGAATTAAAACCAACGAGCAAGGCTTGGTTAACCTGGTACTAATTATAATCAAACTAGTGGCTCATAGGGGCAAAAGCCCCTAATCATAAAATTAAAATAGCATGAACCATAGTGTATTACTATTTTTTCTACAACGAAGGTTTCCAGACAATTTAATTTTAATTTGAGGTATATAATATTTTAACAATACCGTTTGAACAGACCATTTGCCCCTAAGTACTCTTATCAATCCTGTACTATTATGTCACCCATTTGTAAATGCTTTATATTGTCTGTTGTTAAACTCATATCGATCTATGAAAAATAAGTTTTGAGAAAAATTGTACTCCCTTAATTCCTAATCAAAACTCTTAGTTTTGTGTAAACAAAGCAGATTTTTTTTAAATCACTGCATGGAGAATCTTTAAGGAGAACCTTTCAGAAAATAATCATTCTTATATATTTCCCATTTTGTTGTAAAGTTTCTTAGTCGCTGCATTTTCCTCTAGTATGTAGGACAAACATCTTTGATTTTAACTTGTCTTTTATAATCCTGCAATCTATGAAATGACTAAAAGGCTTCTTGGAAAATTCATCTAACAGAATACTAAAACTTTACTGACTGATACACTTTAGGTATTAATTAATGTGTCATTGTCATTCAATATGATCATTTGACATTTTTCGTTTTAAAATAAAACCAAAACAATGCAAATAATGTAGGTGTTTCTCATACCAAAATTCATCGCCCATTGTATCTCTATTAACGATCATAAAACATTTTATGGTTTGTATATACGCTCAGTTTTTTTTTTACCATTTAAATTAGTAACAACAGTAAAATAAGCAGACAATTAGTAATAGTATGTAAGGTTAACTCTCCTAAGTAGTAGACTTTTTTATAGCTTAAAGCAACAAAATGTCTTATTACAGTATAACCATTCTAGCGTTAATTTTTATCATTTGGCTATGAATAGGTCTTAAGTAAATTTTATCATCTGTCTCACGTTTTAAAATAAAACCAAAACATATGTTTCAATGTACACAAAGAAGACATTTTTAGAATCTCCATGCTATTCTAAAGGAGGACGTTTCACTATTTTACTCATTTCTTTGTAACTTTATGGATATGTTTTATGGGACCAAAACCTTTAATTTGAAATTCCCCACCATCTTCCTGCAATTTGCAAAATGCTCACAATTTTGCCCAAGAAATTTTGCTTACAGAATTATTACCATAGATTGCTTCTCTTGGTGTGAATTAATATGTTATCTTCACTCAATGTTATCATCTGTGTCTCATTTTGAAATTAAACCATAACACATGTTTTAATGTATACAAAGCAGACATTTTTTTAAATCCCCATGCTATTCTTAGGGAGGACGTTTTACTTGATTTCTCATTTCCTGTTAACATTATGGACACGCCTATAGTTTTCCCTCGTGCATGGGACCGAAACCTTTAATTTAAGACCCCTCCCATCTTTCTGCGATCTGTATAATGCTCACAAGTTTGCTCAAAAAATATCGCTTATAGAATTATATATATAGACTAGTGGCTCATAGGGGCAAAAGCCCCTAATCATAAAATTAAAATAGCATGAACCAAAGCGGATCACCAATTCTTCACTATGAAAGTTTCAAGAAAATTTCATTTTAATTTATTTTTAACAATACTGTTTGAGCAGGCTATTCGCCCCCAAACGGGGCCTACGATAACTAACGGGCCTGCATATTTTATTTGCGGCCGATCTGCAGCACAAGTTTCCATAAGATAACATTGTGAAAACATGATATCCTTCACTTATTTCCCACCTTTTAGGAATTAGATAATAGGTCATTAGACAAGACTTATATATTCTAATCTAGATTAAATGAGGAACAAAATGATACCATTACTGTAAAGTTAACAATTTTCCTGATATTTTTTATTACGAGATAAAGTCAAACTTAATTTAATTTATAGTTTTGTTTACAATTTTCATCAGCTGTTTACATAAAAGTATATTTCGTTGCAAATAACAAAGTTTTAGAACCGGAAAGGTACAATTTAATTTATTTGTTTTATCGAAAGTAGAAATTTTTAACTGGCAAACTACTGATTTAAGACGTTCATTTCATGTCTAATTCATAGAAATATCTTTAAAAGCATTGGAAGAAATCTGATTACACAAAAGTCAATGCATCCTACAGTGTGAGAAATTCAAGTTTTTCTTTTACCTAAAAAGTGAGTTTTAAGTTTTGCACAGCGGAACGTTATTAGTATCATTCAATTTGTAATTTAATGAGGATTAGAAGGATATGCAACACTTGTGACTTCATTTACTTGTATTAAAAAATACACGTAAAAACGGATGCCAAGTCAGACTATTGCAATGCTTTCAAATGGAGATGACAGCTGAAAGTCGGCCGCATCTGGTCACGTGACCAAATACCCCCGTCGCAGCAGACCTGCGTACTCAGCGAATTTCCAATGGAATTTCAGATTATTTACTTTCCCCATAAAAAACACCATAAGATCCAGTATGTAGGTTTGCTGCCATTGGGTGTTGTTAGAAAATCTAAGTTAATCAATAATTGGTGAATGTAAACACAAAATTGTATCAAACTCAGGGAATATTTTATTTTTCCCATAAACCCCATGGGGGTGGGTATGTAGGTTTGACGCCATATGGGTATTGTAAGCAAGTATAAGTTAAACCTTATATAGATAATGTATATACCAAATTTGATTAAGCTATGTCAATAAATAAGCAAGATGCAGGGTTTCTTGATTTCCCATAAGAATAACATGGAAAACACATTTTTGGATTTTCCCCGTAACCAGTTATGCTATGATAAAAATTCAAAATACCAAATTGTTTGTTTTTTTTAAGCTCTTTTAAATGGCTTCAGCTAAAAATGATGAATTTTAAAAATTAAGGTCCGAAAATTCCAAAAACCCATTTTTGACCCCTTAGAAACCCCATAAAACCCCGTTCCCATGGTCGGATCATTCTGGTTCGCGAACTCAACCTAGTAGGCGCTGGCTTACACTCCTGTACCAAATTTCATCAAAATCGGAGGTTCCGTTCAAAAGTTATCGTGTTCACGGACACATAGATATATATATATATATATATATATAATAAAATAAAAACATATCTAACGAGAGCACCCTTGTTTTGAATAAATCTTTATTTTTCTTTTTCTGATGACATGTTTCGGGACTTAGCCCATCTTCATGATCATGTAAGTTTACAAATATCTAACCTAGTTTTTATTTTTATAAAACAATAATATTAATTAACAGGTGTTTCTTTTTAACATTTCTGGCACAATTTCTTTCATCTATTTTATATATAACTTTGCGATTTTTTCAAATATTGGATTTTTTGTCGGAAGCTGATTATTAATAAGATCTTGAGGGGTTTCTTTACATGCTATAAAAATTTCCAGTTATTCTTGGGCATTCATTTTTTTCTCCTTTAGGCATGTAGTTTAGGATGTGTAAGTTATCTTTCATGCTAGAGTAATTGTGGTTGGCAGACAGGAGGTGTTCCGCAAAATTTGATTTCATAGTTGTTCTGTTATTACTTCTTAATGCTTGTATGTGTTCTTTAAATCTGGATTGGAACGACCTACCTGTCTGCCCTATATAAAACTTACTACAATCGGAACATTTGATTTTATATACTCCTGATTGAGTGTAGTCATCGATTCCTCTTTCTTCCTTTTTACATAGTTTTTCAATTAGATGGAAGGCATTATTTCGGGTAGAAAAGCTTATATTTAGATCTGTTTTCTCAAAAGTTTTTCTTATTGCTTTATTTAATATTCTGTTGTAAGGTACTTTTATATAGCGTTTGTCTTGGTTCTCTGTTTTATCGTCTGTTTTTCGATTCTTCTTTCTTGTAATATTCTTTATCATTTTGTCAATAATAATTGGTTTATAACCGTTTTTCTTTGCTAAATATTTTATGGTATTTTTCTCTTTGTTATATTCTTCTGTTGTAAGTGGCACATCTAATAATCTGTTTATCATTGAACGGAAGCCAGCCATCTTATACTTCCATGGATGGTTTGATGTTGATGGGATTAATAGGTCAGTTTGGGTGGCTTTCCTATATATCTTAAATAGATGGTTATTTCTTTGTTTGGTAATTGTTATGTCTAAAAAGTTTATTTCCTCCTTTTGTACTTCTTTTGTGAATTGTATTTTCTTTGAAAGTGAGTTTAAATACGTTAAAAAGTCTTGAATGTCAGTTTCATTGCCTTTAAATGATGAATTTTAAAAATTAAGGTCCAAAAATGCCAAAAACCCATTTTTGACCCCTTTGAAACCCCATAAAACCCTGTTCCCATAACCCGACAATGCTGGTTCGCGAACTCATAAAAATATACCTGGTCTTACACCTCCATACCAAATTTCATTAAAATCGGAGGTCCCCTTTAAAAGTTATCAGTACCACGGACACATAGATATATAGATAGATATGTAGACATATGTATAGATAAATATACATATATATGAAAATGAACGAATGGCGTTTTTGGTTTCTGGGGACCTCAAAATGAAAAAGTAAAGTGGTCCCAGGCTTAGGTCTTACCATGGCTACTACCGTAATAGCGTATTCCCTATAGGGAAATTCGCTAAAAAACATGACGGATGTTCAGCACCCATTTTAGAGTCAATTATTTTTCAATATTTTGTATCATATTTATTTCATTGTCTTGTTTGTCCTAAAATTAAATGGATTTTAGCTCCTGACAGATTTTTTTATATTTTTTACCAAGTTTGAACACAGCCTTTCAAAATAGATCATCTTAACTCACTTTTAATACTTGTCCCTCCAAATCAAAATTTATGATTTTGTGTGAACAAAGTAGGTTTTTTTTTAAATTACCATATATGGAAAATTTCTTAGGAGAACCTTTCAGAAGATAATCTTTCTTAAATATCTTTCTTAATATCTTTCTTTCCGACTTTGTTATAAAGTTTTTACCCTGCTACATTTTCTCCTAGTATGTAGGACAAACGACTTTTATTTTAACTCTCTCCTATAACTCTACAATTTATGAAATGACCAAATGGTTTCTGAGATAATTCAGCTAACAGAATACCAACCTTTTGTTGACTGATATACTTTAAGTTTCAATTAATGTATCATCGTCACTTAATATGATCATTGATACTTTTCGTCATAAAGTAAAGCCATTAACTATGTACACTAATGTGAATATACCTCTCATTCAATGCATTTAGTTTGAGGCAAAAATTTGGAAGTTCAGTGTACACCGCACCAGAGTTGCTGCCATCGATCTTGTTATTATTCAGCTGAATTTACAGTGCTGCAAACACAATTTACCAAAACATAAACATAACTTTCAGTTATAAAATGTTTCATCCTTAGTTGAGAAGAGTTGGTAATACTGATTTATCTATCATATGTTATGTGTACTTCCATGTACGCCACACGATATCTCACCATCGTCAATATGCTTTACACACGCCTATGATATAAGAAGTCTACTCACGTTAGTGTACATAGTCAATTGTTAAACCAAAACCTGGATCAATATAAATAAGATAGGCATTTTTCAAAACAAAATTCATCACCCATTGCGTCCCCATTACGAACAGAATCTATTTTATAATTCGCATACAGGCTCAGTTTTTTACAATTTAAATTATTAGAGGAACATAACAATAAAAAACAACACACAGTCCATTTTGATTAGTTTGTAGGGTTGTTAACGCTCCTAGTCGAAATTTTTGTTGCTCAAAGCCTCAAAAAGTCTCATTATAGTATTACCACTCCAGATACATTATGTCATTTGGTTATTAATAGTTCTTCACTCAATAGGCCTATTATCATCTGTCCCTCATTTTATAATAAAATCATAAGTTTTAATGTAAAAACAGAAGACTGTTTTGGAATCCCTAAGCAATTCTTACAGCTTACATATATTCTTACAGCTTAGAGGTCTAAAAATAGAATTCATATTTTCAGAGCTGACCATTTACAACGGCATGTTGCTGTTAAACATGAGGGGCGACATTACATTTGTAATTATTGTAATTTATTATTTAGTAGAAAAGAACATAGACTTAGGCATATGCAAAGGTCTTGTATTGGTTTTCAAAGACAAAATGTAGCAGTCGCCCCTCGTGTTGTTGATCCGGCCGTTGCCCTTCCGGTTGCTGGGCAGGTATTACCTGCCGAACCAGTTGAAGTGGCGGCTGAAATACAGGATCAACCTCCAGCTCCACTTCCAGCTATTCAACGCCTTGGTAAGAAAAATAATAAAAATGCCCCAATTGCAGTAGACTTGCATATTTAGCAAATTTAATAATTAGTAATATTAGGGATCGCTCACTGGTCAAAGTTCAACCAAAACCTCAATTCATCTTGAACCAATTAGATTTAAAACGTTTTATAACTAACTGAAACATCTGTTTTTCCTGGATTGCTAGCATTTGTTATTCTAACAGCTGTCTAATGATTTAATCAATTACTAGTTGTTGCCCGTCGATACTCGACGGATATAAGTTAGCTCCATTAGTGGTAAATGAAACGCTGTAATAGTACAAACATGTAAGGTAATCCATAAAATGTACTTCTTTGAACTGCCATACCAAGAACAAAAATATATTTTACAGAAAATACTACGATTTTAGTTGGAGCGTCGGAAAAGTAGGAATATTCCGTAAAACCAATAATGTTGCACCCTTGTACTTATAGGCCCTACTCTTTAGTATTTTATAAACATGTCAATTTGATTGTTTAGGTAGGCGCAAACCTAATTAGCCTAAGGAAACCGTTCTATTAGGTTCAACAACATCAGAAATAAGTAGACCAATATCCACTTGTAGGCCTATTGGATAAATTGTTCTTAACAGTTTTTTTTTTCAAGAATTAGGAAAGGCCTAGAGTGTTGTAACTTATGATGGTTGGCTTTAACAAATATTGGTGTATTAGTGTATAGAACGTAGAGAAACCATTTATAACCACTTTCATATCGCAATATTTATGCTGTAGTGTGCAAGTTTCAATAACTATCCAAATTTAAAGAATACAAATTTATTTAACAGAAAATTGCATAATTTTAGTTGGAGTGTCTGTCAAAGTAGGGCTATGGGCATATTCCTTAAAAACAATAATGCTGCACCCTTACTATGTAACACAGACACTCTTTAGTATTTTATAAACATAAAAAATCGATTGTTTACTTAGGCCTAAACCTTAGTAGCCTAATCAAAGCGTTATATTAGTTAAAAACATCAAAAAATAAGCAAGCCTAAACTATCAATTTGTAAACTTGTTAGTTTAATAAATAAGTTTGTTGAGAGTTTGAACAGGCCTATAAATATATTAATGTATATATTTTGCTTAAAATAAATATCGGTACCATCAGTAAAACATTTATTAGTGACGCCGTTATTGGACACATTACAAAAAGTATAATTATGAATTCGGTCTGGAACCCGGGCCGTCTGATTTGGAGTGAGTCACGCTACCGACTGCGCCACAAATAATGTCGTTAAGCGAAGTAAATGTAAAGCATTACAACGGTTCAAACGACAAATTTATTGCACAAAGAATTTCCTATACATCCGTTTCTTTTGATACAAATGTGAGTAATTTATTTAAACTAAACCTTTACAATTTAGTCTTAATTTTAAAGCAATCAGCTATTTTACATAATTAAGCCACTTTATTTCCATATTTATTCTCTAAAACAAGCTCCGTTTGTCCGGGCAAAGTTTTTTTTCGCTCCAAGGATTTTTGATTTTTTTTAATGAATATGGGGGTTTTGGCCACCAGAAATCGATTGGAGCTGGTCTCATAGCTGGGAAAAATCGGGTTTTCGCGCTAGAGCCCTTCAAAGTTTCCATGTTATCCTTATGGAGATTTTATTAATTGAACAAAAATCAGCTGATAACTGTAGATATAAACCAATGTGTTACATATTTAACCTGTAGTTTAAGAAAATTATACCAAAGTACCCTTCGGCTTGGCGAGAAAGCGAAGCGAACGAGCTCGTCTTTAAAATGGAAGAGGGCGAGTGAGCGGAGCGAACGAGCTTTGTGTGAGAACGAATGTAATAATTTTACCGAGCTTAAGCTCGGTCCCCCTGGTACTATTCCATTTATTTAAAGGATAATACATCATAATAATTGTAAACGTTTTTAGGTACTGACCATAATAAACCAAATCCTTCATGAACTTTTGTTCATCCACTCTGTATTTAGACAAAATATCTCGTGTGTTTACAATCAGCTGATTGAAATCGTGTAAAATAAATAAATTGTTAAGGTTTGAAAATATCGACATTTTTAATTTAAGGGAGTAAGATAACGTTAATTATATAATTAAGCAACTTTCTTTTCATAAATGACAATACATCATAATAATTGGAAACGTTTTTAGGTACTGGCCATAATAAACCAAATCCTTCATGAGCTTTTGCTCATCCACTGTATTTAGACTAAATACCTCGTGTGTTTACAATCAGCTGATTGAAAGCGTGTAAAATAAATAAATTGTAAAGGTTTGAAAATGTCGATATTTTTAATTTAAGGAAGTAAGATAACGTTAAAGTAAATAAAATCTGCTAATATACAAAGGTTTACGTATTATTTGGTACAAACTGCGTGTAAATTGGTCCAGTGGAAGTCTCAGACGAACTGTCCAAAGGATTGGAAATGTTGGCTTTTTTCTCCATGTTAAATCTCCATAAGAAAAGTTTATTTTTAATTTTTGACCGATTTAACGTAAATATTTTTGAAATACGAATATAACCTGCTAATATAGAACCGAAAATGTTTATTTTGGTACAACCCGCATGTAAATCGGTCCAGTAGAAGTCTCAGACGAACTGTCCAAAGGATTGAAAATGTTGGCTTTTTTTCCCATGTTAAATCTCCATAAGAAAAGTTTATTTTTCATTTTTGACAGATTTAACGTAAATATTTTTGAAATACAAATAAAACCTGCTAATATAGAACCGAAAACGTTTATTTTGGTACAACCCGCATGTAAATTGGTCCAGTAGAAGTCACAGACGAAGTGTCCAAAGGTTTTTTAACTTTGTGTTTTAAATATATAGATACTTCTCCCATAAGATTGACATTAAAACTTTGAAAGCCCATAGGGCGTAGCCCTGGAGACTGATAGAAATTATAATGTGATTTTGCTCATCTACAGGACTAAAACTTTTTAATGTTATGCCCAGATTTCTCCTATGATGCATACAAGCTGAGAAAAAAAGGAGGAAATGAAACATGCTTTCTTATTAATATATAAATTATTAATATTTTTAAACAGATAAACCTGTAAACCAAATTTTATCGCATGCTTATAAATAAAAAAATTAAATGTCTAATATTTTTATGAAAAACTAGTTCTTCATAGGGGCAAAAGCTGCTAATTGTAATATTAAAATAGCATAAACCATAGTGTAATACCAGTTTTTTGTTTGTTTGTTTTTTTTTTTTACAACAAAGGTTTGTAGAAAATTTTATTTTAATGTGAGGTATATAAATTTTTAATAATACCGTTTGAACAGACTACTCGCCCCCTAAGTACTCTTATCAATGTACTATTATCAATGTACTATTAGGTCACCCATTTGTAAATGCTCTATTTTTGTCTGTTTTTAAATTTATATAGATCTATGGCAAAATAAGTTTAAAAAAAAAATTGCAGTCACTTACTTGAGCCGTGATGGTTTTTTAATATAACATATGAAAGCGGCAATGAAAAAAAATTGATTTTTTAGCTCTTGTTAGTTTTTTGTGTTTTAGTCACAAAATTTAAACATAGCACCTCAAAGAGCATCTTTATTTGCTATAAATATTTATCCCTCCTAATTAAAACTATTAATTTTGTTTAAACAAAGCGGATTTTTTTTATATAACTACATAAAGAATCTTTAAGAAGAACCTTTCAGAAAATAATTATTCTATATATTTCCCATTTTGTTGCCAAGTTTTTTACCTGCCCGTCATTAAATATGATAATTTGTTACCTTTAGTCTTAAAATAAAACCAAAACATTGGAAATAATATAGGTGTTTCTAAAACTACAATTCATCATCCATTGCATGTCTATCATCGATCAAGGCATTTTATGATTTGCATATAAGTTCAGTTTTTTTTTTTTTACAATTTAAATTATAGTAAAAACATTGAAATCAGTAGTAGATTTGTACGTCCTTTTTACAACCTTTTTATCCTCCTTGTCTGTCTTGGTTTGTGCTGTGTAAGTACCTTGGACAATTTAAACCAAGACAGACAACGAAAGGTAAAGAGTTGGGTCATTTTAAAGGCTATTAAGCTTTCTTAAAATAGGATTATACTAGGTTAGGGGACCTTGCAAAACATTTTCTTTATCTCTTATATAATCAGAGAGATACTTTTTATTGAAAATCATTTATTAGCATTTTTGTTATGGATAGTTATCATGTTAACCCAATACATAAAAATACCATTGGTTTAAATTGTCCAAGGTACTTACACAGCACAAACCAAGACAGACTAGTAGGATAGTACATAAGGTTAACTCTTCTAGTTCAATTTGTAATAGCTGAAAGCAACAAAATGTCTTATCTATATATATTTTTTTTTCTTTATAACTTTATGAGACCAAGACTTTTAATATAAAACTCTTATTATCTTCCTGCGATTTGCAAAAACACTCACAATTTAGCTTAAGAAATTTCACTGACAGAAGTATTATATAGATTGCTTCTTTTGGTGTGAATTATTATGTTATCTTCACTTAGTATTTATTTTTATATATAATAATATGTTTATTGTTTTTTATAGAAATACATCGTGAACGTCTTCCTGAAGCAGCGGTTCTACCATTTCCCCCTCCTAGAAGAGCATTTGTACAAGAAGCAAATGTTAGGGCAGAGCAGCGGGTGGAAGAGGAAGGACTAATTGAAATCATAGAGTTAGATTAAGGTAACTATAAATTATATTAAAAAATTAAAAATTAGTTAAGAATTAGAAAAAAACAACAAACACACAATAATACCATGCTTTATCAAAAATATTAACACATCTTTATTGTTTAAAAAATTAATGTATTAGTTAATTAACTTGTTAATTAGTTAATTAACTGTATTAGTTTGTGAACATAACATGTCTAGTTTTGCACACTCATCCAAAATAAATATGAAATTACACATTTGTATTAAATTTGGTCTTGATCAAATCATGTTTACGAGAATTATTATGTTTAAAGACATATATTTACCGTGAAGCTGAAGTCATTAGCTCGTGCCCGGCTCTAATGAGCCGGCCTTGCCGCAGGCTCATGTTTTTCTGCTATTAATTGGATGTTACGATTACGGTAACGGGTTACGACTGTAAACTGTTATTGCTTCCTGACAATTTTAGTCCGTTGTAGTTTACACAACTTTGTCTTATTGATATGTTACAGAAAGTCTAATTATAGTAAAAAATTTAAGCTTTTTGTTATAAGGACTTACTTGTAATTGTACACGTCCCCAGGCTCTGCGATCTAGCCAACAAGGGTTTCTCCTCTGTTCTTCCGCTGCTTCGTTTGAGGTCATTGTTGGTGAAGACGAAAGTACGACTCTACACTTCGCTGATCCGCCCTGTCCTCACTTACGCTGCTCCTGCTTGGTACCGCCTAACCTGCAGGACACCACGAAGGAAGCTGCTTGCGGTTCAAAGCAGGTGTCTGCGGCGGGCCACCAGTTCCCCGTGGTTCATATGGAACGTGGTGATCAGGGACATTGCTCGGGTCCCCACTATCAGGGATAACACTAAATAAATTACTTTAAAAATACATACAATTTTCAAGAAAAAAGCTATTTTTTTCCAATGTTTATTTTTAAAGTAAAATATTTTAAAACCGGTACATTTTATAACAATTGTACTAGACACAAAAAAGTTGAAGAATTTAATAATATAACCAATGGTACCAAGTTTGTAAGGATCTCACAACCAATAACAGAGTTATTAAGATTTTTTATGCATAAAAACATTGATTTAGCATTGTAATTAATAAAAATTAAGGTAATTTTAATTGAAAGATCTCAATAACTGTGTTATTTGTTGTCAGATCCTTACAAACTTGGTACCATTGGTTATATAATTAAATTTTCAACTTTTTGTGTCTAGTACAATTGTTATAAAATTTACCGGTTTTTAAATATTTTAGTTTAAAATTTTTAAAATGACCCCCCATTTTAAAAGTACACATTAAAAAAAGTAATTTTTTTCTTGAAAATGGGTATTCTTATGATGAAGATTCATGTCAAATATTAACTTGATATAATTATCCATTATGGAAATAAAAATTATTCAGTATAAAAAAAAGTAGTGGCTAGCAGGTTAAAGAAGCATTTTAGGACATTTGTTTACAGGAATTTTTTTTTTCTTATTTTAATGTGGGCAATAATCTCATGGATTCCTGAAACAGTTTTTCCGAATATCCTATATATGTATATTTGTATATGATGTCATATATTAGAGATGAAAATAAAATATTAAGTTTGTATATTTAAAAGGAATTTTATATTATGTAAAGTTTGCAACTGTATTTTTAACCTCTTTAAATAAGACTTAATATTTTTAAAATTTTTTTATAAAATTAGGTATTTCAGCTGTATCGTCAGCGAAAGATGTTAATTTACCTCTAAAATTAGCACTGAAAAGGTCATTAATATATATTTAAAAACATGCCCCTAAAACTAAGCTAAGGGACTCCATAAGATATTATACCCATTTAACTAAATTTGGAGTTAATTTTAACACATTATTTCTATTCCAAAAGATAACATCTAAACCAGTCATAAGATATCTCTTGTACACCCATGTGAAATAATTTTTGATAACAAAATGTAGTGATTTACTGTTTCAGATTCAGATCGTTTATTCCAATAAATTTACATTGACATTTATACATAAAATCAATTAATGGAAATATATTCCTCGCAAGACTATAGGTCTGTGTGCGAGGAAGAGTCCTGGATGTATAATCGCTGGTCACTTAATTGAAATTGGAATATTTATTTGATAACATAAGACTGCTTAATATTTAATTTTATTTTAGGTTTAGTTTTACCAGAGTATCAGAAGTCACGGGAAAATCCATAATATATCAAATTCAAATCTAACGATACTGAGATTTGATTAATGCCTCAGCCGCATCATCGCTGAGGCCGAGCAGCCAACGACCCAACCCCCTTTTGAAAACCGCGACACTGTCACACTGTTGGCTGTTTCTTATTTCTGGAGGAAGGTTGCATTGAACTATATGTGCTATGTAAAACGCATTAGCTTGTTCTGATCTATTGTGAAGTTTTGGAATCAAAAAGCCGCGGGCGGTGTTACTTCTAGTTGGATAGGGATTTTGGGATTCCGTAAATATACTTTGTTTGTTTTTTAAGAAAAATATAATTAAACTCCTGAGATATAATTTACGAATTGTTAGAACTGGGAAATCAATGTAAAGTAAGCTAGACGGGTATCTGTAGTTTTTATTCAGGATTATTTTAATAATCGATCTTTGGGTGACGGAAAGAGGCGCAAGAACAGAGGCTGGGACCCCGCCCCACGCCAGGACTTGTATTGCAGCAACGACTGCACATAGGCAAAGTAAACACACCTGCAGTGATCGACACTCAGCACCTGCCTTAGCTGACTAAAAGCATAGGTCATTTTTCTCAATCTTTGTTTCAAGTGTTGAATATGTGGCACCCAGCTAAGCTTATAATCTATTAAGACACCTAAATACTTATATTGGGTGACACGCTCAACTACGCCACAGCCGCAGGCAGCCGAGTGCAGATCACCACAGGAATGGATTCTAAGCGTCCTCTGACCTGGATCACTCCAAATTCTTAAATTGTGTTAAATTCTTTTCGATATCTAAAAAATAACCTACTAACTTTTTATCATAATTTAACCCATTGTATATATCTACCAAAATATTTTGAAGCATAAATTCTGTATTAAGTACTTTTCTAAAAAAAAATTAATTTTTATTTAAATATTTTTTAATAGGATTTTTCAATATAATAAGTTTTAATCTCAGTTTTTTAGTGGACACTTGGTAAAAACCCTAGGATCACCTTACTTTTTCATTTTAAGGTCTTAATGAACCAAAAAAAAAAAAAAACACCATTTGTTCATTTTTATATGTGTGTCTGCAGTACTGATAACTGTAAAAGGTATTCTTTACTTCATTGTACTCGAAATATGACCAATATATACAGTTCTTTCTTTAAAAAAAAATAAAAACTTTTGTTTTGACAATTAATACATTATTAAAGCTCCAATTTCGAGTAATATCACTTGGTTCTATTGTGAATTTTTTTTATTTTTATTGTGAGGTTTTATTATATATTTCATTTATAAATATGATACCCTTCACTACATCAATATACTTACAGACCTGTGTAGGTTTACATGTAAAGGTATTTAATATCCTAAATAAAGTTTTTATAACTACAACATATTTTAATAAAAATATGTGGTTTAGTCCTTTATTTGCATGATATATAGTAATTTAAAGGCTTTTAGATAATTTTTTATACTTAACTCAATATGCAAAAAATAAATAAAAGACACAACACAGTTTTCTATGTTTGTAAATACATTAAGTAAATTTTTCTTTGAATTCAAATAATGGAAATGGATGTTTAAAAAAAATAGCTCACTGCAAGGCACATATATGACTTAGACACAAGAAAACCGCGGTAACATTATAATGCTCAATAAATAATTTAAGCATCTATATAACTTTAATAAATTCAGTAATAGCTAATTCAATAGGAAATCCATAAATATTGTAGAGAGCATTGTACTTATTTTATGTAATTTTATGCTGATATTGAACTTGTTTTAGTTCATTTAAAACTTATTTTACTAAATTAAACCAATTTAATCTCCAATTTTGACAATACTTATGATAAAGGTGAATGCCAAATATTACCTTAATACAATGATCCCCATTATGGAAATAAAAATAATCTTGTGTAAAAAATAAAATGGTAGCTAGCAGAATAACGAAGCATTTTAAGACTATAATTACAGGAACTTTTTTTGCTTATTTTTATGTGAGCAATAACCTCCTGAATTTTTAAAACTTTTTTCCAAATACCTTGTATATATGTGTGTATATTGTATTTTTTTAATTCCTTTGTTTTTGTTAAAATTGTTTATGGCAAACTAGTATTAAAATATATACAGTTGTTTTGGATTAAAGTAAAATATATGTTTTTTATGTAGAACATATTACAATTAAATATTTTATGAATTGTATATTTTTTATTTTAATTTATTTGTCTACATCAATGGGAAATTCAATTAGTTATTCTATTAAGTAAATACTGATTTTATCCATATTTTAAATGTTTATTATATGTGTGTGTGTGTAACATGTAATTAGTGTCGTTGTTTAACAATGCAACTAAAATTTAAGCGGTTGTTTAACAATATAAATGTAATCTAATTGGCATAAAAATACTTCATTTGCCTGATTATGATTTATAAAAATCTAAATATTTCTATTTAAATTTAATGTCAATTTAGGATTTAAATAATTGTAAAAAGTAGATAAATATGATAATTAATTGTATTCATTTTATTTTACTAATTCATTTCTTTTTAGCTACCATTAAATTGTCATCCATACCAAAAACAAAAACAAACATGCATTTTATTTTAAGTACTGTTTGTAGCATATGCGGCATTATAAATTAAAATAAGAATTTCCTTTTATTATAGTATTGTAATAAAAGTTTTTTAAATTGTTTAATGTTATTTAATATTATTGTTCAAACCCCAAGACAACTTAAAAGCTGGTTTAAGATAGTTGTAGTAACATTTTTTAAGTCCTTAAGCTGTAAAATTATGTTAATTTTTTTATGGACATGCCGGGATTTTTCTTCTCAAATTTTGTGTTAGATCTATATCCATATCATTTATAGTTTCTACTTCTGTTGTTTTGCTGTTATTTTTATCTTCTTACATATTTAAATTGTCTAGTTAAATTTTATATAATATTTAAATAAGAGGTTTCCTTAAATAATCGGTGTTGTCCACAGGAGCCATTTCAAGTAAATAAGGAATAACTGTTTATAATCCGGCTTATATGATATTTTTATAAGTATCAAGGTCATTTTTTAATTAAGCGAGAACTGGGAATAGATTACTAAGCAGCATGATAATTCATTACTACAAAGTAATCTATTCCCCATTCTCTAAGAAGTGTCTAATTAATAACCAAAGTCCAAGTATATTTTTTTTTGTTTAAGTTTAATCTTTAATTTCTTCTTTTATTACATAGTAGGGTGTAGGGTGGGAGAAGAGTAATTTTGTTATTACACTAGTTGTGCAAGAAAATAGCCACCAGTGTCCACACCTTGTTCGTAGGACTCCATCATAGATTGTGCCCACTGCAACATGCGGTCTCTGTCATTTGGTGTGATAAGGAAAGAATGACTATCACCATACAATATAAAAGAGTCAATTCGTATATAACATCCTAAATTTAACCATTTATCAGCTTTGGCTATAAACTTTTCTATTGTATCAAATGGAAATTGTGGATCAATTGCTATAACTTTACGTTCTTCACTAAGTTTAACACTATAATCATCATCGTCCTCACTATCATTATTTAAAATGTCTTCAGATTGTAGAAAAACATCGGAAATTTAGGAAAAATTAAAATGGTAATTCACATTAGGAGGCATTTTTTTTTCAAACAAATAATATTGTAAAAGGCAGAGAAGAAACTACAAGACAAGCTTGTGGAAGCAGAATGAAGGAGTCAACAACACTCACTGCGCTTTTATAACGGTATAAAATTGATATACTTGACGGCACAAAGTGCGAGTACAGACTAGAAACCTGAAGGTTCATAGCCCACCTTTTATTAATTTAAAAAAATGGGGAGGGGGAAGGAATAAGGATTGGGTAGGGATAGGGTGAGGGGGGGGGGATAATTTGGTTATTAAACTAGTTTCGCAAGAAAATAGCCTTTAGTATCCACACCTTGTTCGTAGCACTCCATCATAGATTGTGCCCACTGCTGCATGCGGTCTCTGTCATTTGGTGTCACAAGGAAAGTATCACTATCATTATACAATATAAAGGAGCTAATTTGTACACAATATCCTCTGTTTAACCAATAATGAGATTCAGCCATAAACTTTTTTATTGTATGAAATGGATAATCTGGATTGATTTCTATAACTTCAGATTCTTCATTAAGAGTAACGGGATATTCATGATCATCATCATCATCATCATCATCATCATCATCATCATCATCTTCACTCTCACTATCGTTATTTAAAGTGTCTTCAGGTTGTTGAAAAACATCAGAAATTTCAGAAGAATTAAAATATTTATTCACATGAGGAGGCATTTTCAAGCAAGTAATATTGTAAACGGTAGAGAGAAAACGACAAGAGCGGCATGTAGAAGCAGAATGAAGGAGAGAACAACACTCGCTCCACTTTTATAACAGTATGCAAATGAGGGGTAGCAGCTGACCGTGACCGGTCATTGACCCAAAGGAGTGGGGAAGTACTTTTCTTACAACTTGGATGGAAGTAGGTCAGTAGGTCACGGGACTTAGAGTGTTAAAAAATAATGGGGGAGAAACACAACGCTATAACACATTGTGTTTCTCCCCCATTATTTTTTATAGCAAAATTTTGAAAAAACTATGTGAATTTACTTTTTACGCTCCCACCTTGTAATACCATCCACTTTGTGTCTGAGGAGATAGTCTTTAGAGTCTAACTCATAAACAGATTTTTCTTTGCGCAAGGATTCAATTACTTTAATATTATATTTTTTGCCGTTACAACTTGCCAACATGTGTTCGTTGTCAATAACACTTTCAAAAAAATAAACACAACCTCTCTTAAGCCTATTTCCTTTTACACCAATAATTTTGGATTGGTATTCAACAGTGGGGGTTTCTGTCAGTTGTGGTTCAGAAAGGTATTTCACGACATGTACACGGCAAAAACTTTCATTTTTAACACATTTCCTCCCACAAGCTGATCCTTTCTTATTTCCCCTAGTAAGCATTTCAGGGCAAGTAGTGGGACGGCTAAATGCCCTACGACGCTCTTCTTGTAATAATTGAAATTGCTCTGAAGGAGCAGGTTTAGGGGCAAGTTTAGGAGCTGGTGTCGAGGATTCAGTTTTGTGATAGGTATGGTCTTCAGGTGTAGTAAGTGGTGGGGTAGGAGGCAATGGTGATAGTGGGATGATGGGTGTACTAATGCGATGAAGAATGGTTTCAAACGAAGGGGTTTTAGGATAGGGAACTGGCTTCTTCGGTGGCGGCATGAGAGTTGATGGCGGTGCAGAGTCGTTTGAAAGCGAAGTTGAAGGCGAAGGAGAAGGCGGTGAAAAAATACTACGAAGTCTAGAAGTGGTGGTTGGTGGAAGAATAGCTCCAGAAGTTGAAGGTTGAGATGCAAGTCGGTTCTTGTAGCAATCGGGAAGGTTTTTAAGGCGAAGAGTTTTCTTAGATGCAGTCACAGTTGTAGTAGAAATTGAAGTCGAAGTCGAAGTAGAAGTAGTAGTTGGCAGAGATGACATGGTTAGAACTCCGAGTTCGCAGCGTGATGTCTGGAATCAGAATGAAACACTAGCCGCAGTCGGCACGTCTTTTATAACGGTATGCAAATGAGTGGGGTTAGCAGCCGGTCATGACCGGTCATTGGCCCGGGAGGTGGGGGAAGGAGTGGGGGAAGGAGTGGGGGGGCTCCATTTTTTCAGGGGGGGGGGGTCATTGACCTTTCCAAAAGTAGGTCAAGGACACTCAAGACTTATAAAAAACCAAGGTGATGGGAACAGTAATACTGTTCCCACCACCCTGTTTGCCTAGCGGTTCCCACTCCCAACCCACTAGTTACGTTCTGCAAGGGAAGCACTGGTCCGTCCGCATCAAAGCGTAACGTCCCTGTCCGCATCAAAGCGTAACGCTAAATAGGGAAACTGGAACAGCTAATGCAGAAACGCAACTCTAACCCCACCCATCATATTCCTAAACAAAATGCAAAAAAAAGTCCGCTGCCTACAATTTGCGGATGTCCCACCCATTTTTAAGTGAAGTTCAACTGAACTTCTGAATTTACAGTTAATCTACCCCCTAACATCTAGCTGAAAGGCAAAACAACAACATTAATTATTAGTACCAACACTTAAAACTAACAACACGTCATTATTAAAAACCAAATAATTCAACACAACCAAATACCTTCGTTATTCTTAAATTTAATACACCTTAATGCTAAAAACCTCTTAAAAATTAATACACCTTAATGCTAAAAACCTCTTAAAAATTAATACACCTTAATGCTAAAAACCTCTTAAAAATTAATACACCTTAATGCTAAACCAAACTTAAAACTAACATCGCAATGCGCAATTTATTTCTTAAATTAAATACAACTAAACACACACACACACACATACCACATTGCATTAAAAAACGCAACGTAGTATAAGAAGTTCAAATATATATAGGCCTACTATATATTTGAAACCTCTTGCTGAATCGCCAACAACCTTTCGCTATGAAAATTTGTTGGCGACTGACGCGAAGATCGGGCTCCTATCCCTACTCCGGTTCTCCAGTAGTGGGGGAAGTTGTTTCACTCCAGAACAGTGTTCAATCCAGTCCAATTCACACCAGTGTAAAAGTTAACCAGAAGAGTGGGGAGCGGCGCATGCGCAGCGACTCAAAACCAAGGTTTGAGGTTAGAATTATCCATGGTAGCTGCCATGTTTAGTTCGATGACCGGGTGACCGGTCATTGGCCTGAGGGAGTGGGGGAAGGGGTGGGGGAAGGGGGGGGGCGGCTCCATTTTTTTTGCGGGGGGGGGGGGGTCATTGACCTTTCCGGTCGGTCATTGACCCGAAGGAGTGGGGATGGACACAGAACCCTACTTCTCTTACTACTCAGGTGAAAGTCGGTCAACCAGTCATTTGCTCGCCATCTGCCGCCATCTGGCTGGAGTTATTGCCTCTATAAAAGTGGGTAGTTTATCGCGCCACGAACATTCATTGCCTTGCATCCGCTCAGTCATCATCTCTCATTAGTTTTACGTTATGACTACTTCGTTAACTAGGTTTGAGGTTAGAATTATCCATGCAATAGACTTCGTTACTTTTAACATTCATATTGTAGGTTAATTCTAACCTACAAAATTACTACTCTGGCGTTTTGTTTCAATTTCTTTTACACTTCATTTTATATCTCAGTCTTCTTTTAACTTCTGAATGTAACACATCGGTTATGATTACTGCACAATGTTTAAAATTAAAGCTTTTGCGAACACAACACATATTACGAAGTACTTCTAAACCTTCAATTTCAAAGTGTAGAACTAATTTAAATAGAGTTAGGAAGAAGTACAGTTTTAACCCATTATACTCTTCGACAACTTCGCAGGTTAATGTTCATGATAGTGTTATTTACGACATTTTGCGTTCTATGTTACACTTCAATAACTTTGAACTTGTTACACCTATCGACTGTGTTCAACAAGTTTTTTTATTTTACCCCCACTATTCCCTATATAAGTGCACCGACAATAATTCCTACTTCATTATCTTCTATGCTCTTGAGCTAACAACATCTCCACTCTAATTTACACTACAGTAACAATGGAGACCAACCAAGAAAATGTTCAAGTTCAAGAAATATCATCAACAACTCATCCAAGGGAAGATCCTCCTAGAAATTCAACTTCACTAACTCCTCAGAACCCTGTACAAGTTCCAGATGTATCTTCTACGGCAATAAATGATGTAGAAGCTATTCTTCGGTCCCTTGTCGGTTTCGACTGACCTGTATGACGATCACCGATAAACTGAACTCTTAATAGTTCAGTCTTTTTTAAAACCCCCTCCATATGACCTTGAAGCAATTATCCCCTCTCCTTTATAAACTAACTCCTACTTCAAAAATTAACACCATCTGCTCACCCCTTCTCCACCCCATCATTTGATATAGCCTCTCCCCACTGGAAGCTATATGGCATGGCATATGGCGACAGCATCTGATTTGCCATCTGGCCGCTGGCAGCTGGCGTGGCAGCTGCTGGCAAATAGCACGACTTCCGTTTTGAAAGTAACCAAACCCCACTACTTACTATATTGTTCAATAAAGTGTTTTAGTATTTATAAAAAGCGTAATCTATATATTAATAGGCAAGCATGTTTCATTTCCTCCTTTTTTCTCAGCTTGTGTGCATCTTAGAAGAAATCTGAGTATACCGTTAGAAAGGTATTGTGCTGTAGATGAGCAGAATAGTGTTATAATTTCTCTCGGCCCCCAGGGCTACACGCTACAGACTCTCAAAGTTTCAATGTTAATCTTATGGGAGAAGATAATTGACTGAATCATTAGACAGCTGTTGTAATAACAAATGGTAGCAAATCAGGAAGAACAGTTGTTTTAGTTATAAAATATTGTTTTAACTAATTTGGTCAAGACAGTCTAGATGAACTAAAAATATATTGGTTGAATTTCAACCAGGAGGCGATCTCTAGTATTTATTGATTCCCTCACGTCCAGCTTTAAATATGTAAATGTATCACAAACAGTAAAAAATGATTGAAGTATTCAGTTATTTTAACTAATAGGGAACAGAAAACATCGAATTTTACAGCTGTACGGCGCACAGTGGGGTATTAGGGCCATAAACCTGGCCAAAAAGGCAAAAACTCAAAGTTGTCGTGTATGTGTGAAAAGGTTACTAGCGTGAGGGGAACTAACTGGTGAGTCACCCTATATCCACCCCCGATGCTCGTGTCACTTCCGGTGGCTCCCAAGCTCAGTTGAAGGTGAGGTGTCTGTTAGAGTGGTCGCGAGTTTTCCCTGTTTTATGCGTTTGACAAGTGTCTGAGCAAGTTTTTTTTGTGAGATAACGGATCATAGGATTTGAATGATATTTTCTACGGATGTTTATGAAGGTAAGTGCTTTATGTTAATGTACTTAGGTTGTATATTTTATTATTATTTTACATTATAAAAAATAAAACATTCATTAAAACGTTTTCGCCACGAATTTTTTATTGAAAAGTTTATTTTGTGAAAGCTTTTTAACAGTGTGTCAGGCTTTGTCAAGCTTATTGTCACTGATATTCTGGTTGCTTAGTATAGTGAGAAATAGGTTCGGAAATAAAATTTTCCGCATTTAGTTGCTCTTTGCTGAAAAAAATTTCTAAAACATATGATGTAGTTAAATGTCAAGTCAAAACTGGCTGTAGCACCAATACGCAATAAGAGGTTTAGTGACCAAAAGAGTTAAATACTTTTAAAAAATGATTTAAGGGATGCCTATTAGAAGTAGGCCTACATCAATATGAGACGGAAATCATTCGAATATTTATTTTTGATTATATTAGTTGTTTTTGTATACTTTTCTCGTAAATTTGTAATTAATTAGCTTGGCAAATGTATCTATTAGTATCGTTATTTTAGCAGTTATATTTATTCATATTTCCCCCTAATATCATTAAATTTAACTTAAATGGATATGAACACAGAATCGAAATATTGAACATCCTTCAAACAGTACGTAGTCGAATTTTATTTCTATGGAGAGTAAGTGTAATTTTGCTCAGTTTGCAAAATTTAAATTTTTAATCGTGCTTGTTTATGATATATATTACTGTAATTTGGTATATTATGACCTCTGCTGGCTACTGCCTATTAATAAATACATTTTTTTCTCGTTGCAGCACACCTGCGTATTCACGTGTTGTAAATTGATAAAAACTTTATATTTCGATATTTTATTGTAATAATGGAACTTTTTACAATCGCAACTTTTTATTCGTCGCTTCTCTTATTCTTCTGCGTAATAGAGGAGGTTTTCCCTATTTTTTTTTTATTAATGACCAAATATAGTTTTTGAAACTATTGCAGTACTTTGTTACATTTTTAGTAATTATATACGTTTGTTTCGTTTTAGGATTTTGAAGATGGAAAAAGAGTTTACAAGACGAGAATTGTATGATATCCTTAAGGAATCACAAAACAGGACAATCTATGAAAAATTGTTGTTTATGGAAAACCAAGTTAAAGAAATTACCAACTGCCCAGATGTAGAAAAGAGTTCTTTAAAACGTTCCCTTAGATATTTTAGATCGGAATTTAAGCAAAAGTGGTCTTTGGCGCACAACAAAGAAGACAGATTTTTGCAGCAAAATGCAGAGTGGTTGGCGGGTATAGTTAGGGTTCCAGCATTTGTTTCGCAGATACCAGGGCGCCCATCAAAGGATTTTGCAGAATCAAGTGAAAGAATCAAACGTCGAAAAACGGAAGACCTGAGGCAACAGACATCCCCAGAAGAACTTACCTTCGCAGCAGCCATGAGTCACAGGGCTGCAGGTAACCCTGCTGCAGCAGATTTGATAAAACAAGTGACCGAAACACCAACTAGAGCGTCAAAGATTAAGAAGAAACTTAGTATGTCTGAGAAGAGTGAAATAAGAAAACACACTCCTACCGAAGCCCTAGGAATCTTAATAGATGCCGAATTAACGAAAAATCAATATGAAGTCATTAGAGATGCAAACAAAAAAGTTTATCCGTGCTACTCGTTGGTAAAAAATGCCAAAAAAGAGTGCTATCCAGCAGAAGATTCCATTGTAGTTTCTGAAACAGTGTCTGAAGTTAAACTTCAAGCATTGCTGGATCACACATCGTCAAGACTATGCAAATATTTGGAAGAGGTGTTGAAAACTATCGACATAGAAGCAAAACACAATTTAGAACTGATAACGAAATGGGGATGCGATGGTTCTCAGCAGTCGCAGTTTAAACAGAAGTTCCAAAATATAAGTGACAGCGATGCAAATATTTTCCAGAGCTCCTGCGTCCCCTTAAAGCTCCTTGCAAATGTCGATGGAAAGACAAAAACAATATGGCAGAACCCGACCCCTTCTTCCACGAGATTCTGTCGACCGATACGTATTCGCTTTTTACACGAAACGGCTGACATAACTGTACAAGAAATAAAGTACGTTGAAGATCAAATTCAAGATTTGCGCAAAACAGAGGTACATGTTGATGGTGGTGTAGCACGTATCAAACACACTCTTGTCTTAACAATGGTCGACGGGAAGGTCTGCAACTCCGCAACTGGCACATCTTCAACGATCAGGTGCTATATCTGTGGGTTAACATCCAAGGATTTCAATAAACTAAACAAGTCTGCTGACGTAAACCCCGACACATTAAAGTTTGGACTGTCTACTCTCCATACTAGAATCAGATTTCTGGAGTCGGTGCTTCATTTAGCGTATAAAATACCACTGAAGAAATGGCAAGCACGAACACCAGAAGATAAAAATATCGTCAAAGAGACAAAGAAGGAAATTCAGAGAAAATGGAAGGAAGAATTGGGGCTTCTTGTTGATGTCCCTAAACAAGGATTTGGAAACACAAATGATGGCAATACTGCTAGACGGTTTTTTCTTGATCCTGCTACGGCTTCAGAAATCACAGGAGTAAACCTTGAACTCATCAAAAGGTTGAAAGTTATTCTCGAAGCCATAACAAGTGGGCATCACATTGATGTTGATAAATTTCAATCGTACGCTGATGAAACGGCAAAGCTTTATGTTAGCATGTACGATTGGTATCCTATGTCGCCGACAATGCACAAAGTTTTGGTTCATGGCGCTACAGTAATCAAGCATGCTATTTTACCTATAGGCCAGCTGTCTGAAGAAGCGGCTGAAGCCAGAAATAAACATTTCAGATTGTACAGAAGCAAATATTCCAGGAAATACAACCGATCAATTTGTAACAGGGACGTACTTAATCGACTTCTTCTTACAAGTGATCCCTTTATGAGCTGCTCAAGAAAACAGCCTCGAAATAAATCCAAGCCTTTCAGCAGTGAGACACTCACACTCCTTCTATCAGAGCCAGCCGAGGGTGGTAGTTCCGGAAGTGGTGTAGGAGAAATTCATGATGAATCCAGTGAAGATGAAATCGGTAGCAGTGAGGAAGAAGAATTTTGAATATTTTGAAAGACTATGTGGTGAGAACACTTTACACTCATGCGTCTGCGTCACACAGCTGCGTCTCCCAGTATACCAATAATGATTTTATAATACTTTTTATATAATAAATAATATTGCTTTTACTGTACTTTCAATGGTTTTCCAAATTTATTTATTATTTTGTGCATGCTTAGTAAATAACAGAGTTCTCTTTTAGAATATGTTATATTATTTTTTACTTTTTCTGGTTGGTCTAACGACTTTTTTATTCAGTGGATCGGCAGCTCTTATAAAAAACTAACTGCGCATATCTTCGAAACCATCAGTTTTATAAAAAAAGTGCTAAGAATAAAATAGTCTTAAAATTAAATGAAGAATCCAAAAACGTCATAAAATATAGGTATTTCATAAGTCAGTTTATTGTTGGCCGCCATATTGGAAAATGGCGGACACCAAAATTGAATACAGGCAGTTAATAACTTATTTCCAACTTAAGTGGTAATATATAACAATTTTATTATGATTAAGACATATTTGGATCCACTTAAACATTATAAATAGTTTTGGTCAGGTTTATGGCCTAAATACCCCACTGTGCGGCGCCTGGGGCAAGCGTAGAGTATCCCACCGAGACTGCGGCCGCGCGGCGCCGCGGCGTTGCCACTTCGAATGCCGCGGCCTTGGTTAGAGGTGGCTAAAGCTGCCAATCCGACGGCTGCTGGCCGGCTGGGTCGACGGATCGTTAACGTCGCTTGGCCGGTTTTGCTCGCAGCGCCGCCTATGATCTGGCCGGCTCAACTACAAAATTTCGCGTTACAGAAATTAGCATTGCGTGAGACTTCTGTACCTGGTTCGTTTTTCTATGCTACAAGTGTTGTTGACTATACCAAGGGAACGATCGGGGTTGGTGACAAGACCAAATACTGCCATCATTTCTCATCATGAAAGGACGACAAAAGCTTACAAGCTTACAAGATCTTATATCTAATGGACATGACCATATACAATGCAATTCTTATTTAAAAAAAGGAAAACAAGTAAATGTGGTTTACTAGTTTCAGGCTAAACCTAGAGGAACAGATTTTGACAGCGGTAGCCCTACCACCGCGTACTGCTCCAGGCCAAGCACCACTTGTGTCTTCCCCTCTGCATATTTTGGCCAAACGGTGGGGTCATTTCCCCATTCAGTAACCACAAACTCAGTGCCAGCAGTTCCCTGCAAGAGCATGTAAAGTTTGCACTGCAAAACAAGTTTGCACAAGAAATAGCCAAGAAGGATCTGTGAAAAGTGCCAGGTCCCGCTTGGCGACGATGTATAGATAAAAATAAATTAATCCAGATCAATTTCAAGAATTATTCAAACAATTACAACTGCATTTCAGGGTATTTTACAACAGCCTAGAAACAATATTGTATTTGTTTCATTTTGAACAATTTGACCAATCTAAGAAGAACAGAAAAATCGTCTATAGTTTATGTTTGCACAAACAAAGTTTTTCAATAGAAGCCGAGTGGTAGTTTTTTGCGTGGCAAGAGTGCTTGTGACGGCCTTGGTGAAACTGTTAAGTGTTTAGCAGCTAAAGCCAGTCTACAAAGTCCATATGATCAACAAATCTTGACACCAAGACAACTTTATGATTTCACCAATGAGAATGTACGCAGTACAGACTCTGTGTTCTGCACAACACAGGATTATGAAGAGATTCAATAATTCTGGCTGCATTGATTTTATGAATTCAAAAAGCAATTGTAGGAATGCAGGAGTTTCATTCGTTTATACTATTTTCGGAAAATCAAATACTTGTTAAACCGTATAATTTTGGGCCAGATGAATCCCTTGAATGTGTAACACAAGTGTACGAAATAACACCAACTGCTTTAAAGAATATCACATCTGGTTTTGTAACAGTGGTGGCCACATACAGCAACTCTTGGTCGCTGTGGTGCATTAAACAAAAAGTCGACAATATGTACAAAATAAACTTGTTGCACCCTAAGGATACAGCTTGTAGTTTCTTCTAACCAGAACTGAGGAATGTGTTAGAAGTACCGGGATACTAAAAAAAAGTAGATCCATCAACAGCAACAGGAAGAACTTATGCATAAGTACTAATGAGATGAAGCTATCTTCTCTTGGTTTTGAAAAATATGAAAGAAGATTGCAATGAACATTTCCTTTTTTGTATAGTTCAATGTGTTAGAAATGCTGGACTTGACTGTTGTACATAGGCATAAGTGAATAATGTTATAAATGTTAAAAATGTTATGTTAGTGAAAAATGTCATAAGTTAGAAGCGTTGAAATATTTCTTTGATGGATATGTTCAGGCTCAGTATTTGAATGTGGTACAAAGAAGGCTAATTACACAAACCCAAGAATGGCTTCCTGATGGGTAGTATATCTTTATGCGTAATGGTGCAACATGCCATAAAGCAAACACTGTGACTCGATTTCTCTTTGAATCAGATATTAGTGTGCTACCTTGTCACACTAATAATCCTGATATGTATCCAATACAAAACTTTTGGTCCATTGTAGAAATGAAAATGAAACAGAATGAGGTAAAACTCACCAATGGCAAATTGAGCTTTTAATTGACCTCAACCGAGCCACCAATCTGTAAGACCTGGGATACATTTTGTTTGGATGCAGTGGCGCCACTGTGCGACCTCGGCGTCCGTCCGACCTTGAACTATCAGTTTTGTCAAACGTACACAGTATACACGTATACACAACGTATACACAGTGAAGCAACACAGGAAGAGGAAAATAGATTGGATGAAACTGAAAAAGAATGTGAAAAGAATAAAACGAACGGGAAAGTTTACAATCTAATAAGCCGTGATCAAATTAAAAGGTCTAACAAATTTTCTGACTATGAAACTAGTTTCTTAGGATTTGAAGAGGAAGAACCTAAAAGTTTTACTGAAGCAATGCAATCAAGTAAATCAAATGAATGGAAAAAAGCAATAGAGGAAGAGCTTGAAGTTCTTAAAGAAAGTAACACGTGGACAGAAGTAATACCTCCAGAAAATTGCAAAATAGTTGGTACAAGGTGGGTTTTTAAAGTAAAAACGGATGGAAATGGCAAACCTTCTCAGTTTAAAGCTAGGCTAGTTGAAAAAGGCTATCAGCAAAAAGAAATGTTTGAACTTTCTGAAATCTACTCTCCTGTAGCAAAACTATCTACGATGGGAATTTTTTTGGCAATAGCCAATGAAAACAACATGAATGTTTATCAAATGGATGTTCGAAGTGCTTTTCTTTATGGAGAAGTGGATGAAGATGTTTATCTCAACATACCTGAAGGAGTCTCAAGCAGTAAAAATGGAACCGTTCTTAAACTTAACAAAGCTTTGTACGGACTTAAAAAGTCACCGAAGTATTGGAATGAAAAATTCAACAAATGTATGGTTCATAATGGTTTTGTTCAATCGAAAAATGACTACTGTTTGTATAGCAAATTAACAGGCACTGACAGATTGTATGTTTTGCTTTATGTGGATGATATTCTCATAATTGGAAGTGATGAACATATGATTGACACAGTTAAGAAGACATTATCTGAAAATTTCAAGATGAAAGACTTGGGTAAGGTGAGAAACTTTCTTGGCATAAACATTGTTCAAAACTTAGAAAAGGGGGAAATCCGAATGAATCAATCAAAATACTTGAAGTCAATATTGGAAGAATTTGGAATGTAAAATTGCAGGCCAGTGTCTACACCAATGGATCAGAATTTTGTCCTGGACTCATGCCAAATCCCAGAAAATTTGGAAGAAAGAAATGAACTCGAAGCAAGATGTCGGAAAGTGATAGGAAAGTTAATGTACGCAATGCTGGGTAGAAGGTGACCTGATCTAAGTACATCCCTTAGTATATTAAGTCGTTATCAAAACAAACCAAGTCAAGAACTGTGGGCTGCACTGAAAAGATTACTAAGGTATATAAAAGGAACAATCGATTTAAATTTGGTCTACAAGAAAAATAAGACTGAAGAGACTTTGAGAGGTTATGTTGATGCTGATTGGGCAGGAGATCTCCAAGATCGAAAATCAACAACCGGTTACGTTTTCTTATTGTGGAACTGTGCTATCAGTTGGGTAACAAGGAAGCAGCAAACTGTGGCTCTCATCTACCGAATCTGAATATGTTGCGATGAGCAGTGCTATTGCAGAAGCATGTTGGTTGAAAAGCATCTTAACTAATGACTTTGGTGTGATGGAAGAAAGCGAGGCTGTATTAATTTTAAAAGACAACCAAGGTGCAATCAACACTGCAAAAAATGGTCAAAACCATAAAAGATTGAAGCGCGTGGACATTAAACATCATTTCATACGAGAGAAAGTCTTGAACAAAGTGGTTAAAATAAAATATGTTAGTTCTTCAAATCAAATTGCTGATGTGTTTACAAAACCACTGAACAAGGACTCATTTCAAAAGTTTACCAATAGTATTTATTGGACTGAAATTAGTTCATAATTAATCATTTTATTGAAGGGGGGTGTAAGAATGTATACAATAAAATGATTAATACCTTGTTTTAATGTTTCTAAAAATCAGCTGTTTGTATTATTATTAAGTTTTTGTTTTTGTTCTTGTGTTAGTGTTGTGAAAACCATTTTTAATAGGAATGTTGTTTTAATAGAAATAAACGATTTAATTTGATAAATGTGTGTTCAGTATATTAAATATGCACTCTGCTAACAAATATTAGTGACAAGAACTTCTGTGGTGTTATAAACAGACTGCTAAATGATGAACTTAGGCTCGGACTACACGAGCGGACAAAACGCCGCCGAGTGTACGCTCCATTGATTAAAACCATGACTTCTTATGAAGTGGACTACACGAGCGGTTCTACCGCCTGGCGAAGACGCGTCAATGCGGCGGCCGACGGATCGAACGCCTCCGGAGGCGTCAAATCGGCGCGCCGATCGTCGGCTCACCGGACTACACGTAGCGGTAGGAAGCGTTTCTCCCGCGCCCCCTTCCATCCTCCCCTCAGTGGACGAGTCTATTGTTGTTATCTACACTCTACAGGCAAGTGGAATAGTGTTTGGCAAATACAACGTGTCTGGTTTCTGTTGTACTTTTTTTGGTTGTTATAATGTTTGATACCGAATTGTTTATATGTGAGGTGGAGATGGGTCCTCCCCTATATGACGTAACGTCCAAGGAATATAGCAATAGAGAGATAAAAGCCAAATGTTGGGCAGAGGTCTGCGAGGTTATGTTCAACGACTGGGTAGAAATGGATCCGGATCAGAAAGATGCGAAAGGTGAGGACCAATTATTTTTATTTTTTAGTTTTGTTTTTAACCTTTTATAGGGGGTTTTCTTGGAAAACATGATTATGTTCATGAAACTACCTTTGATCTATATAAATAAAAGTAGACTTTTGTCTGTACATTGCTTAGAATAGTAATCTTTTTGGTTTATTCCACGTTTTATACTATAGGAAAGCCAAAACGAGTCTTATCTCAACTAATGTCTGTCTGTCTACTGTTATGCTCGAGGGGGCATTTTGGTCACGCTTCTCCTCCTAAACGGGAGCACCTGTAATATTGAAACTGTTCTCCTGTATTTCCTGCATTTACGAGATGGTTTTTAGCTACCTATAAGTGGTCTATTACCTTGGGTTGTTAAAATGTAATCGTTTAAAAACCTACTTCTATGCAATATTTTTTTAGCTGTTTAACATTTTTATATAACTGTCAGAGTTGTCAGTTATTATGTAATTTAAATAGGTACATTAGAGAGAAAATTCAGTTTATTAATACAAAACTATTTCCCCCCAATTTTATGATTAAATATAACAATTTCTTCTCACCCACACACACCAAAATATGAGTCACGTGAACGTACACGGGTAACAGCTAGTGTAATCATATTTTAACTCTCTTGTATAGTACTTGAAATAAAAAACACAGTATTTTAACATCTCAGTTTAATTAATTAGACATAGTGTATACTACAATAACATTATTTGGGCTAACTCTCCATGCCTATGCACTTTTATACACGTGCGTCTTGCCATGGAACTGCTCCCTCATTATTAAAAAAACGGCAAAACATTTCCCGGATGTCAATTCCCTTGTTCTGACCTCCGACTGCAGCCACTCCTTCCATATCGTCTAGATCACAAGTTAAAGTGTCCTCGAAAATGAAGCCATCTCTTTTCCTAACAAAATTGTGCAGTACACAACAAGCCTGAACTATAACCGTTGCGTAATCTGGAGCTACAAGCATCGCTGAATGCAAGACGCGCCACTTGTTGCTTAGGATTCCAAAGCTGCACTCAACAACACGTCTACCTCGGCAGTGTCTGTAATTGTATACTCTTTTCTGTTTTGTTAGGCCTTTTGATGGATAAGGCCTCATTAAATTCCTGCTCAACCCAAAAGCTTCGTCCCCCAATAACACATATGGAACAGGCTGTCCCACTTCAGACCCATCTGCAGCACGTAAAGGTGTAGGAGGAGGAATGTCCAGTTGACCACTCTTTAACCTCTGACCGAAGTTAGACTTGTTAAATATAGTTGGATCTCCTTCTCGCCCATAAGCACCAACATCGATTGCTGTGAAGTAGTAGTTAGCATCGCAAACGGCCATCAACACAATAGAGAAAAAGTGCTTAAAGTTGTAATGTTGAGAACCAGTCTGTAGTGGGCACCTTATTCTAATATGTTTGCCATCGACACATCCTATACAGTTTGGAAAGTTCGTGATTTTTTCAAAAGCAACTGCCTTTTCTAACCACATGGCTTTGTCTGGAGTTGGCATTTCAGTTGGTTGCAAAACATTCAAAATAACCACACATACTTCTTTCACAATCAATCGGGTTGTCTTCCTTGAAATATGGAAATCAAATTCTAAGTCAACGAACGTCATTCCCGAAGCCAAGTACCTGGAAATAAAGAACAGCATTAATGTACAGGGTTAGGCAAAAGTATGGAACCCCCACTTAACTTTTTAACACGTTGCATTAGGGGAACCATACTCGGCACATGTTAACAACATAAAAAGTGCACTTTTTCATCTAAGTCATAATTTAGCCCCGGCCCCCAAAATGGGGTACTTTGGGGGCAGCCCCAAATTTTCAAACGTAAGCCCCTATCGAGTGACCCCTCATTTTAAAGAATTTACCAATAGAAATCAAATGGAGCAAACTGGAGGTCGATATCACACCCCTAACCAAAATGGCAGCCATTTTAAAATTTGAGATGGAACGGGAACGTATTACTATTTGCATGATGCGAGGGTACGGTGTTCGAACAAGTTCGTTGTAGGATTGTGGTTTGGAAAAGGTTCGTTGAACAACTGCACAACCTGCTGATAGGATATTGTTCGAACACCGTACCCTCGCGTCATTGAAATATTAATACGATCGTGTTCCATCTCAAATTTTAAAATGGCTGCCATTTTGGTTAGGGGTGTGATATCGACCTCCGGTTTGCACCATTTAATTTCTCTTGGTGAACCCTTTAAAACAAGGGGTCACTCGATAGCACTCGACCTCATTTAAATAGCATTATACTTCGAACAAATGAGATTTCCCCCCAGTTGTCATACTTTTGCTTATAAGTCAAAATTTGTTGTTTAATTACTAGCTGCGCCTGTAATTCTTGATTTACTTTTATACTTGTCACAATGTATTATCCTGCAATTTTGTTCCAGCAAAGGAATTGATGAAGAAGTGGAAGGCAATTCGAGACGCTCTTGTCAAGGACCACAGAAAAGTGACATCAGTACAAACAGGACAAAAAGCTAGTAAACAAAAGCGATATGTATTTTACGACCAGCTACAATTTTTGATTCCTCATGTGAAAGGTAATACTAACACTTCTTCTAATATACAACTGCCTATTACTGTGAGTGATTACAACCAAGATGCTAATGATACCTCCAAAGAATCTCCAATCTCCAAAGAAGGGGAGATTACGGAGATTACCGATGAACCTACACGATCTGAGCCAGGTACTTCGCAAGTACAATTTCCACCTCCTGCTACTATTAACCCTAGTAAGAAGAGAAAAATTGAGAGATCAAGACAAACCATGGAGCAATCAGTTGCTGCGTCGGCCAAAAATTTAACTCAAATTTTAGGAGAGAGCCTAGAATTACAAAAACAGCAACATCAGAAGCAACATCAGACAGATAAGTTTGGTCATGCACAATTTCTTTCATCGTTTGTACCGATTTTGGATAGCCTGCCCCTTCACGCAGCCATGAAGGCCAGAATCGAAATATCTGAAGTTGTAAGTCGCATTGTACAAGGGACATATGACGTTGCTTCTCGCCATTCAACGCCCTGCAGTGAATTCGATACAATGAGTAATGTTACAGATGGTGACGATAGCGCTAGTCCAATCTCGCTTTCAAATTACATTCAACTGTAACCTAAATGTTTATTATCACATTTCATAATGTATTTAAAAATATGTACAATTTTATGACCATTAAGTCCAATAAAATTTGAATACCTGTAGAATGTGTTTCCGTTATGTTTCTACATTCCATTCAATAGCATTAAAAATTAATTATTTTTCGCTAAACTACTGTGTAATCACCTGTTTTCGTTATATGTTTATCACCTGCGAAAATTCATCATTGCATTGTTTACTACTGCAAAAGAATGTTTACTATGGAAAAGTAATGTTTACTACCGAAAATCAGTTTTTCCGTAGTAAACATTATTTTGCCGTAGTAAACAAACAAACATATTTGTTATTGTTTTGTTTATAAAATGAAATGGACGTGTCAGTGCCTAACCTAAATAAAGGTTTTATTAAAAAAATAATTAGTTTCTGTAGTGTAGCGAAAAATAACGTTCAAAACACGATGGAAAGTGGTTTGCATATTCTCGACCATAGTTGAAGTGCTCGATAAATCTCGAACTTCAAACACATGGTCTCGAATATGCAATGACCCACTTTCCACTCTTGTTATGAAATATACTATTGTGTCTGTTCACTATTCTTGTTGGTAATGCGAATATATCAATATAATGTAGTTAAGTGTTGAATAAACTTACCTCAAAGTCAGAGCAAGTCTTTCCGCAGGATCAATTGCTCTTCTCATCACACTATCACGTTTCCCTATGAATTCTCCGATCAACCCTAACAGTTCATCAAACGATTCCACCGACATACGATAAAACTGATAAAACTTGTCTGGGTACATTCTATGCGTGTTGAACATGACGTGAAACTGCCCTGTTACTAAACTATGCGATAATATAGGGTGTGACCACCAACGCCTCTTTGCACGGCGTTTTTTAATAAAAACATGCTGTAATATTAAAACAGTCGCAACACATCCGACCTGTATGGAATCCATATTGGAACTATAAAAAGACAACAATCAGAATGTCGGAAACCGCGTTGCAACTGCTTGGTGTAGTCCAGGCCCGCGGGTGCAACGCGGTCAGTCCGCCGCCGATTGTCGGCTTCGTCTAGTCAGACACAATTCGGCGCGTACAATCGGTGGCGTTTTGTCCGCTCGTGTAGTCCGAGCCTTAGTGACAATGAAGAAGAATATGAAGATGAAGACGACTTGGATGCCGATCCTGACTTCATCCTTCATGACGAGAGAGATGATGAAAGTGATTGTGGCTCTGAAGATGATCCCGGTGATGACTTGCTAATGATTGAAGGTTAGAAGGTTTTAGTAGACAGAGATTTACCAGAATAGCAGTGCTCAGACATTTACCATTGTGCTCTTAACTTCCTGTCTGTAGGTCAGTGGTGTAGTGTTTGTTTACTAACCATTTACACTTCGCTGATTTCTTTAATTATTGTTTATGAGTTTCAATAATTACAGTGTAATCATGATAGTCCGACATTTGTTAGTCCGACACGTTCGGTAATCCGACAGCGCCGCAGTCGCCATTTCTCTCGTGAGTGCGAGAGAGAGAGAGAGAGGGAGCGTGCACTATTGTCGCAGAAGAGTGGGGGAATCCTGTCAAAACGTGAAAGATTTCTGTTCGTTGTCTGTTCATTGTTTGCTGTTTAGTAATGTTGCTAATACAGCCGAGTGATTTAAAGGTTAATTTTGTTGTGCAGTGTAAGTGAGGTGAGCTTGTGAAATCATGGAACCCCAAACAACTAAAAAGCATAAACACAAAACTTCGAAATTGTCTGAAAAATGGGCGATAATTCAAAGACATTCGCGGCGAGAATCACCTGCTACGTTAAGTTACATTTACGGAATTGGTCGTCCAACTGTGTATGATATTATAAAAAATAAAGAAAAGATTGAAAGATTTATGAAATCTTCTAATGAACCAGGAAATCGAAAAACCTTAAAATCGGGTGAAATTTAAAGGTAGAGGGGGCCCTTTATGCGTGGTTTCATCAACAAAGAGAGAGAGAAACGCACCCATATCTGGTGACATTTTAAAAAAATTTCACCAATACAAAGTCAACGACACTAAAAACTTACACTGTTTGGCAATCGATTTCGGCGGTCTCTGACCGCCATCTACAGGCCACTAATGTCTTAATGTCTTAACACAGACATTAGTGGCCTGAAGATGGCGGCATAGACCGCCGAAACGATTGCCAAACAGTGTAAGTTTTTAGTGTTGTTGACTTTGTACTAGTGAAATTTTGTTAAATTACAACACGTGAAAAATTCTAATTAAAAAGACATTTTAAAAGAAAAAGCAAGATTTTTCTATGAAGAGATTGAAAAAAAAACAAGATTTTCGAGCTAGTGATGGATGGTTGGATAACTTTAAAATAAGGTATGGCATCCAGTTTCTTCAAATAAGTGGTGAGAAGTTATCGGCCGATGAATCTGAAATTGCGGACTTTATTAAAGATTTAGAAACAAAAATTAATACCCCCGTTGCAGCAGACCTGCACACTCAGCGAATTTCCGATGGAATCTTGGTATATTTTCTATTTCCCCATAAAATCCATGGGGATGAGAGTATGTAGGTTTGCCGCCATATGGGTTTTGTTGGTAAATATAAGTTAAACCCTACCTAGTGAATGTACATACCAAATTTTATCCAGTTATGGTGTTCTTTTTATTCTCCCCATAAACCCCGTAGGGGTGAGGACGTAGGTTTGCCGCCATATGGGTTTTCTAAGCAAATATAAGTTAAACGCTTTCGAATGAATGTACTTAGCAAATTTTATCAAGATATGTCAATAAATAAGCAAGATAGAAGGTTTTCTTAATTTCCCATAAGAATAACATAGAAAACATAGTTTTAGGATTTTCTCCATAACCATTTAAGCTAGGTAAAAAATTCAAAATACTAGATTGTTTGTTTTTTTAAGCTCTTTTAAATGGTTTAAGTTAAAATTGTTGAATTTTATAAATAAAAGTAAAAAAAAGCCAAAAACCCATTTTTTACCCTTTTGAAACCCCATAAAACCCCGTTCCCATGGTCCAATCATTCTGGTTCGCGAACTCAGCCTAGTAGACGCTGGCATACACCCCTGTACCAAATTTCATCAAAATCGGAGGTTCCGTTCAAAAGTTATCGTGTTCACGGACACATACATATATATATATATATATATATATATATATATATATATATATATACATATATATCAATTTGAACGAACGGTGTTTTTGGCTTCTAGGGACCTCAAAACGAAAAAGTATCATGGTCCCGGGCTTAGGTCTTACCGTGACTACTACCGTAATAGTGTATTCCCTATAGGGAAATTCGCTAAAAATGATGGTTTGACTCCTGACCAGGTCTACAATGCAGACGAGACAGGCTTAAATTGGCGACAATTACCAACCAGCACTTATGTAACCCGAGATGAAGCCTATGCTCCAGTACGAAAAATCAGAAAAGAATGTTTAACTCTGATGCCGTGTACAAATGCTTCAGGTAGTCATAAGTTAAAGTTGTTAGTTGTAGAAAAAGCAAAAAACCCTCGTGGGTTAAAAAATGAAAAAAAAAATGAATCTCTACCCGTTATTTACACAAATCAAAGCAGGGCGTGGGTATCACGAGAGGTTTTTAAGTCGTGGTTCCAAAATGACTTTGTACCAAAGGTTAACAAGTTTTTGAAAGAAAGGAAATTGCCACTGAAAGCACTGCTTTTGTTGGATAACGCACCTGGCCATCCCTTGGTTGATAAGGATGACCTAAAAGTGAAAACTAAAGAGTGGTTTCATTGAAATAATGTTTCTGCCAGCCAACACAACTCCATTAATTCCGGAAGCCTTTGAATCTAAATGCCATAAAAACAATGAAGATGCACTACAAAAAACGACTCTTAATAAACGTTGTGAGCAACTCAGAAGCTGATATTTCTACGCTCATCAAGAACTTCAATATTAGAGATGCCGTAATTGATGCAGCTTATGCGAGGAACCAAGTTACAACGCACAATATTTTAACATCCTGGAAAAAGATTTGGCCTAAACATCCTCTTTTACAAGGTGAATTTGAATCCGTGCCCGTCGGAAGTAAGAACGAAGATGAGTTCTTAGATTCACTATCTATGATGTGTGGAATGCAAAGCAAGAAATTTGACGAAGAAGCGGGATTGCCTTATGAAGATCTTGTGAGTTGGTTACTGCAAGCTGACTTAAACGCTGATCTAACGGACCAAGAAATAATTGATGAAATGGCTCTAAATGAAGACGAGGCATACGAAAGCGATGTAAGTGAAATGGGTGAAGTGCCGGGACCAGCGCGTAATTATACTATCACGTCAGACGAAGCTGTACTGGCTACGACGATGCTACTTCGTTGGGCAGAGGAGAGGAACGTCGGAATGGAACACATCTTAGTGTTGAAAAACATCCAGGAAAAATAGTATCTGAATCTTAGTAAAAAAAACAAAAAAACAAAAGACAATCGATGACTGTTTTAATCAAGTGGAGTAAATGTTTAATGTGAGCTTATGTGCTAAAAAGTCTTTTTGTGTATAGTGGTCATAACGAACTACATAGGTTATTTAGGTATTGATATGCTGCTCATTCGATTGTCCAGGTCAGTCTTAAGTTAGCTTTTCTTTTCTTTCGTGTGTTTAGAAATTTGAATAAACGTTTGATTATTGACACTGAATTTTCTTTTAACCTATAAATCAATAATAATTGCATTGTAGTGTAATTTATAGCTGTTTTAAGGGTTCTCTCGGTAATCCATATTTGATAATCCGACAAGGGCCCGGTCCCATATCTGTCGGATTATCAAGAGTATACTGTATAAGTTTTTAAGTGGTTATAAAGACATGAGTGAAAGTTTAGATAGTGATGAGCCTTCTCAACCAAAGAGGAAAAAGGGAATCACAAATCCAGATACTCATAAAAGGAATATAATTCTAAGAACCAAGGACCAAAGGAAAAGGTTATGTTTCGTACAAAGGTAAGAAAATTGAAAACAAAGTTGTTCCTGAAAGTGTTACTTAATGTAAATGTCCGATAGACTGTAATACAAGAATTGATCAAGAAGTAGTAAAAAGTACGTGGGATTATCATTATGGGCATAAAAGCAAAAATGCCAAGATGCTAATTTACAGTCGCTAATTGAGGTTAGAAGAGTTGGTAGACAAACAAAATCTGTAAAGAATTATGTACCAGTGACTGTAGGCGAGTCAGAAGACGAAGGCAGCGAGACAGTCTATAAAAGAAAACACACATTTGTGTACCACATAATAAATAACGATTGCTTGGTACCGGTATGCAAAAGTGTGTTTTTAAAGAGCATGGAATAACAAGTGATCTCATTAGAAGGATTTGTACCCACTGAGCACAAGATTTCCCCAGGATATCCCAACCAGATCCCAAATATCCTATTCAAATCCCGGGATATGGAGAAGTACAAAAGGACATTCTAAGCATATTCCAAAGGGACTTAATAGAAATACAAAATTTTTATGTAAATAAGACTAAAAGTAAACAATTTCAAACAAAACAAGTTTACAATGGATTTATTTAACTTTTTTTACTACAAGACACCTGTCAAACAAAATTTCAAAGGATATTCCAGAGATATCCCAAGGATGTGTCAGAACTACGTAAACGGTCATATTCCAAGAATATCCCTGGGATATGTGCGTTTTTACAATTTAATTCAAACATATATTCCATTCAAAATAGGGGTTTTGCCGAAAGTCCAAAGTCATCAAGTCATTGAAAAATACCATTTTTCTCTGAGTCCTCTTTTTTGAAAATTTCTGAAAAGAGCTCCTTGGGAAGTCCCTGGAATATGTCCGTAGGCATAGTTTTAATTAAATTCCATAAATTCGTTCATATCCTTAGGACATTCTCAGGATTTCCCAAGAAAATATCTGTTGACACAGTGTAAAGTATTGAAATGCTAAATTAACTTTTATCCTAGAGGTCCAGGAAAATTAAATAACAAACTAATAACATTGGATAATAACATTGTTTACAAGCAAAATACAAAGTTTGAATTCAAACATTGTAGTTGAAAGTATATACAAAGAACATCCCTAGGACTTATCAGTGGTTAGAGTTTTAATGGAAAATAGTGTATTAACTAAAAACTGCAGTTTTAATAGTTAACTTTAATGAAAACCTATGAAAATAACTCTTAGTAAAATGTTTTGGACAAGCAATTCCGTGGCTGTCCCTCTTCATGACAGGAGTTCCAGATGTGTCTCGAAAAACAACTCTTAAATATATTTAATGTCCTGGGGATATCTTGAAAGGATATCCCAAAGTGCGCATGTTTGCAATATCCCTAGGATATCCTTTGAATGACTTTGAAAATATTGGGGAAATTCGGGTTTACGCTGGGATATCTTGATTTACCATTACACACCATAACGAACACAGAATATTTATTTTACATCAAATACACTTTCAAAATGTCAAACTACATAAAATAAGATGTAGTGATTTTACTAAAGTTAAAATATAAAAAGTATAATTAATAATCTTTTGATGTTAAAATATACATTAAAAATTACATATAACTGTTTACATTCAAAAGGTTTTGCTATTTTATTTAGATTTTTTAAATACTTGAAAATAGTCAATTTGTAAAGTTACTTCAAATTTAGGCTAACTTTTTTACTTTGACTCGCAAAACTTCTAAGTGCACCAATGAAGGTTAAGTTTCAATACTTACTAGTAAATAAGAACCAACTTGAGCACAGATCAGGTGGCTCAAGAGGTTAGAGCGTCAGGTCATTGAGTGAGAGGTCGCTGGTTCAAATCCTGACATGGGCATATACTTTTTGCTCAGTTTTATTTTCATTTTTGCAATTTGTTCGTTAGCAGAAATGCATTTACTTATAAATTTTGATGAAAAAGTTACAATTTACAACTTTAAGACAAGTTTTTAAGGACATCCCCTAGGGATATTTGAATGTCCTAAGGATATCCCGAAAGGATATCCCAAAACGCGGGATATGCGCGGACATTCAATATCCCCAGGAGATCCCTGGGATGACTTTTTGAGAATATTGGGGATATTTAGGATTTCCCTGGGATATTCCAATATCCCATCAGGATATGTTTAGGAACTCCAGGGGATGTACTTGTGCTGTGTGGGTAACCCTTTACTTCAGAATAAAAGTCCACGTGACTTAACAGGGGAAAAAACAGGTGTGGTAATTCAGTACCTGGCAATGTTTGTATACTTAGGCCTATTTTCTTTTTCTTTGTGTCTATCTACGGCAGTGGCATTTTTTAACGTTTTGACGTGGAACGGTCCAAACACCAGTCTTGTTACTATCTAACATCGACCAGTTGTTAGAAAGTATCATTACTGTAATTAATAGCCCAATGACAAATGGCAACTGGGTCCGGAATCGAACCTTTAAAAACTACTAACTTATCTCAGGACCAAACCGGCAACCTTTTGGATTCAAAGGCGAGCACCATAACGACTCAGCTACCCAGCCATTTACTATTTCATTACTGATTCAACAACATATCAGTTCATACGATGTCAAAGAAACCCACTACGGAGGAAAGCCAAAAAATATTTGGACGCCAGACTGACTGTTAAGAAAAACGTATGAAATGTTTCTCGATAAACATCCAGATCTAACTAATGTAGTTAAATATAACTTTTACTACACGTATTTCAAATAAAATTTTGACTACAGATTTGGTCGCCCTCAAGTAGATGTTTGTTGCACATGTGAAAGTTTAGCCAGTATGCTAAAAGACCCTCTTCTGTGTGAAAGTGATTGCTGTTGGAGAGATGATGTTCATAAAAATAGGGCTAAAAAGTACTATAAGGCAATAAAAGATGACAGTAATGACAAAGAGGACGAAACTCTGGCAATATGTTTTGACTTCATGTAAAATTTACCTTTGCCGCAAATCCCTGCCCAAGAAGTCTTTTTTTGCGGCAATTGTGGGTGAACTTTTGCATCCATAACCTGAAGGCAAATAAGGCAAACGTATGTATACCATGAGAGTGTGGAACTCCAGAAGAGGTGTGTTCTTTTCTTTTTGACTACATCAAGACTGAGGTCCCTGATATAATAAAGAAATTAGTTTTTTAGTGATGGTCCTTTCAGACAAAACAAGAATCACACCATGATAAGATTCTTAGTGGATGTGTGTGACAATTCGCATTTTGAGTCTATTACATACTGTTTCCCAGTGCGAGGGCATTATTTTTGTCCTTGTGACAGGGACTTTGTCTGTATTAAGCGCCTCATACGGAAAGCTGACAGGATTTATACTCCTCAGGAATACATTGAACTAATACTGAGGGCTAGTAATTCTGGCCGATTCACAGTCCATGAAATATTAGATTTCAAGACCTGGTGGCCTGCAATTTACAAAAAGACAGTTTCAGCCTCCGATGAAACAGCAGGAAGAGCCATTCTGAAGAAGGACAAAGAACCCTTCAAAATATCTGCTTCCAGACAGTTTGATTTCTCCTCACATTCGCAAGGGAAATTCATGGGGGAATCCATTGGTGGAAGACGCCAATCTACATTCACCCTCCTCAAATGTACAAAACCACCAGAGCTCCCAAGTGCAGTTGCCTACCCGCTAGGACAGGTGAGACATAGATATTTGTTTTATTCTTAAGATTTTAGTCAGAACATTAAAAGAAAACAAAGATTGCATATATTGGTTTTACAATAAGCGAATAAAAAAGTGTATACTGGTAACAATTTTTTTTATTGTGCTAGCCAATCAGGATTTATTTTTGCAGAATCAACAAGTTGATTATTTCTTGGTTTCAGGTACCTATCAACCAGAAAAAATTAAATTATATGAAAAAGTTTATTAACTATATACCACAGGGTATGAAAACTTTTACAATACGTTATCACAATCGCCAACAACAGACGCTGAAGTGATTGAGGGAGAGAATGAAGAAAAATGGTAGATTTATGCCAAAAATGTTATATTTCCATTTTTTTTTTGTAACATCTGTCTTGGAATAGAATGTTTAATCTATATTTGTAGTTTTTCAATGAGGCGAAACCAGAAAATCTGTTAGAAAATTAGTACACCATTAAAATTTGGTTTAAAAACTGTGTTTATTGCAAAAACACCATTAGTGATTTTTTTTATGTTTAAAAAAAGTAGAATATCAACCCTAATGATTTGCAAATAACATCCAGGACTTTGAATACATTGGTAGTTAACAAAGAAAAATTACTAAATTAAAATGTTTGTAATTTTTGTAAAATTACAATTTTTTTATTTCCCAAAAATTTTAAAAATTTTAGCTATAAAATACTGCAATAAACGATTCAAATGAAAAATTGATGTTCGTAAGGAATCTTTTGAGTGCAACAACAAACAAAAGAACATATAGATACACTGTTTAAGTGTAGAAATAAAATATTCATTAGTTGAAATTTCACTGTTAGCTTCTGTATTGAAATCAAACAATGAAATCATGCTTTACATGTTTTCAAAAGATAGGACTGGCAGACCCTATTTCTCAGGCTGGGTTCACATGAGCGACATTTACAGCTGCGACACCACAGCGACAGTTCATGGAAATGTTCTCCCCACCAATTTTGGGTGAGTTCAGGTGAAGCGCGTATTTGGCTTATTGTTATTTATACCCTGACAAAGAAAGGAAGTGTTGGACTCATCTACTTGTTAGTGCAAGACTATTAAAAGGGGCGTTTTCCACACTATTCGACGACTTAAAAAGAAGGCCCTCTAAAATGTTTCAATTACTTAAGGACGTAAAAATGGTTCACCGCCACTCCCACCTCCTTGAGCGCTAGCAGAGTAGTTCGACACTTGTCGGCATTTCATTCGCTTTTATCCACGTGCTTTTACAGGTATAGTTTTAGACTTTACTGAAGTGAAAAATGAATAGGAATATTGAGACACTGTTGAGAATTGATGAATTTAGGGACTGTTTTATGATATGAGTGAGGGTGATCAATTAGCTGATTATGAAAGCGATATACTGAATTTAGATAAAGAGGTTGTGGTTGGGAGCGAAGACGAGGAAGATGATGCTGATTTACTTTTGTTCAATTCTATGCAAGACAACATAAGTACCAATTACCAAAATTATAGTCTTATGAATGGAGAAACAACCAGCAATGATGATGAAATTTTCGATAATGATGTGAATGATCTTACTGTCACTAATGATGGACTAAATGATAGTGATATGCTTGATATAACTGTCAATAATGATGAGCAAAGTAATTCTATTGGTGGTTGCGAAGAAACAGCCGTACCTAACTCGGATAACAAGCAATTGGCACATTGAAAAATGACCGGATATTATCTGGCACACCTTTGTTCACTGATGCTGAGGTTTGTGGTGGAGGATGGGGCTACTTGAATCTAATTGGATGATGGCCAAATTGCCATTGTAAAATGGTTTGATAACAAGCCTGTTGTCCTATCATCTTCCATCATGGTGCTCACTCTACCGACAAATGTAGGCAGTGGGTTAAAAAAGAGAAAAGGTACATTGAAGTGCAGCGACCAAATGTAATAAAACAATATAACCCAAAAATAGGTGGTGTTGACCTATTAGACAGGATGATTTCCTTCTACCGCCTTAGTGCTAGGACAAAAATTGGTTCGATTGATATTCACATGATAGATTTTGTTGTGGCATCCAGCTGGATTATGAGAAGGCGGTATGATGCAGAGAATACGCCAAAGAGAGATCGACTAGACTACTTGGACTACCGGACAGACGTTGCATACCATCTGCTCCATCAGCCAAGGTACACCAGAAAGTGTTGAGGAGGATGTGGACTTCCTGCCATTACCAGGACCTTCAAATCATGTTGTAATCCCTCTCACAATGGAGCGAAAACATGCTGCCAAGCACATGCCCATGACACCGGACAACAAAGATCATCGCAGCAGGTTCTTGGGTTGTGACTCAAAAAAGCGAGGATGCAGTGCAGCTCATGCAAAGTCTTCCTTTGCCTAAATACCAATAGGAACTGTTACAAAGTATTCCAAAAGTAGTTTTGTCTCAGTTCCTAAAAAAAAAAAATCCTTGGCCTAGGAGAGAACACAGCTTCACAGAACCTTAAGAAAGGTTTTGAATTGTGTGGAATGTATCCATTTGACAAGGCTCGTGTCTGCAAAAAACTGCCAGCCTATGCTAAGGAGCCAGCTGAAGTAACTTCACAAGTAGGAGCAGCATTTTCAACATTCCTTGAGGATATCAGAAAGTCTGATTTAGATGTCACCCCGAAACCCAAAAAATACCTTCTACCTGTAACACCTGGGAGGACATCTCGATTTCTGGTTTCCCAAGAGCAAAGCCTGAAAAACAAATACTGAGCAAATTTAGTCCGATCACCATGGATGCCTTATTGAAAATAATTACAAAAATAGCTCCAAAAAAATTGTGTGGCATGGATGGGATCAGTATGCAAGTACTTAAGCCCTGCAAGGAAGAATTGGCGATACCCCTAACACATCTGGTGAATTTTTCACTGGAGAGTGGAGTTTTTCCTTCCAATTGTAAAATAGCAAAAGTAAAGCCTTTGTACAAGAAATCTTATCAACGAAACCATCGACGCAGCCGAGGCTGGCGAGACGGTGGTGGGTTGTTTCGCTGACCTGTCGAAAGCTTTCAACTGTGTCGGTCATTTTATATTGTTTGAAAAATTGGCAGCAATTGGAGTGTTAGGGTCAGCCATCAGTTGGCTAAGGTCGTACATAACTATTAGATTTCAAATCACTGAAGTTCAAGATAGGTCAAAATCCAAAATAAAAAAGCCATTTCGACCCCCCAGCCTATCACCAGCGGAGTCCCTCAGGGATCGGTGCTGGGACCTCTCCTGTTTTTGGTTTATGTCAATGACATAACTGACTCTGTTCCACTGTCTGGTGTCTATCTCTTTGCGGACGACACAACGTTGCTCGCAAGGGGATCAGACATGACTGCTTTGGAAACTGAGACAAATTAGAGAGTGGAAGACCTTTCAAAATTTTTCTGAAACAACCAATTAAATTTAAATTCACAAAAAAAATTTCTTGTCTTCCAAACATTTTAAAGGCAAAACTCTAAAAACAACATTTCCCCGAACATATTCATTGGAGAGGAAGAAGCTGAATTTTCAGACTCTGCAGACTTTCTAGGGGTGAGATTGGATGATGGACTGGGATGAGCGGGCCAGCTTGCAAAGTTGAAGGGATCGATTGCTAAGGGGCTCTTTATCCTTAGAAGGATGAGGGCCTACGGCAGCATTCCTCTTTCTAAGCTGGTCTACTACGGCCAGTTTGAACAGCATATATCCTATTCCATCATTCTCTAGGGATTACTTAAGGGGAATTTAGATAGAATATTTGTCTGGCAAAAGAAAGTCATTCGAATTATTTTGGGATTACCACCACAGACTAGCTGCAAGGATTATTTTATTCAGCTAGGCCTTTTGACTGTTCCCAGTCTCTTCATCTTAGAAGCCATTTGCTACATTAAAAGTCAAAAGATAAGACCTAATTTTGTAAACCATAGATACAATACACGTAAAAAGGGCATCCACGCCGAACAACACAGGCTAACCTTATATGAACACAAACCAAAATATTGTGGCCTCAAACTTTTTCAAGCACTGCCAGAAAAATTACAAAATATTGATGATTTCTTAAAGTTTAAAAATGAAACCAAAAAGTTCCTCATAGAAAAGGCCTTTTAGGACATAATTAGTTATCTCAATAAGTAGTTTTAAGTTTTACTGGTACCTTGTACCAATTGCCCCGTCCAACTCCTGGCCTACTTGGACTACGGACGGAATACGCAAGTAACAAGTAAGTAAAGGTGGATCGAAGTTATCCTGATTGACTATACAATGAAGATTAATCATGAGAACCTTTTCATTTAACGTTGGATTTCAAATGAGACGAATGTAAAAACCCTATAAATAGGCCCAACCAAAAAAATTTAAATCTACATATATGGAATAGAAGAAAGTGATGAGGAGGGGGATGAAATGGACTTTGCCATACAGTAACTGTAGTGATGATGAAGATATGGAATTGGGCCTGCCAATGAGCGAAAACAATGACATCCAGTGATATATTTTAACTATTTTTCAATTAGCACTGTATCATTGAACAAGTTACAATTTCCTAGTTGAAAAGCCGACAATTGTGTTATAGGCTTATCTTATTAGTCAAATGGAATTAACTTAAATCTTAGTTTCTTTGTGTGTGTATATACGCTACCTTAGTTCATGTGTGGGCGAAACTTCGTTATCCGTCTCCACCGTTATTATTGATGTGGAAATTTCGATATTGCGATAATATTGCTATTATATCGATGATACAATTAAACGATACGATTTCGATTTTATCACCTGATTTAGTTTCTCGTTCTAATATAATGAAATAAACCTTTTGACAATAAAACAAATACCGTATATATTCAAACAAGTAACTGAAAAAAGAAAAAAATTAGCTAATGTAAACCTGTAACAGAGAACAACACAAAATAAACTAACCAAGTTTGTTGTGTAGCTATATCTAAATTCTAATTGCGAGAAGAAGCAGACTTCGTTAGATCTAAAATGGGGTCACACAAATGCTGCCAAATACAAATCAGAAAGGTTTTTATTTGCTATTGTATTGAGGGAATATGCATTTTAAATGTTTCCAAACACCATTAAATTTGTTGTTATAAACATCGCTGTCAATTAAAGTGACGGAGGTTTACGGTTACACTGTTAGGTTAGATTATTATTATGATACATATCTTTTCTCATTATCGTTGTTGATTAGATTGTTTTCATCGCTCAATTTCAATCGCAATATCGAAATTTCCACATCGATAATAACGGTGGAGACGGATAACGAAGTTTCGCCCATGTGTGTGTATGTGTGCATTTCTAGGCCATTTAACCAGTTAAAAAAACCCTTACAATGAATTTTTTATGATTAACTTTGTTCAACAGAAATTTTTTTCACATTTCGGTATTGTATCAGTCAAAAAATATTAACTGTCAAACACTAACATTTTGTGTCATACACTAATATTTTCGGCCTAGGCTATTCCCTTTTATTGTAACAGTTAACACAGTGAATTATCTAAAAAATATTGAAACATACACACATACTTACACACACATATATATCTAATTATATAGCCTAAGTAAATTAACCAACAAACAAATGGAGCTGTGAATTATGTTTGTAACGAAATCATAAATATTTTACTTAAATAGACATTTTACTCCATAGTAAAGGGTTTTTAAAGGTATACTTCTACATTAATTAAGGGGGTTTGGACTACTCCCTGTACCAAAACATTACAAAATGCCACTGACATAGAAACAAGCAAAATAAAAATATAAAAAAATCACTAGCTAGTTACACAATGCATTATTATATAAATCAATTAGGCCTACTAATAGATCTCAACATCACTAATGAACACATCAATATTGATAATTTGTGATGATTTAATTCGGATGGGGTTATCAAATAAAGCACCTGAAAATAAGGGACATGGTTTTGTTATCAAGCCTATACTACTCCTTAGTCTGAAATAGAAGTTGAAAATTAAAAGTCCTTTAATAATATGAATTTAAATTATTCTGCAAATACATATCAAGTGGTTTCAATGCTATTTTAGTGCCGTACCTGGGCTTTTTAAACTTAAAGAATATTTTGTTCAAATCCTCAGTAAAAAATGCCAACACCGACGCTTAAAACTAAATATAAAATATAATGTTTAGGCCTACTATTGATTTTTTAACTTGCATCATCATTAGGCCAACGGTACCAAATATTAAAGTTAATAAATTCAATACCTAATCAACAATTTTAAAACTAGCCTAGAGTAATGATAAAAGCAAAAATGATGGAAATCTTTCAAAATGTTAAACATTTGCCGCTGTTCAAGGTTGGTTGTATATTTTAAAAAACAAGGTTTAGGTAAGTTGACCAGTCTTTGACATCCACCCAGTCTTTGACAAAATGCTATTATGTCAGCTGCTACAAGCTTCAGAATTTTTTTATTTACTTGTTTTCCACATCAGCTGATAGCCCAAAGTCACTTTTTTTAATATCAGCTGTGTCCAGTTTTTTTTTTTGTGCTCCATAGTTTTGGAGGGAAATTTAGCAGAGTTGTGCCTCATCAACCTGAAGACCTGCTTAAGAAAAAATTAAGAGGTAAGCAACTTTTTACCCATAAATATCTTGTGAGTATTTCATGCTGATAGAATATATGTTATATATTTAAAATCCTCATTAAATGTACTTCATTATGTTATATTTAAGTCTGTGAATAACCTTTAAATAAGCAACATAACCGTACTGTCAAACACTAGGTCACAACATGTGCTGATTCCTAGTCTTTGACACTTAGTGTCAAACACTCTGAACTGTTATTCTAGTCTTTGACAGTACTAATGAAATACTCTTTACAGTTATTTTAGCCTTTGACAAAATTAATTAATCATTTACACTGGTTATTTAGAAGAAAAACTGAAGTGTTTATACAAAAAAAGGATTCATAGGTCATTTTCCATTTTAAATGGGTGGCTAAAAGTACATTCATAGTGCGTAAAAACCACTGTGTTGTAGCTGTAAACATCACATTTCTCCATTGGCTATTTATCAACCTTCTTCTAAAATCTAAGATTTTGTAATGGCAACATTCTCACTGGAAGTAAAGGTAAACAGGGCTACTGTGGGGCAACACGCTTCACGATAAAAAAGTGACCTCTGTATACCTTTTCTGTGAGTTATGCTTAATTTATAATTGTGTTCCGTAACCTATATCCACAGCAGGTTGTTTTGATTTTGCAGATGCCGCCAAAAAAGAAAAAGAGGAATGTTCTCAACTATTCCCATGAAGACCTACTGAAGGCTCTTGAAGCTATGAAGAATGGCGAATCAGCTTTTTCTGTAAGCAAAAGGTTTGATATCCCTCGATCGACACTGATCTACAAACTAAGCGGAAAAACCCCATTGGAGAGAAGAATGGGGCCACCACCTGTACTAGGATCAGAGGCAGAAAATATGCTGAAAAACTGGGTCTTGGCATTAGCAGTGCGAGGTTTTCCCATCACCAAACACGATTTAATAACTTCTGTCCAGCAAATCGCAAAAGATTTAAACTTAAATTTAAAAAATGCATTTCCCAATTGCAAACCAGGCTACAAATGGTTGTCACTATTTCTAAAGCGCCATCCTGAAATTTCAGAACGAACGGTAGAAAAACTTAGTAAAGTTCGGGCTGATGTGACTGAAAATAGTATTCGTCAGTGGTTTGTAGAGGTAAAAGATTACCTGGAGAACAATAATTTGTTGGACGTTGTCTCCGATCCCAAAAGAGTTTTTAACATGGATGAAACTGCATTTTTTCTTTGCTCAAAAGGAGAAAAAGTTCTTGGGATCAAAGGCCAACGTAATGTCTACGAAATACACCAGGGCAGCGAAAAAGAAAACCTCACCGTGCTCTGCAATGTTAATGCTTCGGGGCAGGTAGCTCCTACCTTAATTGTATTTCCTGGTTTGCGATTGCCACAAGCTTTCAGGCTAGATGTGCCCGATGAATGGGCCATATCCAAATCAGAATCTGGTTGGATAAATGGCGAGTTATTTTTTGAATATTTCGCAAATGATTTTTACAGGTGGCTACAGAAGCAAGAGACTACGTTCCCTGTTGTGGTATTCCTTGATGGCCACAAGTCACACTTAACCTATAGCAAGTTCTGTTCTAGCCACAACATTGTACTCATAGCTCTGCCCCCAAATTGCACCCACGTCTTACAGTCGCTTGATGTGGCGGTTTTTAAGCCAGTGAAAAGCGCATGGGTAAAATCTGTTCACACGTGGAGGATGCAAAAAGATGGAGCCAAGCTAACAAAGTACAACTTTGCTTCGATGTTAAAAGATGTTTTGGACCAGGCTATAAATCAAAAAACCTTGGAAAATGGGTTTCGGATTTGTAGCTTATGCCCTTTGGACCCAGACGCGGTAGATTATACAAAAGTTGACATCTTCAACAACACCGTTGACAAAGTAATGTCCAAGAATACCAATGGCCAAGATGCAATGTGTTTGACAAAAGAAATAACACAGCACTGCGAAGGCGTCAATTGCATTGCCTTCATTGACCCGGAACTGTTACAAGATTTTAACCACACTTAACAGCAGATTACACCCATTTGGCAAGGTCCTGACTACGCCCATGATCTCTATGTTACGTGGAAGAAAGCAAGAGATTTTGTTAATGGATGTGGTGTTCCAAGCACCTCTTCAACACTTGACAATTCAAGGAATCCCTCGAGGACCCCCTCAAGCTTAAACCAACCACCAACCAATGATGTTTTGGATCTTTCCACACTTTCTCCATCCACCGAACTGCAACCCATCTTACCTTCAGATTTCTTATTAAATGTAGGCCTAAGTCTTCAAGAAGAAATATTGAAACCTTGCGATCCTGAGCAGCTAGCGAACCCTCCATGTTCAACAGCCCCATCGACGTCACAAATTGCTTCACCACACACTCCTATAGCAGTGGCTTGTACCAGCACGAGGGAAACATTAGGACAGGTACTATCTCCAGATACAGATGGATCAAATATCCCATCTCCTTTCAAGAAACATCTATTCTGGCCAGGAACACCAACAAAAACAAAGAGACCTCGTAAAAAAGATAAAATAAAACTTCCGTCAGTCATCACTAGCAAAGATTGGCAGTTGTATGAGGAGAAAAAAAGAGAAGCGAAGAGGCTTGAAGAAATTTTAAAAAATGAAAGAAAAAGGCTTAGAGAAGAAAAGAGAAATTCCAAAGGCAAAAATAAAAAGAAGAGAACAAATAAACAACTGGTCTTTGATGAAGAGGAAGACTGGACTTGTCGAGTTTGTGGCAAGAGGTATTCAGCTGAAATGATTACCAAGACTAGAAGGCAATGGATTGAGTGTGATGACTGTGGACAGGCGTATCATTACAAATGTATTCCTAAGAAACATTTGGATGTGTATGGCATCGACGAAGAAGACGAAGATGATGATGAGGTGGCTTTTGTTTGTCACTTGTGCAGCAAAGAAAATGACAGTGATAACGACCCTTTAGTTTTAAGTGAATCTGATGAAGAAGACTTTTAAAGTGTTTTTTCTTTCAATGACATGAGTTATCGCTTAAACTTGTATCTTATTCATTGATCGTGTTTTTACTTTTCAGTTACCGGTAAACCAAATATAATACTATCAATGTTCCTCTATATGTTACCAAATAGATAGTCTTATGTCAAAGGCCTATTATAGTGAAATGTTAAACCTTAAACAATGCCCTATTTTTTCCAGCATTGTTATTTCTATAACTTTTTGCAAAGGCTAAATATAGAAAATAATACCTTGTTACTTCATTATTTGCAACAAATATATGTGTTATAGTTCAAAATAAGATTCTAAACTCTTATTTTAACCCTACAATCATGATAACATTAAGACATTGCAAAAAGGTAAAAATTTTTTTGAAAATTAAACAGCTGTCAAACACTGGATAGTTACGCGTCAGACACTGGGTAATCGTGTCAAATACTGGTAAATATGTACTGTTTTTTTGAAACTTAAAAAAAATTTGGGTACATGTATTTAATTCCATTTTTTTTTATGGTGAGTTAATAAGTGTGTGAAGTCAAAAAAACAACACTGAATACTTTGGGACTCTTATTAAAATTTTCATGAATTTTTAAATTGTAACTTTCCTTATTGTGTCAAAGACTGGTCAACTTACCCAGGGGTACCTATTTACAAACAATAGCCTATATTGTAACACAATCACACTAATCTCGCCTACATTAGCAGCTTAATTCTTACACTTTACCTAGGCTACTGTAAATGAGAGACTGTTGTGATCAAAAATAGCATTCGCCTATCGACATGATGCAGCGGCAACAGCTTGGCGAGGCCCAAGATGAGTTCCCAGTCCGCATACTGTGCAGACGGATGTTCCAAGACTTGAGAAGGTCATGAAAAATTACGATTATCATATAACATTTACGTTAGCAGACGCTAGTCATTGTGGTGGGTACTTTGAATGAACATAATAGGAGTAAGCAACAGTTCTGTAAAATTGAGGTTAGGCCAAGGTTATGACTTGCATCGTAACTAAATTTGTCCTGAGTAAACTTCTGATTTTGGCCAATAAGGGACATTTACCATCCTAGATGAATTCTCACCAAGACATGGGACAAATTTACTAAAGGGACTGTCCCTTAAATCTGGGACGTTTTAGAACCCTAATTTCGGATAAAAAACTTTTGCCCAAATATCTGCTGTTTTTGACCTGTATAAAACTTAACACGGTATATTGGCCTATTCTAAGTTAATAATTTATGGAATGGACATAAGGCTACTTGAAAGATGGATTAACATAGGCCTAACATTTTATAAACATCGATAATTCATATCAATGGAGGTGGATAGGCTGAAAAATTCAATTTAGAATAACAAGGTGAGATTGATTTTCTGATAAATTGCTGAACTGGTAAGTTAGGCCGAACCGTAGTTTGGGGCTAAAACCGAGAATAGGTTAAACTCAAAAATAACCTAGTAAACAAATATGAGCGGCCAGTTTGAATCGATGAATAGAAATTTGGCTAAATCGGCAATGAATACAGTAGGAATATATCTACAATTCTCTATAACTCTTCTGCGGTCTCTAGCCTACAAGTTGCGGTAAGCAAAAGAATGGGACGAACAACTCAAAATCTTATTAAATGAGGTGTAGGCCTAACCAAAAAATCACGACAAGCCTAATTATATGAAAACGAAAACGCACACAAAATTTAAGTAAACAATGTTGAAACAACTCTCCCTCAGTAAAAGTAAACAGAAACAGAACAAGCCAGCAACATCATCTCCTCCACGCCGCCAAGGCCAAGCCATCATCACCGATCGCCATTGCACAGGCGTCTATTTCGACTTCGACGTTTTTCACTTTGTGGGAGAGCAAATTCTGACGAGGAGTGGGGGTAATGCCGACAGTGTTACCAACACCGCAAATACCACGCACGGCCATCACGGACAATGCTGAAGACCGTATTTACGAATAAGAGAGACTATTTACTAAAGTAAGTAAAGTAAGTAAGAATGAAAGGAGACAAAAGAAATGATACCGAAGGTTGTTATTATTGATAATGACTGTTTAAAAGACTTAATTAGATAAATAATAGATAAATAATAAATAATACACCAATACAACTACGGTACAGCAAATTATTGTAACTTATTATGTAATTTACCTACGTAAACCAATGTAATAGTAAGCTGTAATTGGTATTACGTTTTTAATATGATGTTAAATATTTAAAATATAAGCCTATTTAATTTAAAAAATGTATATTATAAAGAAAAAAATTAAATTATTAATTAATTTTAATTAAAACAGTCTGTGGATTTTTCTACACGGCGTTTTAGCTAAACGGGTTATCGCCGAAGTACATTAACGGATAAGCCACCTGGTAAATAGGCTACTAAGTTTTAAATTTTCATATTAAAACGTGTTAAAAAATCAACTGATTGTTTTGATTAAAATTAATTAATAATTTTTTTATTTATGATATACAATTTTGAAAAGGTTTATATTTTTAATATTTAACATCATATTAAAATCGCAATACCAATTACAGCTTACTATTACATTTGTTCACGTAGGTAAATTACATAATAAGTCACAATAATTTGCTGCCCTAATATATTTCAAGGAAGTAGACTAATCAGACATCTAACAAGCTTATACATTTGTACACGTTTATCACATTAATATATCGTAGTTATATTGATATTGGTGTATTATTAATCTAATTAAGTCTTTTAAATAGTCATTATCAATAATAACAACCTTCGGTATCATTTCTTTTGTCTCCGTCTCTCTTATTCGTAAATACGGTCTTCAGCATTGTCCGTGATGACCGTGCGTGGTATTTGCGGTGTTGGTAACACTGTCGGCGTTACCCCCACTCCTCGTCAGAATTTGCTCTCCCACAAAGTGAAAAATGTCGAAATAGAAATTCCGAAATAAAAGTGGAAAAGGTGTAGATATGTTATTGTATAGTAAATTGGTTAATTTGTTATGCTTCTTAAATTATTGATTTGTCTACTTTGTGTTCCTAGCATTGTACAAAAGATAGGATTTCTAATGGTTCATGGGTTTATGAATTCATATTCATTAGAAATTCTAATGGAATTTATATTCTAATGGAATTATTGAGAAAAGCATTTCATCATGGTGGGCCCAAGTGCTAGTTACCGCGTCACCAAATCTTAAAAGAAGGATGGTCATCGACTTTTCCAGAACGCTAAATAGAATTACAGAATTGGATGCTTATCCTATCCCTATAATAAATGAAATAGTCTGTAAGGTAGGCAAGTACAGGGTGTATTAAAAAGAACCATCCGATTTTATACAAACTGATACATCATTATCTATGCAGGCTATGGATGCGTTCTCAATATCTAGTTTGAGTTTTTCGAAAGTTGAAAGAGCCTCAGCAGAGAGCGGAAACGAGCACTGCGTTAAGTGTTTGATTTTCTCAGAAAACAAGGGATGAACTTTGAACAGTGAGAAAACATGCCGAGTGCCCTTTTTAAGGAAGCAGTATCAGGAGGTGCTGGGAAGTCCTTAAGTGGTTTGAAACGTTTGGGGTCAGGTTTAATATTGCCATCACTGATTAAGTGTCCCAGGAGGGTTATGCTTCGCAAAGAAAATTAGCTTTTCTCATGATTGATTGTTAGATTGTATTTTGACGCAACTTCCATAAAATTTTTAAGATTGAGTGATGTCATCTGGATAAGTAAAAGTATCTTTCAACTTTTCTTTACGTATTATTTTGTCCATAGTACTTTGGAATGCTGCCAGACCGTTTGTTGTACCAAAAGTTCCCCAGCAGCTTCGAAAACAGTGTACAGGCGGTCCTGTTCAGGTATTGGTACCTGGTGGTATGCACTCAGAATATTAATGGTACTAAATAATTTATACATGGTGTGTCAAAAAGAATCATCCAATTTTATAGGTTTATAACTCGCCTACGCCCACATAGCACACGTTGTCAATTTGACAAAAAAAAAAGTGATCAAAGTCGTCAAAATGATGTCAAAGTAAAATATTAGATCAAGTATTGACGTCAAAATGATGTAAAAATTTTGCATTTTTAAATTTAAAAGTTAGTGTAATAAATGAAGAAAAAACATTTCTTTAAGTCTTTTACAACAAGAGAACATCATTATTTGTTTAAAACAATTGAACTCGTTAAAAACTTGACATCATTTTGATGTAAAAATTATGTAAAGTATTTGATCACAGAGTCAAAAGTTTTACATCAATTGAGATAACTGCAATTTGTTAAACATTTACACATGAAACAAACATGTAAGGGAACTCTAGTTTAAGACCTATTTGGGAAGACATAAAAATATATAGGCCACGGGAAATGCGTTTGATTTTATCAATGCAAAGAAACTTGAGTATCGACTGGCTAAGTAGTGTAACAACTAATGTGTGAAGCAGAGAGCAGCGTGGCGTAGTTGGTAGGGTTGCGGCTTGGGAACCTAAAGGTCATGGGTTCTAATCCTGCCAGCGGCAAAAACTTTTTGCCGCATCTATAGTTGTTTATCGGTTAAAAATTACCATTTTATTACGTTTTTTTTGCTATTGGGGATATTTTGAACCAATTTTGACAAGATTAGTTTGTCAATATGACGTCAGTTTGACATCAATGTGATGTAAAATTGACGTCATAGTTCATCAATTTACTGACATCAATTTTACATAAAAAATCGGGACATTTTTACTTCACATTGACATCAAAATGACGTTTTTTTTATCACATTTGAAGTCAATATGACATCAACAATATCAATGAAATTGACATCTTTTACATCAATTTTACATCAAATTGACGTACTTGTGCTATATGGGCGGCTCGATGGGGGCTCCGCCCCCATGCCCCCTTAGGGGTTGCCCAGAAATTCGTTAATAGTTGTTTAAGTCGCATATAATGAACAGAATACATATAAATATAAGAGTTTGTAAATGAGCAAAGTAGCAAAATAAATGAGTTTGTCATTTATTTATAACATAAATTAACTCCCACGACTGCAGAAATAAACTAAATTTGAACTTATGCAACTAACTCAATCTAAGTAATGAATATATATTCGCCTACGGCTCGTTTTCAGAGACTCTTCCCCCAAACCCCCTTCCTAATTCCCCCGAATTCTATGATGGTTAAGGGAGTTGTGAATAAATTTATTATGTAGGTGTTGTCTAAGTATTTACTTAAAATATAAAATAGGTATGAATAAATATATGAAAAAATTAAATGGATAAACTGAATAAAAAATTTGCAGTAGATCATCGAAAACAATGAAAAATTCCATTAAAACAAAACAATTGGAAATCTTAAGAAAGTGGATAAAACCTACCAAAAACACCTTTTATTTACAAAAATACTATTCAGTTACTATCCTTCAATTATCCTTAATGTGATTAATATTGTTAAACTAGGCTTATGTGACATGAATTAAAAGTTGTATTGTGTAAGATTTTTTACTTATTGTTTCCAAGAAATTACCCAATTTTCGGGTATATATGGTCCAACCTGGGATTTTGCGGGGATTAAAACCTTGGAGGAATTATATATAAGTAGTGGCCACGCGGGGCTAGAAGCGAAGCCGCCTCGCCGCGCGCTGAGTGGTGGGGGCTACGAAGTCGTTGAATCATGGAACTTTAAGTGTAATTAATTGTTTTATATGACAGAATAGATTTTAGAAAAGTTTTTGAATAAATTGTTGATTTTTAGGTCTATATTTGTCAAGTTGAAGAATAACTGTGTTAAGGCTGTGTATTTGAAAAACGTCGACTAAATTAAATTCAATAATACAAAAAGCAAAAATAATTAGTAATTTTTTATTAATATTAATAAATCATCCTAACTGTGCTGGTAACCTTAAAGGGTAGTTGTTATTGTTACTATTATCAACTAAGTTGTTAGTATTTGACAAACAATCAGCTATTGTTTATAAGTTGTTTTAACTTATTGTACCCTAAATTCCGTACTTCTTATTATTTGGTTATTTTAATATAATTAATAAATTAGTGGTAATTATAATAATTATTTGTATACCAATAAAGTTCTGTCGAATACATTGGAAATGAGTCTGAACATCACTTAAAAAGGAGTAAACTTAACCTTTTTTTTAAAAATTTTAATAAACATTTTACATTAAAAATATCAATTCATGTATTAATTTTCGTTAATAGCATTATACTACACAATAAAATTAATTTTACAGTAACACATATATATTGAGATAATCTAAATTTCGTTGTTATGTATTAAAATCATCTCTTTAATACAGATTTTTTTACTTTAATGTTATTTTATAAATTAAAATATATTTTTATCTAGAACAAAATGATATTACTGGATGCTCATCTTATGCCTAAATCTTATGATTTGCCTGGTGTGCTCATGATTTTAATTCAAAGTTGTGCCCGTCGCTTTTTTCGCTATCCCTCACGTGTTACAGCGGCGGCACCATGCCACTCTACGGCCAACCGTGCTACTCTAGTGGAGGGGAGCGGCCGGCTTCACTTTAGACGGTATATCCATATGGACGTAGCCACTCCCTACATATAGCCCAGTCAATGAAGGTTAAACACCGGAACAAATTTGTAACAGTTTGAAACCTATACCATTCGATAGTATCCACCTTAGGGGTCAAAACCCCAAAAGTCCCCAAAAATCCCCTGGTGGCATTTTGCACAGCCCCCCCTTAAAACCCCCCTAAACCCCTAATTGCATGAGTTTATAAAAACCCTTGTAGAATCGTTACTGAAAGGACTAGCGTCCTAAATTTTTTTTTGGTTGTATTCCTTATTAAATTGTCTACAGAAAGTGTCATTATACATTTTTAGCTAAGGTCACTCATTAGTCAGTTATTTACAGTCAAACTCAAATTTTATTAAAATTTTAAATTATTATTTTCATTTCTCTAGGTCTAAGATAAAAATACGAAGGAATTCGTAAAAGTGCTTGGGACAAAAGTTATAGGGAATTTAATAACGAGTACACTGATATACTTAATATGGTATCTACGGTCACAAAAATCTTGTAACGGCCGTCCAAAGCGAGAGCGGTGCCGGTTGCGGGCCGGCGCTGGGGTCGCGCCGGCCGCCGCAAGTCAACGGCTGTTTCGCTCATCGTGCACAATGTAGATATGAATAACTTTGACAATGACTTTGAAAAAGTTTATCTTATAAAAACATGTATTATGAATATTTCTACCTTCATTCGGCCCAGGTTTTGTGACATTGCATTAAAAAAAGTGTAATTCATCATTTTTTTATTTCTAAATTTTTTAACTTATATTATAGTTTAGGCACTATATACATTTTTGGGTGCGATAAATTGGGTATTTATATGAATTTGCAAAGTTGTATAGGATGATTAAATTTAATGATTTCACAATTTTTTGCACTCGGGGGACATACGCATCATGGAAAAATATAAAAAAATAAACACATTCGCAATTTTTTATTATTTTTTTGCAATTTTTATTTTGAAATGACTATTTTGTCGAAAAAAAGGTGTTCTAATAACTACTTGTATTACACTACATTGAATTCCCTACAATTTAAGACGTCAATAATTGAAGTACTGTATATAATAAGTAGTTTTCTTCTTAGGCCTACACTAATTCAAAGTTAGTGGATAAATTTTTTTATTTTCCAGGAAAATTAAGGTTTTAATTTTTATCCATTAGGAACAGCTAATAGAGTACTATTCATTGTTTGAAGTAAGTCATAACCAATGATACATTTTCCTTTTTAAGTCTCTAAAGGTTAAAAACACTATTTTTTTATATGTTAATAGACCCATTTCAATGCATGTATCAATTTAATTTAAAATATAAATAAATGCCAAATCAAATATCAGCGTTAAATATTTAATTTCAAATAATCAGATCGGTAGAACCATACCTGCGGGTTTTTATAGGTGTTTAAAGGGACCAAAAGTCATTATTTTCCATTTTCCACAACTGTCTTATTGAAACTTCACAATGTCATTTAAAGAGCTTAAAAAACAAATATTTTAGTGATTTGAATTCTTTTTATAGGTCATTTGGTGGCAGAGAAAATTTAAAAATATACTATAAAAAAAACATGTTTATTTTATGGGAAGTAATGAAATCCCATCTTGCTTATTTTTGTATATATCGTTATAAAACTTTGTATGTACATTCATACAGTTAAGGATAGTTATTATTACCTCCAAATATTCACTTCACAGTAATTCTACGTTAAAACACAGTTAGTATATTTTTTTATAAAGTGCAGCATTATTCTATCAAGGTCGGTGAGTAGTATAGTATCTTTTGGGTACCATATGTATATAACTTAATGTTTATTTTTCATTAGTCTATTGCCATAGCAATATATCGTACTCGTTACAGAATGCCTGCGAACTAACCAAGATTATACATAATCATGAAGTTTATAAAAATCACATAAGTCTACACGTTTACTACTGACGTAGGAATATGTAAAATTGCTGTGACTGGACCATTTTGGACAAATAAAATTTAATCCTAAATATTTGAAAGTCCATACCAAGTTTAATGAAGATGTGTACAAAAGTAGCATGATAATGGGATTTACCAGTAGTAATTTATCATAAAATAAACATATTTTAAATTGTGTTTTATTTTTATTTTCTGTGCATCCAGATAAGCTATTTCAAGAATTCAAAGCACTAAATTATTAGTTTTTATTAGCTCTTTCAAATGGTTTAAACTGAAATGATGAAGTTTTAATAAGTAAGTGAAGGATATTTAAAATACTTTAATTTGGTTGATTTAAAACCCCATAAAACACCGAAGGTATAGTTCGATCACCCTGCTACTCATGTTAACAGAGTTCATTTTGAACTGGCATGCCAAATTTTATCAAAATCCCACGTTTGTTAGGGGTGTGTTTTGAAATTTTGAATTTAATGGATAAGCTAGCTGATAACCCGTAAAACACGACGGCTAATGTATAAGATTTATTACGTATTAAAATTATATAAATGTGAAGTATTATAAGTTTTATTGGTCACAGAGTTTCCCTGAAAATCCTGAGAGGGTATTAATCTGAAACATAATTTGTAGCATTTCTTTATCAAACTTTAAGTGTTTACAGTAAGCGTTTCAATTTACTGAATACATGTCTATGTGACTGTCTCAAATTCTAAACCCATCGCACGCCTTTTCTTCATGACTCACTTAGTCTTAAGGGAAAATTCATTGGCCAACTTCATCCCATGCGTCATGTTTCAAGTTTGTATTTTCTAAATAATATGTCACAAATCCAATCTCAAGAGGTAAATATATCAAAAGTTATTGCATTTCATAGTTTCATTAATATGATTTCCATGTAAAGTTTGAACGCTTGCTATATTCCGGCTCGTTCATCCATTTGAGGTAGATTTTGCAGTATTAAAATCTACTAATGCCTTTTTATGTACAAATCAACCTATCCTTACATTAAAAATTTTCTTCTAACTCCTAGTGTGCCGAACTCAGTGGCCTTGAACACTAAGTAATAGCGTTATAACGTCCAGTAATAACAAAGGTGTGGTCCTTTACAGGTAAAAATTACAAAAAAGTGGAAAATGTGAGAAAATTTTAGGGTTTTTTTGTAGGCCATGGTGTCACAAAACATGGACCGAATTCAGGTAGAAATATTCATGATACGTGTTTTTATAATATACACTATTTTAGCTTCCAACAGAATTAACAGTGGTTTTTTTACCTAAATAAATAATAACAATATTAAGTTGTCTGCAGACTTCTCCGCACCCCTCGTATATAGTACTGTGGATTGAAATGGAATAAAAAAATCAAAAAAGTAAATTTTTAAATAAAACTCAAACAATTATACAGGTATTCAAATTATTATTTTTTTTTTAATTCAATGAATAATATATTAAAACATGCGTTAAAAATATCTGATGTTAGTTCTAAGTCAGGTTGAAATCATTCAAAATAAACTCTATTTATATAGTAACAAAATTTTTACCAAGCATCACATGTTAAATATAAATTTAAAATATGCTTTTTTATCATTGCTACCTCGTAAAATATTAGTCTGCTTATAAAAAGAAAGAAAATACTTTGTAAATCAGCAGTGTTAGTCTTCGATTGGTCTAAATAAGGTTATTTATTTTATTTACGGATTTATATATCATTTCACAACAAATCAAAATTTTTTTCCATCATCTAGGGACCAAAAGAAAACCATTGACCCAAAATGACCACTATCTGTTTAGTAGTTTTCTCTCTCGACGCTTAATTGCACTCTTTTATTACATAGGATATGACTGGATAAACATTTGCAAAAATAGTGTTTTTCTACATCTAGAGACTTAAAAATTAAAATTTAGCATCGTTCCGGGCTTATTTCAAACAATGAATAATGCTGTATAATCTGTTCTTTATGTAAAAAAAAGTTAAAACCCCAATTTCCTTGGAAATTGAGAATAGTAATTTTTTAATAGCTTAAGTAGAAAAATACTTACTATATATTTCAATTATTAAGGTTTTAAATTGTATGGAATTAACTGCAGTGAAATACGAATACCCCTTTTAGAACATATATTTTCATAAAACTAGTCTTTAAAGGAAAAAATTACAAAAAAGTAAAAAATGTGAGAAAAAGTTGAGTTTTTTCTATTTTAGACCATGATGTCACAAAACCTGGACCGAATGAAGGTAGAAATATTCATAATATGTGTTTTATAAGATAATTTACTTCCAACGTTATAGTCAAAGTTATTCATATCTACATTGTGCACAATGAGTGAAACAGCCGTTGACTTGCGGCGGCCGGCGGGACCCCAGCGCCGGCCCGCAACCGGCACCGCTCTCGATTTGGGCGGCCGTTACAAGATTTTTGTGGCCGTAGATACCATATTATGTATATCAATGTACTCGTTATTAAATTTCCTATAACTTTTGTTCCAAGCACTTTTACGAATTCCTTCGTATTTTCATCTTAGACCTAAAAAATCAAAATAATACTTCAAAATTTTAATAAAATTTGAGTTTGACTGTAAATAACTGACTAATGAGTGACCTTAGCTAAAAATGTATAATGACACTTTCTGTAGATAATTTAATAAGGAATACAACAACAAAAAATTTAGGACGCTAGTCCTTTCAGTAACGATTCTACAAGGGTTTTTATAAACTCATGCAATAAGGGGACCAGGGGGTTTTAAGGGGGGGCTGTGCAAAATGCCACCAGGGGATTTTTGGGGACTTTTGGGGTTTTGACCCCTTAGGTGGGTACTATCGAATGGTACAGGTTTCAGACTGTTACAAATTTGTTCCGACGTTGGCCCGTTTTTGACCTTCATTGACTGGGCTAATATAATTCATCTAAGATTACAACCACATTATCGTTTAAAACCGGGGATTTCATGTGGAGTTTGTAGGTAAAAAAATGCAGCGTTGCCAATTCGAGGGTAATAACCCTTTTTGATGGTATTTTGAGCCTTCAAAAATATTTTCGAAGCTAATCTTTTTATAAATTTTATTTATTATTATGCCATATTAGGTTAGTTTCGAATACAATAATGGATTAAGAATAACAGGAATATAAAAAATAGGAATACGCTCCGATGTCCGTCCCGTACGAGAATTTTTACTCACTTTTTAAGTTATTAGGTGACGCTTTTTATGATTCTTTTTTTTAGGGAGAGGTGAGAAAAATGCATTACGCACATAGGTGGCAAGCCTGTAGTGTGGGGCTCCCCTAAAAAACGGGTTTACCCACTAAAATACCCCCCGTCGCAGCAGACCTGCGTACTCAGCGAATTTCCAAATTAGTAATATTAATTTTTGCCAGATAAACCTGTAAACCAAATATCATCACATGCCCATAAATAGGGAAATGAATGTCTATTCTCCTTATGATAAAAATATAGGGAAAGAGTATGCAGGTATGCTGCCATGGGGAACACTAAAAGTAGGTTTATAGCTTAAAAATATAAATATATTTCGACCATATGAAGCCTTATACTTCGTTTATTCAATATCTGTCCATTGCTAAAGGAGTTTGCCTATTCTCCATATGATTAACATGGGAAAAGAGTATGCAGGTTTGCTGCCATGATAAGCATAAAAACTAGGATTTCTTTATCATAAATGGATTTATCTCAACTAAATAAAGGTGAATACCAGGTTTCATCCAAAAATATTGGTTAACAAGTGAAATATTAACACATCAAAATTCTCCATAAGATTAACATTGGAGACCCAAAATACAATGTACTGTCTTTAGACTTTTGAATATCTCGGTAACCAATGGAGATAGAGCAAAGCTTCAAAATACTAAATTGTGTGTTTTTTTGAGCTAAATCCAATGGTCAAAATATAAATTTAAAATTAAAAAAAAATTCATATGAAAAATGCAAAAAACCCATTTTTGGGGTACAAAACCCCCCAAAACTACCCCTTCCGGTAGATCGATATGTCTGGTTTACGAACTCATCCGAATAAATGTAAGATTACACATCTCTACCGAATTTGGTGTCGATCGGACCATTTTTACGAGAGTTATCGTGTCTAGGGACACATATATATATACATATATACATACATATATATGTATAAAAATTTTAATGACTATTATTTTTGGTCTCTGGGCACCTCAAAACGAAAAAGTAACATGGTCCCGGGGTTAGGTCTTACCATGAGACCTACGGTAATAGCTTATTCCCTATGGGAAATTCGCTAAAACCTCCTCTACTCTTTAGGATTCTAACCTGGAATTGTTTATCACATTACGTCTGTCTAGGCCTAAATTTGGCTAACGCCGGTGGGGCTCACTCCTTATCCAGCCACTCGATCAAGGGATCTGGGCCACTTCGCGGTCCAGATCGGGTTTCTTTTCCAGGAGGATGCCCCGGACGAACTGTGATAAACAATCCCAGTTGCCCTCATCCTCCAAGATCTTTTGGCAGACCGAGTCCACCGAAAATGAACCAAAAATTTGTTCATGTGGCCTTCAGGCGGGACCCTTCCCAACGGGGGCAGCGGAAGAATGTGTGTTCCGCATCGTCGGGAACGCCCGGGTAATAAATGCAGTCCGGTGAACCGGACTTGCCCAACCGGTTCAGGTACGACCGAAAATAGCCGTGAATTGTCAAGAATTGGCCGCCGTTCCACCCATGGTTGGACGTGCTTGATAAGTCGCGCATCTTGACTTGACATCGTCCTCGGGTGTCGTGCTCCCAGCTGTGTTGCAACTGCTGGAAGGTTCGGGAGCGCTCTTCTGTTCTTGCCGTGTCCTTGCCAATCTCGCCTTGTCTCTGATAAATTGCCTTCCTCTCTCCTGCCAAGAGCTTGACAGGGATAACTCCGGCGACCACCAGGACGGCAGGCTCGGACACTATCCGGTAGGCGGAACACACCCCGAGCGCCGCTCGACGTTGAACTCGGGCGAGTCGCAACCTGTACTACTCTTTATCGAGAGCCTCTGCCCACACCTCTGCTCCATAAAGAAGCACGAACTGAACCGCGGACATCAACAGACGTCTTCTGCTGGATCGTGGAACCCAGACATTATCCATCAGCCTACTAAGGTAAGTGACTACCTTAGCGGCCTTGTCCACCAGTCCACCGTACGGAAGATCTGATCCCTCCAGCTTAACTTGGTGTCTACCATAATCCCGAAGTACTTAGCAGCACGAGTTGATTGGACCACCTCCCTTCCCAGTCGGAACAGAACGACGGTGTCTATCCTCTTCTTCGTAAGGATCACAATCTCCGTCTTACGGAGAGCAAGCGAGAGACCGTGATCGGACATCCATGTGTTGACCACACGCATGACTCGGTTCAACTTTAGTTGGGCCAACTCAACGTTGCGTGCGAAAATGAGAGCTGCGACATCATCGGCGTACCCAACCAAAGTGGTTTCCTCAAGCATCTCCGACCTCAGGAGGCTGTCATAGGCAACGTTCCAGAGATCCTGGCCGAGTATTGAATCTTGCGCGGCACCAGAAGTGACTTCCATCGTCCACGTTCTGTCCCTTGTGTCGTAAATAATGCTTTGAGAGCGGAGATAATCCTCGATGAGTCGCAACAGATATGCAGGAACGCGAAAGGTGTTGCGAAGCGCATCCAACATATCGACCCACCTCGCCGAGTTAAAGGCATTCTTGACATAAGCGTAACAAGAAGCACTACTCAGCGAGGGAAATGGTTGTGGCTCTCGGCTCTCTTCACAGCTCTCCATGGACTTCGGTGATAGCGTCAATCGTTGACCGTCCCTTTCTGAAGCCATACTGACGGGGGCATGAGTCCCCGGCAGCTTCCACGGCAGAGGTCAGACGGGAACGGATCAGCTTCTCGAACAGCTTCCCAGCCGTGTTCAACGTGTAGAAAGGCCTGTGGGACGACGACAGCTCGGGATCACCTTTGCCCTTGCCCTTGCTGATCAGTACAAGTCTTGCGCTTTTCCATAGGGAGCCGGAAACACCCCTTCTACCAAACAGGCGTTGAACATTCTCAACAACAAGTCAGCATTAATTGAAAATACTTTCTTTAAAGCCTCGCTGGGAATCCCGTCCGGGTCAGGAGCCTTGTTGCTCTTTAGGGAGAGAACGGAGGTTTCCATCTCCTCGAATGTGAAGAGTGGAACGTCATCTAACCGTCCAAAGTCAACCGGCATACATCCTAGGCCTAGCCTACAAATAAATACATACAAAGAATGATTTTAGCTAAGACCCCAAAACAAGCAAGTAACTTAATAATAATTATGCTTACAATATTAAAGGTAAATAGATTGTAGAGCGAAAAAAAAACAATAAAATTTAAAATCCATTATTGCAAATTAATAAAAATCAAGTAATGTAAGTATTGTAGAATTACGCTTACTTAACACTTAATGCATATTTTGTTACCTGAGACATAGGCTACAATGGCACAACACATTCTAATTAGTTGTTCAATTTAAATCTTTCTCCCAAATAGATATTAGTTGTATCCCATAAATTAGTTACTCGCATAATTCCGTACGACAGCAATTCATTCCACATCAACATGCCTATCTTTTGGTATAATTTATAACTTCAACAAGTAAACATCAGTGTTGATCTATTTAATTTAACAAATAGGTCTGTCAAAATATCAATTAAATTTTATTTTAAAACGTAACATAACGGCGAGCAGATATAAACAAGAAAAGGTTATTATGTTGTTTTCAGCATACACAGCGACAACTCAGCTGCGATGGGGGAATATAAACTGATCATATCAACTACATTAGTCAAATCATATAGCCTAAACAACTAAAGTTCTGTCAAAAATTCCGGAAAATAAGCTTTTTAATACTTTAAAATAACTGCTCGATTATAGTTTATTACCTAGTTTAAAATACTTAAAATCTAACCTGAGAATTTCATTGAAATCAAATTAGTAATAAAAAAGCCTTTTGGGGGTCTAAAATTCGCCTAAGTGAAATTTAAAGTCGATAGTATAGAATTTTATACTCTATGTTCCATAGAGTAAAAATTCAATAAATGACAGTTTTCCGATATTTTTTTTCAATTTCTCTTATGATTTTCCAATAAAACAGTTGGTAGAGTGATATTTTAATCACCCTGTATACTAAAAACTTAGATTGTGGGTAAATCTGGCGACTTTCTTGTATTTTTGTACTTTTGAGTGTATTTGAGGGTAATTTTGGCAAGGACTGAGGGTATGAGGTATGAAAGGATGAAGGAATGAAAGGTGATCGGCAACGAAGGTCTGTAGAGTAAAACGCTTAACTGCTTCCAAGGGTGCTGAATAGCTATTGTTATGTGTTCCGGATATGAAGGGTCAAAACTAAAACGAAAGTCAAGTTTCAGTATAATATTTACCATTACACAGCTGATTTAAAAGCGAATGAAGCAGTCTTGCCACGGGTACGATATTTATTGTAACGACATTATATAACTCTATTTTACATTTGGATTATTAGTTAATAACAAACCATTAGAATTGATTTTGCATACTTTAGTAAGTAAAGTCAATGCCTTTAGGTAATGACCAAATTAACAATTATCAATCAAGCTAAATCTAAAACCATAAATTCTACCCTAGTTTGCTTTGAAATTCCTTATTTTAGTAATAGTTGAGACCAAGGAGGTTATATTCTAATACTGGAGGTGCCACTGATAGGTTAATGTTGGCGAAAAAGCGTGCCGGTGATTTTGTTTGGTTGGCAATCCTGAAGTACCGTTTTGTCGTTCTTTGAACGGTAGCTAAAAGATATTCGAATCAACGAAATGGTTCGAATCTTCTGGGAACAATGAACGAATGAATAGATACGCTAACCGGCAACCGGTTAAGGAATCAAGAGTCTTGAGTAATAATGACGTTTGTATTTGTAATTTCCTTGAATGTAACCAATTTTGAATTTGATTAGTTTGGTATTTAACAGAATAAGGGATTTTGATTTGATTTGGAGTTGTCAATAGTGGTTTCATAAATAGCTCAAGAAATATAATCATAAACTAATAACTTATTTAGGCCACGAATTTTACGTTCTGAAATTTAAGTTTATTGCGACTTTTCTGAAATATAACTTACATGATAATTAATTATAATTGACACCTATTATAATTGTAGACTATTCTAATGCTTTGTTCTTTTTATATTATCCGCAATTAATTTGAGCTGCACTCTGATATTATATTCAGGCTAGGACTAGTGAATTTGTAACTGATAAAGAAAATGAATTATGGTATTTGAAAAGGTAACTTATTCCCTCGTTATGTTACAAAGGTATACCACGTAAAAAATTTATTTTCTTGTCTTGCTTATTGTACCAATTTTAACGCGGTACGAAATCATCATGTCAGTAAACTTACTAAAAAAATAAAAATAAACATGTTTTCCATAACTTGAAACTGATTACCAATTTTCCAAAATAAATTTTTATATATAAAATTTATTTCTGATTTTGTTTGTTTTCCCCTTTTAATGCATATTTGCTTACCAATAATTGCCCATTAAAACCGATTCACCAGGCAATTGATTCACAATTCATTTGACTCCCTTAGCTGACTCGTTCATTTCGGCAAACAGTTCAATTTGGTACTTCAGGATTGCCAACCAAACAAAATCAGCGGCACGCTATCATAGCATTGTGTGTCACCTGCACCTCCAGTATTAGAATATAGCCTCCTTGTTTAAAATATATACCATTACACAGCTGATTGTACAAGAAAATGAAGCAGTCTTGCCACGGGTACGATATTAATTTATCGTAACGACACCATATTACTCTATTTTATATTTGGATTATTAGTTAATAACAAACCATTTGGTAATGACCAAATTAACAATTATCAATATAGGTATATTTAAAACCATAAATTCTTCCCTAGTTTGCTTTGAAATTCCTTATTTTAGTAATAGTTGAGACAAAAAATCTCCAACACAAAGGAGAACGATTGTTGTTCCCTGCAGCGTTGGCAACACTTGCAGGTAGCAAAGAGTAAAATGTTGAATTTTTAACACTTTTTTAACCAACAAAACCTCTGTGGCGACACCCACGGATGTCGCAGAAAGTGACACCATTGCTCTTATGGGATGTAGCTCACCTGGCACTGGCCTACAGTCATCTTGGTTCCCTGCAGCGTTGGCAACTCTGAGAGCACTTTTTCACATCCCCGGGAATCCGATTATGACGTCACGAAACTATCGATTGTTTCATGTCGACCGTATAAAAACAATCACGTCGCCTGCAGACTCGATTGATTCGATAACTAAACTGCAATTCTAGTTCAGTAGTAAAAAGTTTTACAGACATTTAACGATTCCAATTCATAATTTCACTTCGCTTGACTTTGATTCCTCTCCTACAGTCGCGTCTTCGGCCAAAGTTGAATGACGACTTAAAAGTCCAATTCAAGTGAATTATTACTACAACTTGTGCCATATATATTATGTTTTCGGAAAATAACTGACATAACTTATAAAAAACTGCACAATTTTATTTACTGGCATGCCTATACGTGATAGATAAGTTACAAAACAAAAATCAGAATTTTGGCCTAAATAATTTTTTGTTAACTAACTTAGGCTATACTCAAATAAATTATTCAAAATTTTAACTGATGTAGCGCTAACCTAACTTGTGTAGGGATATCTTAGACCTGAATAGGTCTACGAATGGGTGTAACCACGGCCATCTCTTGACCGTGGTGTATAACTTACCACGGTTCTTAGAAATTTAAGTTATAACTTAGTAGGCCTACCCTGCTTTACCGTGATCATGAAAGACTCACTTTTCTAAATCGATTGAACAAAAATAAAGGCTTGTATGATTTATAAACCTAGGATCGGCATTAATACAAGCCAATACGGTATACAACTATAGTTAAATCAAGTGTGCCATTAGGCCTAACACGGCTATGGAATAAGTCTTTTCCGATGTTTAGTAGAACCAACTAGGTTCAGCCTATTAACTTACAAAGTTTTGCTTAAGTTAGACCTAGCCTAGGCTTGTGTTTTCTCATGCAATACAAACCCAAACTTTCAATTATTTGAGTTCCATAGGCCTAGGTCCACATGCTATTAAGTGTTCAAAGAGCAGCAGTTTTTAGTTACAAATTTTATGTTAAGCATAAGATCCCTGTTACGGGCTGTATCTAAATTTTTCGAACATTTTTTGTTCAAATTTGTGAATGATTTTACCCAGTTTCAACCAGGTGTAAGTTAAGTTAACCGTTCCACTTCAGTTATCGTGCTTAAAAACTATTTAAGCATGATTAAAGAAATTTGAAACACATAGTAGATAGAATAACGCAATTTCACAATGGCGTAAACAGTCTATATGGTCCACTTTCTTTGTTATTTCTCTCTCGAGTGTAGTTGTAGTTTCGGTTCGATACAATATGATTTCGATGGGAACACATTCGATTTTGGAGAGATGACGTATATGCCGATTACGTCATCATCGGACTCCCAGGGATGTGAAAAAGTGCTCTCCTGGCAACTCTTGCAAGTCACAAAGAGTAAAATGTTGATGTTTTAACACTTTTTTAATCAACAAAAACTCTATCGCGAAATCCACGGATGTCGCAGAAACTGACACCATTGCTCTTATGGGATGTAGCCATAGATATATACTAAACACCTGGATCGGTAACTGAAATGGTGGAGTAGCGCTTAAAACGAGCCGGCTTCCCCCAACACTAGCCAGTATTACCGCCGCCGCCGCGCCACGCTGAATATCAGCTGACATGATTGTTGTCGGTGCGTCAGCTGCATTCTTGTTTGTTTACATTCTTTTAAATGTTCAATTATGATTATGATGACAGACGGTTCTGTACTGTGCAGCTTTTGGATTTATTAGTGCACATTCCAAAGGCTGAAATTTATCATTTCATAGGTAAGAAAGACTAAAAAATTACAGTATTACCATTGACTAAGGATACAAAGTTTAGATGTAAAGTCAATGGTATTACTGTAGTTTATTTAATTAATTAATTTATTTATTTAAATTACAGTACATAATTACTCGCACAGGGCTGGCAACACTGACCACGAATACTGGCTAGTGGTGGGGGTAACGGCTCGTTTTCACAACACGCCGAACACGGATTTACCGATCCAGGAGTTTAATATATATATATATATATATATAAATATATATATATATACAGGGTGTCTCACGTAAGGTGTCTCAAATCGATTACAGATCAACAGTTTGTCCTACAATCTTGAAATAAAATCATTTCCCACTAAATTGACCCCAAGGAATAATTTAAAAATATTTTTAACGTTGTACAAATACAGGGTGTCCCAAAAACTGGGGGTCACAGGTTCGAATCTCGGAAATTTCAAATACAAACACATGTCATATTATTGTCATCATTAGAAAGGTCTATTTAATACAAACATTTTGGTGGAAACAGAGTTTTGTTATCTTTATTAGTTTCAAAATGGCGTCCATTTTTGTAGCCAAAATCAAAATTTACGGAATACCCTGTAATTCTTTTATTATTTGTCATAAATGACTTCTGATTCAAAATACTTATTTGAAATAAGCTAAGCTTTACAATGATATGTCACAAGACTAAATTTATAAAAAAACTAAAATTTCAAAAATTTAATATTTTTGAAAATTTTTACATAAACAAAACTCAAAAATTTTAAATACAAACACATGTTTTTTTTGTACATCATATTAAAGCTCTCGTTAAACTGAACAACTTTGTAATTTACACTAATGCCGTATCTCTTTTGGTTTTGTAGTAATAACGTAAAAATGTCATTTTCCCATTTAACTTGCATGTTAATTTAATGGTATGGCAACAATGGAAGAAGGACTGCCATACTATCATGTCCTGATTAATTAACATGCAAATCATATGGGAAAATGGCATTTTTACGTTATTACTACAAAACCAAAAGAGATACGGCATTAGTGTAAATTACAAAGTTGTTCAGTTTAACGAGAGCTTTAATATGATGTACAAAAAAACATGTGTTTGTGTTAAAAAATTTTGAGTTTTGTTTATTTACAAATTTTCAAAAATATTAAATTTTAGAAATTTTAGTTTTTTTATAAATTTAGTCTTGTGACATATCATTGTAAAGCTTAGCTTATTTCAAATAATTATTTTGAATCAGAAGTCATTTATGACAAATAATAAAAGAATTACAGGGTATTCCGTAAATTTTGATTTTGGCTACAAAAATGGACGCCATTTTGAAACTAATAAAGATAACAAAACTCTGTTTCCACCAAAATGTTTGTATTAAATAGACCTTTCTAATGATGTATAATATGACATATGTTTGTATTTGAAATTTCTGAGATTCGAACCTGTGACCCCCAGTTTTTGGGACACCCTGTATTTGTACAACGTTAAAAATATTTTTAAATTATTCCTTGGGGTCAATTTAGTGGGAAATGATTTTATTTCAAGATTGTAGGACAAACTGTTGATCTGTAATCGATATGAGACACCTTACGTGAGACACCCTGTGTATATATATATCTATGGGAGTTACCGATCCAGGTGTTTAGTATATATCTATGGATGTAGCTCACCTGGCACTACCGGCACTACAGTCATCTTGTGGTAAAATGGCAAATCCACAATCCATCCAGTCCGGCAACAGTGGCAACACAGTTTATTTTGTTTGGTCGCCTTGCCTTTCGTTGTTGGCTCTTCTTGTGTGTTGTACCGGCATAACCTCAATCTTTGAAGTTATATCTTTAATTTATCTTTTAAGTTATCAATCTTTAAGTCATCTTACAGAAAAAAAGGAAGAAAGAAAAGCTCAATCTTTCAGTCTACGCTAATCTTTTGGTGGTACTTATTTAAATAATATTGGCTTCTAGTTTTAAATGGAGTTGATTATGTTTTGGTTGACCAAACTTTAGAGGTTTGGACCTGGACCGCTATCCTTAAAAGCGTTTCAATTATTCACTTCAAAAATGTACTTGTGTGAAACTGCCTGTTTCAGCAAAATAATGTAATCACTTAATTAGTTTTACAAGGCCATTTTTACTATTTTCTAAGTGTCCACTATGTTATGTCACAAACGAAGTTTGTTCACTAAGGTAAATCAATTCTATTCTGTACTCAGATAACTTATATCTTAAATTTTTCATTCCTCAAGTTCTAAAAATAAGCTCATTTGTTCTTTCTTTTTTACCCTTTCTCTTTTTGAGTGTTAGGATTGCAGTGTGCGGATATGACAAAAGCTGAAAGAATTAAAAAAACGATAAAAATATCGTACTCACCGGATATGTTTGGAATAAGTGGGGGGGGGGGGGGGGTACAGGTTCATACAGGCCCTAGCCCCTACACTACTATCGTATGAAAATTTTTGTATCGTCATATCGATGGAATATGATAAAAAATTAAACTTACTGTCAAATAGGCCTACCGTACAAGATTTAGCTTAACAAAATTTAGTCTAATCGGACAAATTAACTTAAATCTAAACTAATCTCCATTAACATGAAGAACCACCCTATGCTCAGAAGTTGAAATGCATGTAGGCCTATGTTATTTTGTGAAAATTTTTGTGCCAGGTTTCGGTTTTGTTGATATGAATTATTTTAGGTTATACGCAGGGGTGGACTGACACTATGAAAAGGGCGGTGGAATGGGTACCGGAGGGGCGCCATATATATACATATATGGCACTGATATTATTATGTATATAATAAAGAACATTTATTACACATGTTTCTACTATCATATAATTTTCTAGCGATTAAAATTGTAAACTTACAATATTAAAGAGTTTATAGTTTTATTACTTGAAAATGACATAGTTGAAACATGTGACAAAAAAAAAAAAAAAAAATATATATGGATACTTTGGTCTTTATTTCTAATGATTATAATAACAGAATCCTTTGAAATTTAAACAATTTACAATGTATCTATGGAAGTATATTACTGTAGTTTGTAAAATACAGTAAATCAAACAAGTGTTAAAACAGTAACTTCTTAATTTTCAATTAACATTATAAACAGATATTAAAAATCAAACTAATGAAAGTAAAAATAACTTTACAATACTGTAAGCATTTGAAGGCTTTGTAGGTAAACATTAAACTCGAAAGCCGTAGTTTTTTATCATTATCAAAACCAACATATTTTATTTACATTACTGTTTGTTTATATTGCTGAACATAAAAGTTAAGTCAACATACCAGGGTC